>CM041640.1:47707155-47924721 GCA_023333625.1 Bothriochloa decipiens | reverse complement strand
ATACAATACACCAAAACACGTACACTTGTATATATAATACAACAACAGGGAGCATGCTCCAAAAGAGATCTGCCCGCAGTCTCATCGCTTCTGTGTTGATCCAATGTAACCGCAACTTGCAATCGCCGACATGTATACTGAAATCCTGTACAGAAATAAATAAGCATATTAGGAAATGCTAAAATGCAGATATTCTAGAAATTTTATTTGTAAAAGAAAATTAATAGGAAAACCTGTTACCTCGGCTACTGGTTCAGGACCTCACAATATTCTTCGTGTATGTCCCCTCTACAATAGCCTTCCTTTTCCGGGATTGCTTTGGCTTCTTCTTAGCAACGGGCGGGACAACGAGGATCTTAATGTTTGCTCTGGCCGTGGCTCTAGACATCGCAACGTATAACTGGCCATGAGAGAACACGGGCTCCGGCAGGTACACGCCGACGCGGGGGATAGTCTGTCCCTGTGCCTTGTTGACTGTCATGGCAAAGCTCAGCCTAACGGGAAACTGCTTCCTCTTAAACTGGAAGGGGAACATCTGATCATCGGAGGGGCACAAGGGTATCCGAGGCAGGAAGACTCGCTTTCCTGCGTGCTGACCCAACACGATCTCTGCGTCGATGGTATTCCTTTGGAACCCGCGCACCAACAGCCTCGTACCATTGCAGTCCATTAGGGGTCAGAGTATTCCGGAACTCCGATGGATAGTAGTTATTTGGATCATCCACCGCGGAGTCAAAACTGTGGTAAACCATCTCCCCCCTTGGAAGCGATCAATCATCTTCATGTTGATCTCGTCAACCCCAACATTCCGTGTCGTCAAAATCGCCCTCGACGTGATGTAGTCCTTGTCGGTCATGTTTGCATTGAGATCTGGAAATATGCTCTCGACCAGACTGTCAAGGTCACTGTCTTTCCCAGTAGACGGCACGCAGACCTCGTCAGGAAGGCGGACCTCACAATCATCGTTGACTTCCTCGGAGCCATCACCGATCCGTAACAGATAGTCCGCAAACGAAGGATCGGCCTACGCCCTCATGTTACACACCAATCTTATTTGGCGCACGTGACTCCAAACACTACTGGATCTGCCTCCTTTGCCGAGTACCGGCCGCACTCGGCAAAGGCACCTTTGCCGTCGGCAAAGGCTTTGCCGAGTGCAGCTCTCGGCAAAGCGCTCTCGGCAAAGAATTGGTCGGCAAAGGAGTCTTTGCCGAGTGCCACCTGGCAGGCACTCGGCAAAGGCTTTGCCGAGTGCCACGCCAGCACTCGGCAAAGGTAACGGGCGCTGTCAACCTGACGGCACCCCTTGCCGAGTGTGACGTGGCAGGCACTCGGCAAAGATTTTTTATTTTTTTGAAAAATTCTTTGCCGAGTGCCGGCTCTCGGCAAAGTTTTTTTTTGAAAAATCCTTTGCCGAGTTGTCACACCCCACTTTTAAGGATAAAAGTAGAATGCTTAAATAGCCTTATATGTGCCCCAGGAACAGTCGCACATATAGGATGACAAATTACAAAGAGTATCATCACCCTGTTTATTACATAACGTACCAATATTTATTACAGAGTATTACACATAACAATAAAATCTAAGATAACATTATTACAGAAGCTCCCACAGAGACACGTCGACTGGTGAACACCAAGCCTAGTACTCATCCCGATAGCTCTCACTTCAACCTTCAACTGTTACCCATCCGGGATTTTCTAAAATTGAAAGTAAAGTAAGCGTAAGTACACAACCGTACTCAACAAGCATAACATGGGTTAATGAGACTCAAATAAGCTGACACAGTTTAACTGCATTTAGCTTTTATATGTTAATCAAGTTGATCAGTTAAGCAGCATCAAGGTGGCAAGTGTTTCCCAAAACCATCATGATCAATGTAACATAAATGAATAGTAAACATAACAGCAAATGTATGAATAATTTAACATAACAAGAGAGATCATCATTAGTGTAAGGAGTTCCAAGGCCGCTCGTGTCCTTGAGCAAGGCTAGTATACCAGCTTATTAAACTCTGCGCAGAGGTGTACACTTTCACTGTGAGCCGTGAATTGCCCTTTCACCCGAGGAGATCAGCCTCTTAGCCCACTACCAAGGAGGACCGACAGGGTTCACTATGAAGCCTTTCAAAGGTTCGTCTAACAAGTTAGGGCCACTGAGGTTTCTGTGCCCTACGGATGTAGTATCCCCCCTTCTGATGGCACACGACCGCAGCCTATACTCATACAGACAGAGGTCCAACTACACCCAACCCGAAACACACACCCCTTGCGCCATAAAGGGAACCGCTAACATGCTAGGAAGGGTCCTCATACTGAGCTAAAACCAGAGCCATATAGCCCTCACAGTTGTACTGTAAATCCCGGAAGGTACGTTACTAATTAATCCCCAGGTGGTTAAAAGTCATTATTACTGTTCATAGCACAAATACTCATCAAGCCACAAGATCATGATATCATTAAGCACTAGCATCTTGCTACCCAATGCAACCCAAAAAGGTTCAAGGAATTAGGATATCAAAGCTAGTTATAATCTCTAGGTCATCAAACAGACACATGCATATGTATTGTTATTTATAGTGAATAGGTAACAAGGAAGATCCATGCTATACTTGCCTTGATTCACAAAGTCCTGCTGATCCTGCTGATCCTTAAAGTAGCTTTGCTCAGCAAAAACCTCACCGTCTGAACTCGACACTAACAATCAACACCAGACAATCTAATCGAGCATACATACACGAAGCAAACAACGAGCTATTAGAGGAACAGTATATCAATGTCATCAAAACAGAATAAAAAGGTTATAAAACTATTCTACTCATTTCTACGATCACACAGACATCAAGTTCACTGAAATCGGAGTTATAACGGCGAAGATATGAATTTTCAAAGATTTCCTATAGATAAATAAATATTTTAAATATAGACTAAAAATATAAAGTTTCCAAAATACTTCAAAAGTAGCACCATTGCGTAGATTATGAAATTATGAATCTAACAAAATTTGAACGGACCAGATCGGAGTTAAAACGTGAAAGTTATAAGCTTTTAAAAATAATGGCAAAACTGTAAATAACTACTGGGTGGCAGACTCGTAATTACCATCATCTTCCACCTCTGGCTGTTGAAGATCGTGGCCATGGCAGCCATGGTGCCGCTGCACCAGCGCTGGAGGCAAGGGGCCTCGGCCCTGGCCTGCTGGACGGCCGGTGGCGTCCGGCTACGGCCTGCTACGGCTTGCGGCGGCTTGTTACGGCCGGCTGCGGCCTATCACGGCCGGCTGCGGCCGACTGCGGCCCGCTACGGCCGGTAGCAGCGGCCACATGCGGCCGGTCGCGGCTAGAATAGGCGCGCGGGCGGAGGACCATGGCCCTCGGTCGGGACTTGGCCAGTTGGCAGCGGCCGACTTTGACCGGCGGCGGTTGGCTGTGGCCGGCGGCGGCTGGCTGTGGCCGGTGGCGGCTGGCTGTGGCCGGCTAGGTTTGGCTGTGTGCGGCTAGGGTTGGCTAAGTGGCCGCGGCTGGCCCTCTTTATAGCCGGCGGGGAACCAGTTGGGCTAAAGCCGCTGGGCTTGGCCCGTTGGGCTGGCTGCGGCTACCTATAGCCGCTGGTGGCCGGGCTGGCTTGCTATGGCCAGCCAAATTTGGCCATATCCGGCTGGAATTGGCCGGGCTTGGCCAGGGATGGCCAGATAGGGCCTAAGGTGGCTGGGGAAGGCTATGACTACTTGTGGCCACTGTGGCCAAGCTAGTGCTAGCTATGGCCGGCCGAAGTTGACCGTGGCCGGCTGAGAGTGGCCACATGTGGCTGTAGCTGGCTGTGGTTGGCCAGATGAGGCTGTGTGAGGCTAGGTGTGGATCAAGCTAGGTAGGGGCTGGCCAAAGCAAGCTAGGATGCCTTGAGGATAGCAAAGGGTTGCTAGACCGGACTACTGCTGGCCTTACTATGCGGCTGATGGCCAAGTTTGTTCACTGGTGGCCGACTGCGGCTACTGCTAGCCTGGCCGGGGTGGCCATGGCCGGCTAGGGCTGGCCAGTTAAGGCTAGGATAGGCCAGAGCAAGCCAGGTTGGGCCAGGATAGGCTAGGGTAAGCCAGGGATGTCTAGAGACTGAACTAGGCCTTCTAGAGCTAGGTAGAGGATGGTGTCTTACTAGAGCGATGGTCAACACTATAGAGGGAAAGGAAAGGCTCTCTCTCTCTCTATCTATGCAAGAGAAAGGGTTTTCTGAAAATGTTTTCTAAAACCTTCTTGAGGCAAACTTGGGTTTTCAAAGCTTTATTTTCAACACGAAAAGAACCTAGCCATGTCTTGCTCAGGTTTTAGAAATTCTTTTTCAAACACCAGCAAAACAAAACAAGGCACCAAGCACAAACCCATCTTTATTATCTTTGTAAAAGTTTTAAAGCCACACTTTTCATCATTTCATAATGATAACAAAAGAATAAAGTCTTGGCTAATTTTAAATAAATTAGTAAATCCTTTAGTTTATTTAGTGTTTTTGGTTCACATCCCAAAATTAAAATTTTGGGGTGTGACAGGAGTGCCAGCTCTCGGCAAAGATTTTTTATTTTTTTTGAAAAATCCTTTGCCAAGTGCCGGTTCTCGGCAAAGATTTTTTATTATTTTTAAAAAAATCCTTTGCCGAGTGCCAGCTCTCGGCAAAGGTATGGTCGCTTTGTCGAGTGCCACGCCAGCACTCGGCAAAGCTGGGCTCTGCTGGGAAAAATGCCCAGCTTTACCGAGAGCGGGCACTCGGCAAAGCTGGAAATATTTTTTTGTTTTTTTTGTTTTTTTCGATTTTAGACATGCAATTTCACATATATTCACGACAATAGACTAGAATATCACATAAAAATCACATTTCATCATCAAATGACGTCAGTTACATCCATACAAATTCACCATACACGAATTCATACATAAAGGTCTTCAAATTCATTAGTTACATCCATACAAATTCACCACAAGTCCAAAAGAGCGACAAGTTCAGCTATACAAGTCCACAAGCGGGCAGTAGAGGTACCTAGCTCGAACTAGCATCCCCAGGGGCCCCACAAAGACCACTCTGACTGCGGCGTCAACTGGAACGTCCAGTAGGGCGGCGGAAGCAGAGGGCCGCTTGCAGGCCCGGAGTGCCCCTACTGCGTTGGTGGAGAAGGAGTGGTACCTGGCCACGTGAACCCCTGAGTCTGGAAGGTCGGGCCTAGTGGAGGGCTGGCATCTGCAGGAGTCAGGTTCGAACCCGCCGACTGTTCTGCACAAAGGACAAGTGATCTCATTAGTACCTGCAGGATGGCCGCACAAGCTAAAGCAACAGGCAATATACTCACCGGAGTCCCTAGAGGAGTAGGCACAGGAATAGGTGATGGAGCGAAGATCGAGGCAGGGAGCTCGGCCTGCTGCACTCCCAGGATCTGAAGGCCCCAGAAGTAGGTGGCAAAGTCCTACATCTGACGCTGGTAGTGCCGCGTGACAGCCGCCAGCTACCGCTAATGGGTCACCACCATGTTCTCCTGGTTCGCCTGGAACTATGCAATCTGGGCCTGCAATATTACACCCGCAAGGATGATGGTATGTGAAAGCAAGGTACATGTGTGAAACGAGTGAACGACGAATAAAACTGCACTTACCTGAAATGCCGAGAACATCTATGCGTTGCTCGGCTGTCGAGGCGCTATGGGGATGTTGGAGGAGCTCGTGGTCCCTTCTCATCGAATCTGGCTCAGCGTGGGAATAGAGGACGATTCGATGGCGCTGTTGGCTATCCAGTACTGGCTGTGCTGCTTTCCTCCTCCCAACCTCATTAAAAGGTCTGTGTCCAGGGGGTCGGTGGCAGGGTCGAACATCTCCCCATGGTGCTGGCGAGCCGCGGAGGTGTACTCGGTGAGCTTGGGGTAGACGCTCGCGTTAGTGTACGCGTCGGGCCCGTCTGCCGGGTCATAGACGTTATCCATCACCGTCACTTTGCCCTTGTGAGTAAGGGCGTACCTCATGAACTCATTGACAACCTGCCCACCATGCGACTGGGTCTGCGAGGAAAACACAAACATGGTTACAAGTAATGACAATTGAGCGCTTGAATAAATAGATTAACAGAAGCATACCTATCTTTCCATGAACAATAGGAGGGAATGGTTCCCTTGGTGGTGTGGTGCCCCTTGCATCTGTAGCCCGTGTACATCCACTCACGGTCAGCCATCCTCTGTCATACGCCAATGTAAGCGGGTAATAAAACCAGCATTTGCATCTACAAGGCGTTCCTACCATCTAATAGGTGAAGGATAGGTCCTATTCCCACCCGAGGATGCATAGATGAGGTTAGCTTCCATGCTCCGCTCCCGTCCGAGATGAAATTTTGGCAACACCTCCCCGTTGTTCTCCCGATACACGTCCCGACGGGGAGAGTGTGTATCCGGAGAACAACGGGGGGTGCTGCCAAAACTTTGAGTCGGACGGGAGCGAAACATGGAAGCTAACCCATCTATGCATCCTCAGGCTGTCCAAAAAACGTGGACAATCCGAAAGAGATATCGTCGCAGATATGCACTGATCCACATACCAACGACCGTGTATCCCTTTCGGACGGGAGACGCCTAACTCGGCTATGCGATCTATGTACGACAATGGTAAGGAAGAGAGGTGATTTATACCTAGGGTGGCGGTGGAGATAGGCTAGCGGGACAGTGGCAATGAAGACGATCAGGGTGGCCGAGTCCCTCCCACGGGTCTTGCAAATAAGGGCAATAGGTTAGTTATTAAAACTATAAGTTACCCACGGGTCCTACAAATAAAACTATAACTTATTAAAAATTTCAACAGAACCTCCCCTACATGGGGAGGTTTCGATAACCTGCAAAAAGAATGGCACGAAGGCCGACATCCACAAACAACGGCACGAAGACCGACAATCACAATGGCACGGAGGCCGATGACTACAGCGGCACGAAGGCCGACAAGCAGAGAAGGGTGATATACCTAGTCACAACACGTGCGTTGACAGGGATGCCATGCAGAGAAGACGGTGGGGTGAAGGCTAGCGAACCTCCTCCTTCTCCTCCTCTTCCTTCTTCCTCCTCCTCCCCCCTTCTTTCTCCTCTTCTTCTTCCTTCTTCTCTTCCCCCCTCTTCTTCTTCTCCTTCTCCTTCTCCTTCTTCTTCTTTTTCTTCTCCTCCTCCTTCTTCTTTTCCCTTCTTCTTCCCTTCCCTTCTTCTCCCCTTCCCTTCCCTTCTTCTTCCCTTCTTCCCTTCCCTTCCCTTCTTCTTCCCTTCCCTTCTTCTTCTCTTCCGACAGGGGGGACGGGGCGGCGGGGGGAGGAGGAGAGGGACAGGGGGCGGCGGCGGTCTCCGGGGCGGCGGTCGGGCGGGGGGGAGTGGCAGCGGCGGTGGTCGGTCAAGGGGGCGGCCGCGGCGGTCGGTCGGGGTGGGCGGTAGCAGGGGCCGAGGCGCCCCGGGGGGCAGCTGCGGCGGGGGCCGAGGCGGCGGTGGTGGTCGGAGGGGTTGGGCTGCCGCGGCAGGGGCTCGGCGGCCGGGGCGGCGGCGGTCGAGGGTAGGGGGCGCGCGCGGGGTGGGTGTGGAGGAGATAGGGTTGGAGAGATAGGCCGCGGGCCCTTATTCCATGATGCACCTTTGCCGACTGCCACAACTGGCACTCGGCAAAGGCCGTCTTTGCCGAGTGTCCAGAGCGGCACTCGACAAAGAGCCTGTTTGCCGAGTGCCAGTGATGGCACTCGGCAAAGTTTTTATTTTTTTTTGAATTTTGACTTTAAACTTTTTCTGTAGCCCAAGTGTATTGTATTCAAGCACATGTTCGAATTTGAGACCTTTTTATAATATTTTGCTATATTCCTTGAATTAATTTTGTTCCTTGTATTTTTTGAAAATATAAATTTGAACTGCAGGTGCATTAAATAATGAAATATAGTCATTCAAAAAATGATATTCATGTTGAAGAGTGTATTTTGAGGCCGTATCCATAAACTCACCCAAAATTTACACGCCTTGTCCATGAAAAACGACCATCTAGGTGTGGTAGAAGTGTTTTTTAATTATACAAAACCAAACGAAGTCAAAAATCATAAAACTTGCTCGACCCATGGATCACATGTGGAGATGTCTAAAATCCAGACATATCCACATGTGACCACAAGGTGATCACATATGGAGATGCCTGGGTTTTAGGCACGCGACGTCACAACTTGCTCAAAACTTTCTCAATTTTTTACCACAGCCTCCAGATGCGATGACAACACACCTCGATAAGTTTCGTCATTTTTGGACTTCGTTTGGATTTTATATAATTTAAAAACACTTTTCCCGCACGTAACACGTCATGTTACGACACCAACATGGTTGTAACTTCATGCGAGGTCCTGGATACGGCCTCAACATACTTCGAACATTATGAATACCATCTTTTGAATGACCAAATTCTATTATTTCATGTACCTGCAGTTCAAATTTGGAGTTGTCGAAAAAATTTAAAGAAACAAAAATAATTGAAGAAATATAGCACAAAAAGTCAAAATTGTCTCAACTTTTGAAGTTGTAATGTATTTACTGTATCAAGCCCCCACAAAAAAACTGGAAAGAAAAAAAAAGTTATGCTTTGCCGAGAGCCAGCGCCGGCACTCGGCAAAGAGGCCTTTGCCGAGTGCTGGCCGACGTGGCACTCGGTAAAGGTTTTTATTAAAATAAATAAAAAACACCTTTGCCGAGTGCTGGCCGACGTGGCACTCGGCAAAGGTTTCTATTAAAATAAATAAAAAACACATTTGCCGAGTGCTGGCCGACGTGGCACTCGGCAAAAGATTTTATTAAAAAAATAAAAAACCACCTTTGCCGAGTGCTGGCCCACTCGGCACTCGGCAAAGTTAGCTCCTTTGCCGAGTGCCTAACGGCAGGGCACTCGGCAAAGGGGACGGCCATGGATGTTGTTTGTCCAGGCCCCACTTTGCCGAGTGCCCCTCTTTGCCGAGTGCCGTGCTCTCGGCAAAGAGCCAATTTGCCGAGTGCTCCTCTTTGTCGAGTGCTAGACACTCGGCAAAGAGCCTCTTTGCCGAGTGCCTTTGGTTTGGTACTCGGCAAAACCCCTGTTTCCCGCAGTGAAAGGTACGACCTCCGCAGCGATGCGTCTACCACCTGAGCCCTCGACCCCTTCCGCACAACGGGAAGCACCTGCCTGAAATCACCACCAAACACGATGGTCTTCCCACCGAACGGCAGACCCGGCCGGTCCATGATGTCCCTCAGGCTGATGTCCAACGCCTCAACAGCCTGCCTCTTTGTCATCGAGGCCTCATCCCAGATTATCAGAGAGGCTGTCCGCAAAAGCTTTGCAGTACCACTCTGTTTCGTGAAGGTGCAGCAAGCACCGCTTTCTAGGGTAAGCGGTATCTTAAACCGTGAGTGGGCTGTCCTCCCACCAGGCAATATGGAGGCCGCAACGCCAGACGTAGCCGTTGCCACAGCCATCTTGTTCTGACTCCGTACCCTCTCGAGCAAGGCCCGGTAGAGAAAGGTCTTCCCTGTACCGCCAGGTCCATCCACAAAAAACATGCCACCATTATCAGTATCGACAGCAGAAAGTATCTCATCGTACCCCGCCCTCTGCTCATCATTCAGAGACTCCCACAGTGCCTCATCAGCCAGGTTTCGCTCGAAATTTTCCTTCTCGATTATCTCCTGGGGAGTGCCGTTGCTGTCATCATACTGGCTCTCAGCAATATGTGGCAAAGGAAATGACTTTATATCCTTCCCCATCGACTGCAGCATATTTCTGATGTCAATAAGGACCATCCGCTCGACGGTAGCTGGACACTTGTGATGCTGATGATAGTCCTCTGACATTGCATCCAGATTCTTGTTCCAGAGTCCTTCGACATCGCTGGGCTCACAGAATACCAGGATCGTTGCGAATAGCCTCCGCAGAGACGATGGCATCTGGAACAGAGACGCTTCTGCTAGACACTCGTCAAGCGTCTTGTCTGCTTCGATCAGGCCCCTTCTCTCTGCGGCCTCACGAAAGGTAGGCTGCACAACACCGTCGACCATCCTCAGATCCTCAAAGGAGGTGGCACCAGGTACATGGTTTAAGAGGACCCGAAGGTAGTATCGCTCCCCCTCAGCCGGATTCGCCGCGACAACTCTGCCAACCTGTGTTCTCTGCTGTCTCTCTTCCCAGACCTTTTTCCCCGCCTGCCAAGTATAATCCTTAGGAAAGTCACGGTACAGTGCCAAGTATAATCCTTAGGAAAGTCACGGTACAGGATTTTACGAGCTTTCTCGTCCTTCATGTTCCTCTCAAAGTAGGCTGTTAGCATCGTCCTTTTGGACTTCTCACGGTTGATGACACGCTCTATGGCCTCTCGCTCATGGAACGTCACCGTGTTCATGCCTGGGAGATGAAGCTGCATCTGGAGCACTGATGGATGGATTTTGCTCAGCTCAAACTTATAGATCATCCACAACGCCTCTGGCGGCGTCACCCATCGGGCTTCCCTGTACAGACTAATCTCATCGATGTTCACTTCAGCGTCTTCGCTGCCAATCTCTCTGAGAGTAACGGACGCCCTCGGTCATGCCCCTTGTATATGTACTTGAATAGATACTTGACTGATTTGATGCTAGAGCACGCTTCAACGTTGATGTGGCAATTGAACGTGCCCAGCAGATTTGGATTGTAGGGGACGACCCGACAGTTGTCCAGCTCGTGGCCTCGAACCTTCACCTTCCGCCCATTATCCCGGCGCCTGTAAACAGGGTACGAATCCTTGCCCTGTGAGGTGGCATCACAAAAAGGGCGCCGGTAACGGTACTTGCATGAATCAGGACCCTTCGTGCACTGGCAGTTGGGATTTAGCTGACCGCAAGGACCGTGCATCATATGCCTGGTGACCATCTCGTACAGCTCAGGATTCTCATCTTTGTCAGGTAGCTCGGCCGATATAAGAATGTCGTACTGATCGGGACATGTCAGCTTGTACCTGTTCTCCATAATGAGCAAGAAATGTGCATGCGGTAACCCCCTCTTCTGAAACTCCACCACATACACATAGGCTCGAACCTTGCCAAGAATGTCCTTGTTCAGCAATGCATCAATCATCGCGTTCAGCTTCACCTTGAACACCCTCACGACAAGATCAGGACGGTCTTGCGCTGTCTGACCCGGATAAAGCTCATTCCTTATCTCGTCCCAGTTCGGGTTGCACGTCATGGTGAGAAATATATCAGGCTTGCCATATCCGCGCACCTGAGCCATGGCATCCATGTAATGGCATCTCATATCCCTGGGACCACCGATGAACGAGGTAGGCAGCACCACATGCTTTCCAACGCTACCACCTCGCGTGTCGCCTGCATGCAGGCTGTCAACTAGGCCATTGTACAGCTCAGCCCTTATCTGCGCCTGATTGTTTCGGACATAGTCGAGGCGTGCGCTCTCGATCTTCATGTACGTGTCAACACAGAACTGCTGGAACAGACGACCGCCATGCAGCAACGGGTTGAACACACCAGGCCGCATCTGAAACTTGTAGCAGTAGTAGTCCCTCACGAAGACACACAGATTACCCAGACTTCCTGCAAAGTAACAAAGACGCAATAAGGAACAAGATAGAAATAGCGAAAATCAAGCCACCAACGCAAATTATCATTAAGACTGATGTATTTACCTGGTTCATCACCATCATCTCCCGCGCCAAACGCCTTGCGTTTTGCTGCTGCACGCTTCACTTGAGCCTCTGTCACTCCAACCTTAGGAATCTCTCTGTGCTAGCCCAGCTCACCCTTCGGAAAGAATAGAGGGTATGAGAGCGCGTCATAACATCCATGATACGAGTGGATGCCGTGCCTAGAACCGTCCTTCCCATGTAGCTCGACGCTATGGTCGAATTGCCGAGGACATTCGCTTCCTTCGATCCACATAGCAGCCACCTCATCCGTGTGGGGCGCATTATATGTTCTCTGATCAAGACGCTGGTCAATATTCAGCTTTATATGGAAATCCACGAGGTTAGCATCACTTCCCATGCGCCTGAGGTGAGCCGAGTAAGGGTTGTCACGAAGGACGTTAACCAGCTTCCGAGTGACATCCTTATCCTTCTCCAGCCAGTCCGAATGGCACTTGCGATACCGATAGGAAAGTGATGGATCATCATCATAGAAGTAGAGCTCGAGGTGCTAGGGGTCGGCCACCTCCTCTGCCTCCTTCCCGAAAGAATGAATGCTGTGGTAGATCTGACCATGAGCGCGGAAGGTGTAGATTCCACCATTCCGCCTATCCATCGTGAAAGCATCCACACGGGCATTGAGCGTAGCCAATGAAAACTGAGAGTTGAACCACCTGATGTGCTCGCGGAAGTGTCTGGCATCTGCATCTGAACTTGACCACAGACTCATGAGCTCGGGCGGTGTTTCAGAGCTGGTCAGCTTTATCTTGCCTTCTCGACAGCAGAATCCTTTGGATTCACCATGGAACCTCTTAGCCCTGCAGTGCTCGCAGTCTTTGGCCGGCTCCAACACATGCGGCTTCTTCGGGACATTTGCATAGACCCTGGAATACGGATCCGGGGTGACATTTGCAGTATTCCTTTCACCAGACACTGTTTGCTGGACTTCAACAGGGGCCGCATCATCTGGGATACAATAGAACGGAGATATCTTAGGAACGGCGTAAGACACTATGTGTACTCGAGTATGAATGTGAGCATACCTTGATAGAAGAAAATTTCGTCATCGCTGTCGTCGTTGGCAATATCAAAGATGACATTCTCATCTCCCTCTGGCTCAATATTGATTGACTTTGTTCTTAGAACCTCACACGCGGCTTCTTGCGTGATCTTCCCAATATACTGATCACTTTGAATCATACCTATTTGAAAATGGAATAAAATTGATCAGACCGCAAAGAACATAATCGGAATGTTAGAGCATGAATAAGAGCATCGGTTAACGGAGAGAGAAATTTACCATGGGTCGAGTGGCCTTGTGGGGAAGATGCTTCCATAGTGACTTCAGCAGTGTATTGAGGATTCTCCATTGCAATAGATTCTGGATGTAGCTGGGTTGCTCTCAACTCTTTTTGCCTCTTTTTGTAGGATCTTTTTGCCTCCACGCCAGCTGGGGTTAAATTCCTTCGCCTTTCTGAACCTTCATGTGAACACAGAAGAGTGAGCCATATTATTATTTACAGATGGATTCTAAATGTGCATGCCCATTATTAGAGTATTGTCGAAACAGTTACCAGGTTTGTTTGCAGTGAGCGTATGATTGAAATCCATTATGTCGCTAGAGCATGTCAGCACGGCTGAGGACACCCCTAGGTACAAGTGAACAGGATTACTATAGATAGAGAGATGATGAATAAAATGCATATCCACAACATTACACATTAATAAGCAACAAACCTCTGAAACGGAATATGCTATCATTGTTTGCATTCTTTGGTTGATAGGAATCACTCCTACGGAGCCATTCATCATCTCCGGACGGACACTCATTTTCCTTGTCAGGTCGAGATGCAGAATCTACACATTGAGTCCACAAACAATAATGAAATAAAACAAATGTCAAATAAACCGTGTCTAATAAAATGCTCCGCACCACCTCTATCTCGTTCCATCTTGCGCTCTTTAGGATCGACACCATTAATGATGTTTGTCAGATCCGCAAACGGAGTGGTAGTCATCTCATTGTTTACTACCACACACTCTTGATCAATTTTTGGATTGGCTACATGACAAAAAATATGCTCCTTCAATAAAATTGTGGTCGAAACATAACTGAGGGAAACATGACGGAATTACCTTTCTTTTTTGCTCTGGCTTCACGGCGCTTCCTATTTATCTCTTCAGACTTTTCTGCATACGATTCACGACGTTTCCTATTTATATCTTTAGACATTGCTGTATACCGCGCCCTCTCCAGTTCTCTCCTACGTGCTTGAGGGTCGACGTTAGGTGTCTTATCATTCCATGCATTTGGGGCACCTATAATAAAAACGGATAGAGTGTAAAAAGTGTTCTTTGACCTTCTTATAATTAATCTAAAAAAATTTCGTAGATACAAAAATAACCAAGAGAACCTCCATTAATGGTGCTTGATATGTCTTCAAATGGAGTCGAACTGGCGCTATCCCCCATTGGTGATGTTCCCTGTGCAACATGATAAGCAAAGTCGGAAGCATCAGAGGCATGAGAAAAAACAGACAGATAAGAAATCTGAGAGATACCCGATCGAGTTTTGCTGGCCGCAAGCCCCCAACGTCACGAACAACAGCCTGTTCGGGAGGGCTTATCAGCCAATTCAGTGGCTGGACTGAAGCTGCTGCAGCTACCGAGCAGCGACTGAAAAATGGGCCTGCCAGCTGCTGTTCATTAGCGTCACACTTCACTTTTAAGGATAAAAGTAGAATGCATAAATAGCCCTATATACGTCCTAGGAACAATCGCACATATAGGATAACAAATTACAAAGAGTATCATCACCCTGTTTATTACATAGCGTACCAATATTTATTACAGAGTATTGCGCATAAACAATAAATAACTAAGATATCTTTATCACGGAAGCTCCACACAGGGACACGTCAACTGGTGAACACTAAACCTAGTACTCATCACGATAGCTCTCATTCCAACCTTCATCTGTTAACCATCCGGGAATTTCTAAAATTGAAAGTAAAACAAGCGTAAGTACACAACCGTACTCAACAAGCATAACATGGGTTAATGAGGCTCAAATAAACTGACACGGTTTGACTGCATTTAGCTTTTATAAGTTAATCATATTGAAGCATAGCATCAAGGTAGTGATAATTCTCATATTCTCATGATCAAAATAACATTAACCAATGTGTAGCAATAACGACATTAAGATGCACACATTAACAATTTAAGATCTATTATCTTTTGTAAATGTGTCAAGGCCGCCCTAACCGAAGGACACGGACAATATATTGATTTAAACTCTGATCAGAGCTGTACACTTTCACTGTGAGTCATGTTTTGCAACTGAGTGGACTTATAACTTCCAAACCACTATAAAACATATAAAGCCTCCTATAGGTTCTCCTAACCAATCAGAGATACGGAAATACGTTGTGTGTAGAAACTCCTCTTCCAATATGGCACAATCCTTTCCGGCTATACTCATAAGAACAGAGGCAGTCCTATACCCTAACTTTCAGACCACTAACCAGTTAGAAAAGGGCCTACAAGTGACTAGAGCCAGAGCCATATAGCCCTCACAGCTGTACGGATTCTCCATGATAAATCACTTACAGACAAGAGTCCATGTTTGTTAAAAGTCATCGTTTTCGTTGATAGCATAACATACATCAAGTTATAAGATCATGACCATTAGAGACTAGCATCATAACTACCCAATGCAACCCAAAAGGTTCAAGGAATCAGGGTATCAAAGCTAGTTATAAATTCTAGGTCATCAAAGACACATGCAAATGAATTGTTATTTATAGTGAATAGGTAACAAGGATGATCCATGATATACTTGCGTTGATTCACAAAGTCCTGCTAATCCTGCTGATCCTCAAAGTAGCTTTGCTCAACAAAAACCTCACCGTCTGAACTCGACATTAACAATCAACACCAGACAATCCATTCGAGTATACATACACGAAGCAAACATAGAGCTATTAGAGGAACAGTACATCAATCTCATCAAAGCAGAATAATAAGTTTATAAAACTATTCTACTCGCTTCTACGATCACACAGACGTCAAGTTCACCGAAAACGGAGTTATAACGGCGAAGTTATGAATTTTCAAAGATTTTCTATAGATAAATAAATACTTTAAATATAGACTAAAAATATAAAGTTTCCAAAATACTTTAACAGTAGAACCACTATATAGATTACAAAATTATGAATCTAACAGAATTTGAACGGACCAAATCGGAGTTAAAACGTGAAAGTTATAAGCTTTCAAAGATAATGGCAAAACTGTAAATACCTGAAAACGAATTCTGAACTGAAAAGGAAAATACGTTTTCCAGAGAAGAAAACGTATTTTAGAAGCCGTTACAAGAAAAATACGCTTTCCAGTGAACAAAGCATATTATGGATCTGTTAAGCAGAAAGTACGCTTTTCGACAGAGAAAACGTATTCTGCTGAATGTGCTAGGGACTCTTAATAGAATACATCAAAACCTAGGGGGTTTTTGGCAAATTTACCAGCCAAAGGGGTACGGGCTGTTTTTGGCCGTCCGTTTCACGATGAATGGCTCAGATCGATCGAGGTGATCGGCCTCGCCGGGGAAGAAGCCCGACGCGGCAGCGACATTGCCGACGGCGTACGGAGCTCGCCGGAGTTTTAGGATCTAGCGATTTCGACCACCATTAGCGTCGAGACCGGTACCAAACGCGAGAGGAGCTCACACCGCGCTCACCTGTGGAGAAGATGGAGGTCAAGGTGCAGCGGGGACGGCGTGCGGCTCGGAGGGGCGGACGGCGGCGGACTACGCACGACAGTGGCACGGGTTAGATGAAATTTAACCAGAAGAACAACTCCAAGATGCTCAGGAGATCAAGGCGGAGCTTGCCGACCAATAGGTGTCGAAGATTACCCGAGGACAGCGGCCAATTTTGAGTTTTGGCAGCGGACAGCAATGGCGGCTAGGGTTCTGCGTGGCGGCTTTGACTCGAAGCGAAGGCGGCGGCCGATAGGGTTCGAATAGGAGTCGCGGGTGCGGGTTAAAGGCTTAAATAGCCTAGGGTCAAGGGTGCGACCGGGCGTGGACGAGGAGGCGTGGGTCGCGCGGTCGATGTCAGGCTCGAGTTCGTGTCCCAGTCGGAGGAGGACGAAAATGACGCGGGCCCTGCTTGTCAGCGACAGAGGGAGGCGACGCGCGGACGCGGACTCGGACGGCGTCTTGATGGGCCGGCGGCCTGTGGCCCAAGATGGAGTGGCGAACGCGCGGACGGCGCTGCCGTCGCGGCTTCGGCCTTCGGCCCAAGAAGGAGAAGGCGGAGTGGGCCGCGCGCGGAGGAAAGTGGAGCAGGCCGAGTGGAGGCGGGGAACGGGCCGCCGGTTGCTGCGTGGGCCAGAAGCCAGGAAGAGAAAAGAAATGATTTTTCTTTTATTTGAATTCCTTTCAAAAGCATTTTCAAATATATTTTGAATTCCACTTCAAATTCAAATACCACACAAGGAAAATATGCACCAGCATGAATGCTCAAGCATGTTTCTACCATGTTTCAACTCCCTTTTCATAAAAATATTTATTTTGCCTATTTATTTAATCACCAAAATCATTTTGACTATTTCTTTTTTTTTGAAAATTTGAAAACTAGGGTGTTACAAATCTACCCCCCTTAAGAGAATCTCGTCCTCGAGATTGGATGTTGCTTACTCAAACAACTTTGGATAAGCTGCCTTTAATGCATCCTCTGTTTCCCAAGTTGCCTCAGACTCAGAGTAACGATTCCATTGCACCTTACACATCTTGATAACCCGGCTTCGGATAACCTTTTCTGCTGTATCCAAAATCCTTACTGGAAACTCTTTATATGTGAGATCATCCTTAACAGTAAGTTCCTCTAAAGGCAAGTGCTCCTTCTCAGGTACATGCAAACACTTCTTAAGTTGAGACACATGGAACACATCATGTACACCAACTAAACTCTCTGGCAATTCCAACTGATAAGCCACTTCACCACGTCTCTTTAAAACTTTAAAAGGACCAACATATCTTGGTGCTAGTTTTCCTTTCTGGTTAAACTGCTTCACACTTCTCATAGGAGACACTTTCAAGTACACATAATCACCTTCCCTGAATATCAATTCCCTTCTCCGGGTATCTGCATAACTCTTCTGGCGAGATTGTGCTATCCTTAGATTTTCCCTAATAACTCGTACCTGTTCTTCTGCGGTTCTCAGAACATCTATCCCAAACAATTGACTTTCTCTAGTCTGATTCCAAAACAACGATGTCCTGCACTTACGCCCATACAAAGCTTCAAATGGTGCCATCTTGAGACTCTGTTGATAACCGTTGTTATATGAGAACTCTGCATAACACAGATTCTTATCCCAACTTGTACCATACTGCAATGCATAAGCTCTCAGCATGTCCTCCAAAATCTGATTAATCCTCTCAGTTTGTCCATCAGTTTGTGGGTGATATGCTGTACTAAAATTCAACTTTGTTCCCAAAAAACTATGCACTGCTTCCCAAAAATGAGATGTGAATTGAGTACCTCTATCGGACACGATCTTCTTTGGAACACCATGCAAACACACGATCCTTTCCAAGTACAGTGTAGCCAACTGAGGTCCAGTATAGGTGGTCTTCATAGGCAAAAAGTGAGCGACCTTAGTCAGTCGATCAATTATTACCCAGATGGAATCATAACCACTCTTAGTATGAGGTAAACCTGTTATAAAGTCCATTCCAACCTCTTCCCACTTCCATTCAGGTATCTTCATTGGTTACAATAAACCAGCTGGTCTTTGATGTTCTGCTTTCACACGTTGACAAGTATCACATAAAGCAACATACTCTGCTACATCCTTCTTCAAACTAATCCACCAGTACTTTTCCTTGAGATCCATATACATCTTAGTACTTTCAAGATGGATAGAATAAGCTCACTCATGTGCCTCCCGCAGAATTGTCTGATGAAGCGCTTTGACCTCCGAAACACATATCCGGTTACCATACCATAGGGAAACCCTCTTCATCAATGTGGAATCCAGGTGCTTTCCCTTCTGCTAACTTCTTGGCTATATACTTTAGATCCTCATCTCCCAACTGACCCTTACGAATCTCTTCCTATAAGGTTGGTGTCACCTCTATCTCCATGGCATTAGTAACAAGGGTGAGGTTCAAATGAGCAAACTCTTCACACAACTCATCAGATTCAGGTATCGTCCGAAGCTCATTAACATGCTTCTTTCTACTAAGTGCATCAGCCATGACATTTGCCTTCCCAGGATGGTAATACATATTAAAATCATAATCATTCAGCAGTTCCAACCAACAACGTTGTCTCATGTTTAAGTCAGACTGGGTAAAGATGTACTTCAAACTCTTATGATCAGTGAAAATATCAGTCTTGTGCCCAATCAGATAGTGTCGCCAAATCTTCAAAGCATGCACCACAGCTGCTAGTTCTAGATCATGAGTAGGATAATTAAGCTCATGTTTCCTCAATTGCCTTTAAGCATAAGCAACAACTCTACCTTCTTGCATAAGAACACACCCCAATCCCAATCGAGATGCATCACAATAGATGGAGAACTTCTTGTTTAGGTTGGGCAACACCAATACTGGAGCCATTGTCAACCTCTTCTTGAATTCTTCAAAACTAGCTTGACACTTATTGGACCACACAAACTTGGCATTCTTCTCTAGTAACGCTGTCAATGGCTTAGCAATCTTTGAGAATCCTTCAATGAATCTCCTATAATAACCAGCCAATCCAAGAAAACTACGAATCTCGCTAACATCTATAGGCGGCTTCCAATCCAACACATCTTTCACCTTACTTGGATCAACTGCTATCCCACCATTAGAAACAACATGGCCAAGGAAAGAGACTTCCCCTAACCAGAATTCACATTTGCTCTTCTTAGCATAAAGTTTGTGCTCTCTAAGCTTCTGCAAGACTAACCTCAAATGTTCTGCATGTTCTTTCTTGTTCTTTGAGAATACCAAGATATCATCAATAAAAACCATAACAAACTTATCCAGGTATTCCATAAACACCTTGTTCATCAGGTACATGAAGTAGGCATGTGCATTGGTCAACCCAAAAGACATAACTGTATACTCATACAACCCATACCAGGTAGTGAATGCCATCTTTGGTATATCTGAATTCCGAATCTTCAACTGATGATAACCAGAGTGCAAATCAATCTTGGAGAACACACACGCACCTCTTAACTGATCAAACAAGTCATCAATCCTGGGTAAAGGGTACTTGTTCTTGATGGTAACCTCATTGAGAGAACGATAATCAACGCACATTCATTGAGTTCTATCTTTCTTATCAACAAAAATCACAGGAGAACCCCAAGGTGATGCACTAGGGCGAATAAAACCTTTCTCTTCTAATTCCTTTAACTGTTTCTTAAGTTCTTCTTGTTCATTAACCCCCATTCTATATGGATATTTAGCTATAGGTGCAGTGCCAGGTAATAACTCAATAATAAATTCAATATCACGGTCAGGTGGCATACCTGGCAATTCATCGGGGAACACATCTGGGAATTCCTCCACCACCTAATTCTGAGGATCTGCAATGTCATCAAGCTGGTTCAGGGTAGCTGTAGGTGGCGCTTGCATTCTGACATCAACACTAATTCTATCTCCTTTTGGTGTAGTCAGGTCCACAACCCTCTCTTTACACTTTATCACAGCTTGGTGAGCTTCCATCCAATCCAATCCCAGAATTAAATCAATACCGAATGCATTCAACACTACAGGGTTTGCTGAAAAGTCTACCCCTTAAGAGGAGTTTAGCTAAGGGATAGTAGTAAGAAGCTGGTATAGCACCTCCCGGCGAATTTACTACCATTTGGTTCTTCATGGCTACAACTGGTATGCTATGATTTCTAACAAATGCTTACGAGACAAAGGAATGCGAAGCTCCAGAATCAAAAAGTACAGTAGCAGAGATAGAGTTGATGTTGAACATACCCAGCATAACTTCTGATGCTTCCTGAGCCGTCTCAGTGGACACATGATTCACCCTTCTATGATTGGCATAGGACTTCTGATTACCATTCTGCTGCTGAGGTGTATGTTGGTTTGATTTCCGGGGGCAGCGATTAGCATAGTGCCCAGGCTCACCACAATGATGACACAACTGGGGAGTATTGGGACTACCCTTAAGAGGCGTGTTGTTGGGCGCAGTAAGGTGTGGAGTTTGATTTCTAGATTGCTGCGACGGCCGTTGATTACCATTCTTACGCTGAGCATGCTGACCCTGGTATCTCTGACTGACTGGTCCCTGGAACCTCTGCTGGAAACCTTGATGAAAGTTAGTGCAAAAATGAGAATTGTTTCCAAAGCCCTGTCCATTCATCTTCCTCTTCTTGTCCTATGCCAGGCGTTCATTATCCAGCATAATAGCACTATTCACCAATTCTTCAAAGGTGTCATACTTGTTGCCCTTCAGTTGCAACTTGAGCTCATAGTATATACCGTTTAGGAAATGATGCCTCTTATCAATGTCCCTTATAACTTCATAGGGAGCATAGCGAGCCAACTTCTTAAATTTAGCATGATACTCACTCATGGTCATAGAGCCCATCTTGAGATTTCTGAACTCCTCTGCCTTCTGTTCCTTTAACCCTTCAGGAACGTGGCGAGCCAAGAAATCCTATTTGAACCGCTCCCAGGTAATAGCAGGAGCATTATGAAGACGTGCAACTTGGTATGACTCCCACCAGGTCTAAGCAGCTCCCTGGAGTTGCCCCGAAGCATACAACACTTTCTCAGCATCATTACATTGCGCAAGATTCAACTGCTTCTCCACAGCACGCAACCAATCATCGCCATCCAGAGGGTTAGTGGTATGGGTAAACACAGGGGGATGTCCTTGCATAAAGTCCCTGTGTTTATCCCTGGGTGGTTGAGCATGTGTAGCCCTCCGGCTTGCATGGTCTACACAAATTGGGTCATAGTCTGCATCAGTTGCATTTGTGCCTCTCTCATTTTCTCATTGGTAACATGTCCAGCACCACGGCCTCTAGAATGGTTACCTCTTCCACCCCAAGCAGCCATCTGTATTCCAACCAAAAATCAAAGCTTAGAGAGATTCAGGATACAAATCACTTATATAATAATAAGGATTGCAAAACTAAAAATTTCTGGGCGAGCTTTAATTTCAGCAGTATAGAAAAATAGTCACAAGATCCAGGTATCAAAAGGAGATGTTCTATACATGGTTGGAATGGTTAAGAAATTCTCTACAACTTCTATTTAGACCATATTACCAGATTCTGTCATCTAAGCCATCGAATTAATCAAACATCAGAAACTGTTCAGAAATTCCAGACAGCACTGAACATCAGATTACGACAGGCATAACTTCCAACTCAGAACTTATATCAACATGATTCTTATGGGAACTGTTAGATAAAGAAGTCTAATTTCACCCAGAAAAATCTCATACTCATTGGATAAACCAATTTCGAGATATAACCAAAATATTACAGGTTGGTCAGAAAACAGCAAGGATGAAGACAGGATAAACCAACACAAACTTAATTTATTCAAACTTTAACCTTAATATACTTAACTAAGGAACTTGCGGACATGCCCACAAAGCTCCAGCACTCACAGAAAAATCCAAATCATCCATATTACATAATCATAATTCATCAAGCACTCAAGGTTCACACACACTAGAATGACACGACTAACTTGGCTCACGATACTAATAACGTGCCTATTACATAAGGGCTTTCAAACTAAGGTAGAAGCTCATGGTCTAGCCGTTCATAAATCTTTGGTTTCTCAGTTATGGTTCTGAGCCTATCAATTTCTTTTTGCTTCTCCTTAAGTTTCTGCTCCAGCTGCTCCACTGTGCTTACCATGCGCTGATGCTTGAGCATCATGTCATATGCAAAGTGTGCCAGTTCCCATGACTCAGGTGGCAAATCTTGAGGACTCATCATACCCCATCCATCCTCCATTCTGTAGTCAGCGCGAGGCAAATAACGAAACTCATCATTTCGCATATTCCTAAAGCGATGGCCACGGAGAGCAATCCAGGTTGTAAAAGCAGCACCCTCGATGCCATCCTCCTGAGTTGGGCTAGGACCAAGATGCTCATAAATCATCTCTATGTTGTAAGAGTTCTGCATCCCTCCTGCGGAACATATAGCCATATTTGTCTCCCAGTGAGTACCTTCCAACAGATGGGTGTGTTGGAAACAAGTGTACTGCACAGCGGGATCCTAATCAGCATAATAGTCACGAAGAAGCTTCATGAGTCGTATATGTGATCTGGTGTGACACTCCGGTATGCGAGAGATATTCATAGTCCATACCATAGGAGCATGAGGTCCACCTCCTCCAGCAGAACCACCAGCAGACGGCGGTGGGGATTAACCATCATCTTGAACTACTTCTAGCTCTTCTTCTTTAGAAGCTTCCATTGGTTCTTCTTCTTCATCTTGAGGTGTTGTAGGCACCGGGGTTGGTGATGGCGGAATAGCTTCCCTAGTCTCCAGGTGGTTGAACAGATCACGATACGCAGCAGTAGTCATACGGCGAGTATAAGGAGGCATCTATAAGATTTAGACATGAGTTAGAGTGGAGTCAAGATTTTCTCAATAGAGTAAGTATAAGAGCATAAAAATTGAAAAAATAACAAGGTTAAAGTTAAACAAGCATGAACTAGTGAAGCAAAGGAGACTAACAACGACCATTCTATCTAGGCTTGCGTCCTACAGTCAACACGGCTCCGATACCAACTTGTCACACTCCACTTTTAAGGATAAAAGTAGAATGCATAAATAGCTCTATATGCGCCCCAGGAACAGTCGCACATATAGGATGACAAATTACAAAGAGTGTCATCACCCTATTTATTACATAGCGTACCAATATTTATTACAGAGTATTGCGCATAAACAATAAATAACTAAGATATCTTTATCATGAAAGCTCCACACAGGGACACATCAACTGGTGAACACCAAGCCTAGTACTCATCACGATAGCTCTTATTCCAACCTTCATCTGTTACCTATCCGGGATTTTCTAAAATTAAAAGTAAAGCAAGCGTAAGTACACAACCGTACTCAACAAGCATAACATGGGTTAATGAGGCTCAAATAAGCTGACACGGTTTGACTGCATTTAGCTTTTATAAGTTAATCATATTGAAGCATAGCATCAAGGTAGTGATAATTTCTATATTCTCATGATCAAAATAACATTAACCAATATGTAGCAATAACGACATTAAGATGCACACATTAATAATTTGAGAACCATTATCTTTTGTAAATGTGTCAAGGCCGCCCTAACCGAAGGGCACGGACAATATATTGATTTAAACTCTGATCAGAGGTGTACACTTTCACTGTGAGTCATGTTTTGCAACTGAGTGGACTTATAACTTCTAAACCAACACAAAACATATAAAGCCTCCTATAGGTTCTCCTAAACAATCAGAGATACGAAAATACGTTGTGTGTAGAAACCCCCTTCCAATATGGCACAATCCTTCCTGGCTATACTCATAAGGACAGAGGTAGTCCTATACCCCAACTTCCAGACCACTAACCAACTAGAAAAGGGCATACAAGTGACTAGAGCCAGAGCCATATAACCCTCACAGCTGTACGGATTCTCCATGATAAATCACTTACAGACAAGAGTCCATGTTTGTTAAAGTCATCATTTTCGTTGATAGCATAACACACATCAAGTTATAAGATCATGACCATTAGAGCACTAGCATCATAACTATCCAATGCAACCCAAAAGGTTCAAGGAATCAGGGTATCAAAGCTAGTTATAATTTCTAGGTCATCAAAGACACATGCAAATGAATTATTATTTATAGTGAATAGGTAACAAGGATGATCCATGATATACTTGCCTTGATTCACAAAGTCCTGCTGATCCTGCTGATCCTCAAAGTAGCTTTGCTCAGCAAAAACCTCACCATCTGAACTCGACATTAACAATCAACACCAGACAATCCATTCGAGCATACATACACGAAGCAAACATAGAGTTATGAGAGGAACAGTACATCAATCTCATCAAAGCAGAATAATAAGTTTATAAAACTATTCTACTCACTTCTACGATCACACAGACGTCAAGTTCACCGAAAACGGAGTTATAACGGCGAAGTTATGAATTTTCAAAGATTTTCTATAGATAAATAAATATTTTAAATATAGACTAAAAATATAAAGTTTCCAAAATACTTCAACAGTAGAACCACTATGTAGATTACAAAATTATGAATCTAACGGAATTTGAACGGACCAAATCGGAGTTAAAACGTGAAAGTTATAAGCTTTCAAAGATAATGGCAAAACTATAAATACCTAAAAACGAATTCTGAACTGAAAAGGAAAATACGTTTTCCAGAGAAGAAAACGTATTTTGGAAGCCGTTACAAGAAAAATACGCTTTCCAGTGAACAAAGCATATTATGGATCTGTTAAGCAGAAAATACGCTTTTCGACAGAGAAAACGTATTCTGCTGAATGTGCTAGGGACTCTTAATAGAATACATCAAAACCTAGGGGGTTTTTGGCAAATTTACCAGCCAAAGGGGTACGGGCTGTTTTTGGCCGTCTGTTTCACGATGAACGGCTCAGATCGATCGAGGTGATCGACCTCGCCGGGGAAGAAGCCCGACACGGCAGCGACATTGCCGACGGCGTACGGAGCTCGCCGGAGTTTTAGGATCTAGCGATTTCGACCACCATTAGCGTCGAGACCGGTACCAAACGCGAGAGGAGCTCACACCGCGCTCACCTGTGGAGAAGATGGAGGTCGAGGTGCAGCGGGGACGGCGTGCGGCTCGGAGAGGCGGACGGCGGCGGACTACGCACGACAGTGGCACGGGTTAGATGAAATTTAACCAGAAGAACAACTCCAAGATGCTCAGGAGATCAAGGCGGAGCTTGCCGACCAATAGGTGTCGAAGATTACCCGAGGACAGCGGCCAATTTTGAGTTTTGGCGGCGGACGGCAATGGCGGCTAGGGTTCTGCGCGGCGGCTTTGACTCGAAGCGAAGGCGGCGGCCGATAGGGTTCGAATAGGAGTCGCGGGTGCGGGTTAAAGGCTTAAATAGCCTGGGGTCAAGGGTGCGACCGGGCGTGGACGGGGAGGCGTGGGTCGTGCGGTCGGTGTCGGGCTCGAGTTCGCGTCCCGGTCGGAGGAGGACGAAAACGATGCGGGCCCTGCTTGTCAGCGACAGAGGGAGGTGACGCGCGGAGGCGGACGCGGACAGCGTCTTGATGGGCCGGCGGCCTGCGCCCCAAGATGGAGCGGCGGGCACTTGGACGATGCCGCTGTCGCGGCTTCGGCCTTCGGCCCTGGAAGGAGAAGGCAGAGCGGGCCACACGCGGAGGAAAGTGGAGCAGGCCGAGCGGAGGCGGGGAACGGGCTGCCGGTTGCTGCGTGGGCCAGAAGCCAGGAAGAGAAAAGAAATAATTTTTCTTTTATTTGAATTCCTTTCAAAAGCATTTTCAAATATATTTTGAATTCCACTTCAATTTCAAACACCACACAAGGAAAATATACACCAGCATGAATGCTCAAGCATGTTTCTACCATGTTTCAACTCCCTTTTTATAAAAATATTTATTTTGCCTATTTATTTAATCATCAAAATCATTTTGACTATTTCTTTTTTTAAAAAAAAATTTGAAAACTAGGGTGTTACAATCAGCCCATCAGCCCAGCCTGCCCAAGCGAACTGGCCTTTTCCACCAGATGGGCCGAACTGGCCTTTTCCACGGTTCGGCCCAGGCAGCCTCCACCCGGCGGTCCCTGCGCCCGGGCGGACAGGGCGGCAGCGGCGGCGCCGGCCATCCGGCCACACCTCGCCGGCGAATTGCGACACCCTACTCCCGCTCGGACCAGCGGCGGAAAATACGGGTAGGAGCAGGACGGATACAGGGCGCGGACAAGGCGGCGGCGTGGGACCTCGGGGCAGCGGCGCGACAACTCAGGGCGAAGGCCACCATGGCAAACGGCGGCCAGGTAAGGGGAATAAGGTAAGGAGGTGCTCACCAAGTAATACTCATGTTGTGTATCATCATGTACAAGAAATTTCATGAACGTTCACTGCACGCCGTTCCTGCATCAGCGTCTGCGCTTGTTTTCTTGCCTTTGTCTATATCGACGTTTGTGCTGGACTATGTCTGAAACCAACGATCAGAAAAGCATCTGGTTAACTGATTATTTGGCTCATCATGTGATGGAGATTTTTTATCGCCGCGAGGACTTCTGCATACGGGAGTCTGGATGGCGACCTGCCAAGCGGCAGGCAGGAACTGATCGATTGCAGACAAGGGAAGAGTCAATAGAGATGGGCGGGATGGATTGATAGTCCACTGTCACTAAACGCTGTTCACATGGACTGCTTCACTCCCTGCACTCATCGGCTAGATGTAAAGCATCTCATTTACATGGTCTGCCCATCTTGTTAGTAGTGCTCTTGGCCAAGAACTGCGCCCGAGCACAAGCTGTAAGTTCGTCAGTCTCTACGTACGTGGCAGCCTGGATGCTGCAGTGGCCGGAAATGTTTCTGCAGCAGTAGCACACAGGGCAGAGAGCTAGCTGAATCAGGGACGGAAGAATCATCCTCCAGGTACTTGAAACTCCACCTGCTCAATACTTTCCACGACACTTCCAGCCCGTTCTGGATTTCCCATGCGGGCTTGACTGAATCCTTCTCATGAATTTTCTTAATTGTAACATCTAATCAGGATCCAAATTGGACCTAGTGGACAAGCCTAGCCATGATGCTTCCTGCAGTGAGGCTTCAGTTTCTTTGGTTGGTCCTGGCCTGCAGTGCACATGTTGCCTTCTGCTCCTCAGCTGGGAACTACACGGGACATGCAGTCATTGCTGGAGTTCAAGAAGATCATTCGTGATCCACAAGAAGCCCTGATATCTTGGAATGACAGCATCCACTTCTGCAGCTGGGAAGGTGTCATGTGTAGTGCCAAGCACCCAAACCGTGTCACGTCTCTTAATCTAACAAAACAAGGCTTAACAGGGCCATTCTCTCCTTCTATTGGAAACCTATCGTTTCTAAATTTCCTAATCTTGTCAGCCAACTCACGCACTGGAGAGATACCACCATCCCTTGGTTATCTACATCGCCTCCAGATCCTTAACTTGAGCAGAAACACGCTGCAAGGACAAATACCCACTAGCCTTGCAAACTGTTCAAGACTGAAGGTGCTAGAGCTGGGAAAGAATCTACTGGTTGGCCAGATTCCTTCAGATTTTGCTGATGGTCTTCAGTCCTTGTTAGTTTATCATAACAATCTTACCGGAACCATCTCGAATTCTCTTGGCAATATTACAACTCTGCAGCTGTTTAGTTGTGCTACCAACGGTATCAATGGTAATATTCCAAAAGAAATTGGAAATTTGCACGAGCTGAGAATCTTGTACGTGGGCGGCAATAAGTTGTCAGGCCACTTTCCACAGGCTGTCCTGAATCTTTCTAAATTGGTTGGATTAGACTTTGCTTTCAGTGGTCTAAGCGGAGATGTACCATCCAATCTCTGTAACTCCCTCGCCAGTCTTCAAATTCTACATTTATCTGGCAACTTATTTCAGGGGAACATCCCATCTTCATTAACAAATGCTACCAGGCTACTCTCGGTCGATTTCTCACGTAATAATTTCACTGGGGTAGTGCCAGGCTCCATCGGAAGGCTTTGACTAGTTGAGTTGAATCTAGAGATCAATGAACTCCATGCAAGAAACAGACGAGACTGGGAGTTTATGAGCAGCTTAACCAATTGCAGTGAGCTAAAAATTATTTCGGTAGCAGTTAACAACCTAGAAGGCAATGTTCCAAGTTCTTTTGGCAATCTTTCTACGAAGCTTGAATTGCTTTATTTTGGAGGCAATAGAATAACAGGAGATTTTCCTAGTGGTATAGAAAACCTTCGCAGCTTGATTTCTCTTGGTTTGGAGAATAATCAGTTTACAGGTGCTATTCCAGAAGGGCTGGCAAATCTGAAACTTTTGCAATTATTATCTCTATCAAAGAACCTCTTCACAGGGTATGTTCCATCCTCCCTCACAAATTTATCTCTGCTGGGACAGCTACTTCTGGACTCTAACAAGTTCGGTGGGAAGATAACTCCAAGCCTGGGAAACATCAAAGTCCTTGAAACATTGAAACTTTCTGATAATAATCTTCATGGAAGCATACCAAAGGAGATTTTCAACATTCCTACACTAACACATATTGAATTATCTTTCAATAGACTAGATGGACCTCTTCCTCTTGAAATAGGCGATGCCAAACAACTACAGAATCTGCTTCTTTCATCAAATAGGCTGTCCAATGCTATTCCTGACGCATTGGGCAACTGTGTAAGTTTGGAAGACATTGAGCTGGATCAGAACCTTCTTAATGGTAGTATTCCAGCGTCATTAGGCAATATACTCAGCTTGGAAACACTCAATATGTCTCACAACCAATTGTCAGGATCCATACCAGAGTCTTTTGGTAGCCTGAAATTTCTTGAGCAACTAGACCTGTCGTTCAATCATCTTGAGGGTGAAGTCCCTGCAACAGGGATATTCAAGAATGCAACAGCTTTAAGGATTGATGGGAATAAGGGACTTTGTGGTGGACCAGAAGTGCTACAACTCCCAACATGCCTGGTTACACCTTCAAGTTCTCCAAGTTTTACAGCTAATCACATGCATTCTATAATAGTCAGAGTACTCATCCCATCAGCTAGCACGGTGTTACTTGCTGTTGTCTTTGTTGCTGTCTTACTGCTGTGCAGGAAACGACAAAAGAGAAAATCTATATCCCTCCCTTCTTTTGGTAGAACCTTTCCCAGAGTTTCCTATAATGTTCTTGCTAGAGCTACTGATGGGTTCTCCACATCCAATTTAATCGGCAGAAGCCGATACAGTTCTGTATACAGAGGTGAGCTGTTCCAAGATGGAAATGTGGTGGCTATCAAAGTTTTCAGCCTAGACACAAGAGGGGCACAGGAGAGCTTCATCACAGAATGCAATGTTTTGAGAAATGTGAGACACCGCAACATAGTGCCTATACTTACTGCATGCTCAACTATTGATTCTCAGGGAAATGATTTCAAAGCTGTAATATATGAGTTTATGTCTCGAGGGGATTTACATAAAGTGCTATACACATGTTGACACCGTTTTTGGCACGTGTCAATAAGGATCGGAGACTGAGCTAAATTGGCAAGAAGGTGGTTGTTCTTCAGCATTGCTTCTGAGTTGCCGATGGGCGGTTGCCGATGAAGGACATGTTGATCTCGTACGTTGCTGATGAAGCTAAAGAGCTGTTGCCGATGAGATAGGCAGGAAGGCTAGAAGGTTGTTGCCGATGCCGGAGATGTGCCGATGAGGAGACTTCATCGTGACAGAAGCGGACAGAGGATCGGCAACACGAAGCTTATGATTTTTTGTATTGTAGTTTAAGTCCAACTCCTATACAAGTTTTATTTCTTTTTCAAGAAATAGAGTTCGTATAAGAAATTAGTTTATTTCTTCTATAGTTAAGCTTTACGTATTAAATTAGGACTCTTTTGATTAGCAGAGTATAAATATATGCCGAAGGGCATTGTAATGGATATCCAAGCATCAATAAGCTAATCTACTTTTTATTTACCTTTACCAGTACTTTACTTTTCGGCGACTTCGCCAAGTACCTTTTCTTTTTCAATGAGTTCTTTCAAGAATCGACGGGCTGCATCAACTTGATCTCCGGCGACCTTGCAGGTTCCGCGTCTACCGAGCACGATTCAGGCTTTGACTTCCGGGCGTATCGCTGTCGTCTCGTCTGATCTGTTCAACAGTTATCGAATACTTTCTGAGCTTTGACGTCCGGGCGTATCGCTGTCGTCTCATTCGGATTTTATTCAAATTTATCATCCTTGTCGATTAACAGGTCAAATCAACTGGCACGCTTCGGATATCGATTGTGGGTATTAGACCGGTGTGTTTGCAGATATAATTTTACATCAACACATCTTTTGGCACGTCTGGTGGGACCAAGTCAACAGATCTATCATGAAGAATCCTACTGATACCAATCCAGAGAACATCATCAAGATATCAGAGTCAGATCTCAAGGAGGATCAGAAGCAAGCCATGAAAAAAGCTATGAAGGACTTGAAGTCTTTCAGCATAAATAGGGGTGGAGAAGTCATCCAGAAGCAAGATCTACCGTTGCCTCGGCAGGTAACCTTTGACTCCAACCCTGGTAAATTACAGGAGATGGTTAATTCTGCATTAAATCAAGCTTTGATCAACCACTCCACTGTGCTGTCCAATACTATTTACAATGTGTTGTGCAAACATTAAGAGAAGGACAAGCACCAGGGTATGTTGGGCCAGCATATCATCAGCCGGGATCGGCATCTATCAGTACTCCATTGACAATTCCAGCCATTGAGAGTATGGGAGCGCCTACTCCTCCAACTATATCAGGGCCACCTATCATTGAAGCCACGCCGATAGGATCAGATCTAACGTCTCAGGAAAATCCTAGTACTTAGTTGAGCACAGATCTATCGGCATCGGCAATACCAGGTCCTTCAGGTCAATATAGTCAAACTGCTGCTAATTGGTGGGGATACGGTATGCCTCCAGGTCCATCTACTACCAACTCTGGACTGCCTCAAGTGCGTGATGTAGCAGGGAAGGGTCCGATGACATCGGCTACTCCAATTCGGCCGATGGCTCAAGTGCCGCATTATTCTACTGCACCTCCTGCTATACAGTCATTGTCAATGGGATTCTACGCGCCTCCGCAATAAATATCTTATGCGAATCCATTGACTAATCCTCCACCAGTTCAACAGAGAGTTTCCACTGTAGGATAGCCCATAGCGCCATTCATATCTCAATCTGGGTTATCTGCAATTCAGGGCAATCATGCTGGTTATCATCTACCTATACAAGAGCATCAATTGTCTGCAAACTATCAGCCATCGGTAAATCAGGTGCCGATGAGTTATAATCTCAATTGGTCAGGGCAAGCGCCAGTTCAGCAATCTGCTATTCAGCCAAGCTACCAAGCAATGGGGACTCAGCAGTATAGTCCACAGACAACTTTCCAGGAACAAGCATCGGCAAAACAGCCGATGAACTTTACTCCACAGATTGGTGCCGTGAATATGCCGATTCCTCCAAGCCAAGTGCCACAAGGGTATATAGAAGCATATCAGCCAACGCCTCCAGTGGAGATTCAGCCAGTGCATCGGCAAGATCAGGATGCACTCTTAACCGATAAGATTGCAGAAGTGATGAAAGAGCAATTTGGGATTCAGCCCAAGATTAATACTTACTCTTATCGGACTCCGTATCCTTCAGCTTATGACTCGATTCCTTTCCCGAATTGGTACAAGGTGCCAGATTTCACCAAGTTTTCTGGGCAAGATGATACGTCAACGATGGAGCACATCAACCGATTCATCATCCAGTGCGGGGAAGCAGCGAACAGGGATGAGCTGAGGATTCGTTTATTCTCGTCCTCTTTGTCTGGATCAGCATTCGCGTGGTTCATCTCATTACCACCAAATTCCATTCTTACTTGGACCAACCTGGAGAGACAATTCCATAAATATTTCTTTGCCGGTGTCCATGAGAAGAAGCTTACCGATTTGATGAAATTGAGCCAGCGAAGCGACGAATCAGTAGAGAATTTTGTGCAAAGGGTACAAGACATGAAGAACAGGTGCTACAGCCTAGTGCTTGATGACCGCTAGTTAGCTGGTTTGGCGTTTCAGGGTTTGTTGTCGCATCTCAGGGACAAATACGATTCTCAGGAGTTTGAAAGCTTAAGCCATATTGTGCAGAGGATCTCTGATCAAGGTGCTCAAGCTCTAGAACATAGGAAGAGCTGGAACAAGAAGGTGTCCTTTGCAGAAGAGGCAGAGGAATTAGATTTAGATGAAGAACCAACTATCAGCCTGGCTGAGTGGGTAAAGGGTAAGAAGCCTATGTCTTGTCCCTTTGGTCAGAAAGAGCCAGAGAAATTCACGTTTGACATCACGAAGGCCCATAAAATATTCGATCTGTTGCTTCAAGAGGGCCAAATCAAGCTGTCACCCAACCATGTGATTCCATCGGTGGATGAGCTGAAGAAGATGAGGTACTGCAAGTTCCATAATGCAACTTCGCACAGTACCAGTGACTGCAAGGTTTTCAGACAGCAGTTGCAATCGGCAATTGAATCTGGGAGGATCAAGTTTGACGACTCTAGAGCTCAGAGGCCAATGAAGATTGATCAACATCCTTTCCCAGCAAACATAGTGGAGGCCGTAAACAAAACCAAAGTGTCGACATCGGCAAGCGCTAAGAGGAGAGCATCGGTGGATCCTAGAAATCAAGTAACTGCCGATGACTTAAAGGGGAAGGAGAGAGTTGAAGAAAGCAGTAGTTTCAGAAGACCTCCTAGGCCAACTCCGTACAGAATTTCAGGTGATCGCTATCGACATCGGCAAGAGGAGTTGCGTCAGGAAGCGTGGCATCGGCACGAAAATCATTGGAGATGCCCCTTCTTCATCTACTGCTGGGAAGAGGGCATTAAATTGCCTACTGTTGATAACTACCCCGAATGCAATGGTTATGATTGAGCTGATCGGGCAGAAAGAAGACCGCGCTATGGTGATCGGAGCAGATACATCGGTAAGCCGATCAGAGAGAGGGCATCGGTACATGATCGGCTGAGGGGCAGGACCAGTGTACATGAAAGACTAGGTAGGCATGACGACTGTTTGCCGATGAATCAAGAGGAGCTCGAGGAGGTGACCAGTGCAAGAGTCCCTGATGAAACAGTACTCTGCAGGGATCCCAATATAGATTGTCTAGATTCAAGTACAAAAATTTATCAGCCCGTCTGGAAAACAAAGCTTCCTCAATGGTGCCCTGAAGGACTGACAAAAATGCAGAAGAGGAAATTGCAACGGGAGCGCAAAGAAGGAAACCCCCGTGGGGCAAAGTCTCAAGTGTGGCAGCCAAAGCGTGAAGACGGAGGTCCATCGGCAAATATCAATATGGTTTTTATCTTGCCGATGGAATTTCGGGCACTTGCCGATGAGGAGGAAGAATCGGTTCTTTCAGAACAAGTGGCTCGGCTAACCTTGGATCCGATGATGGCCGTCTTCGAGAAGCCTACTGATGACAAAAGATAGCATCTTAAGGCTTTATTCGTCAAGGGCAGAGTTGATGGGCAGCCGATGTCAAAGATACTCATAGATGGAGGGGCTGCGATCAACATCATGCCATATGCTGTGTTTTAGAGGCTTGGAAAAGGAGATCAGGATCTAGCTAAGACGGACATGAAGCTCAAGGAATTTGAAGGGAACATATCACCAGTCAAAGGAGCGCTGTGCACTGAGCTAACCATCGGCAGCAAAACAGTGCCGACTACTTTCTTTGTCATCAGCGGCAAAGGTGCTTATAATCTGCTGTTAGGAAGAGATTGGATTCATGTTAATTGTTGCATTCCTTCTACGATGCACCAATGTCTCGTGCAGTGGGTTGAAGATAAAGTTGAGGTGGTTCCTGGTGACTCATCTTATATAATTGCATCAACAGAATCAGAGACTTACGAGCGGACCAAGTGCCTATCGGGAGAAGCATGGGATTTGGAGTTCCTCAGGATTGCCGATTATGAGCTGCCACTGATCCAAGCAGTCGGTTCTGAAGATGAGTTATAAATGCATAGGTTTGCCGATGATGAAAAACTGGGCTATGGGTTTACATCGGCAGATGACTTAGTTGAAGTGGATATCGGAAACGACGATAGATCAAGGCTGACTTTTGTTAGTGCTAAGTTAAATCTCCAGAGCAGAGAACAATTGATTGCTTTATTGAAAGAATATAAGAATTGTTTTGCTTGGGATTACACATAGATGCCCAGGTTAGATCGATCAATTGTTGAACATCGATTACCTATCAAACAAGGATTTCGGCCACATCAGCAGCCAGCACGCCGATGCAATCCTAAGGTGCTGCCTGATATTAAGGCTGAAATAACAAGGTTGATTGAAGCCAAATTCATCCGACAATGCCGATATGCTGAATAGATTTCTAATGTGGTTCCTGTCTACAAGAAGAATGGGAAACTTCGTATCTGTATTGATTTCAGGAATCTTAACAAAGCTACACCGATGGATGGTTATCCGATGCCCATCGCCGATTTATTAATTGATGCCGCTGCTGGACATTGGATTATTAGCTTCATGGATGGGAACGCTAGATATAATCAAATCTTTATGGCCGAAGAAGATATCTCCAAGACTGCCTTCAAATGTCCAGTTCATGTAGGCTTATTTGAATGGATAGTCATGACTTTTGGTTTAAAGAATGCCGGTGCTACTTATCAGAGAGCAATGAATTACATTTTTCATGAGTACATCGGCACCTTGGTTGAGATTTATATAGATGATATGGTGGTTAAGTCTGGAGACTTTGAGAATCATCCGGCTGACTTGCGGAAAATATTGGAGTGCACAAGGAAGCATGGGTTGAAGATGAATCCTAATAAGTGTGCATTTGGTGTATCGGCAGGATAATTCTTAGGCTTCATGGTGCATCAAAGGGGTATTGAAATTAGCAGAAAGTCCATTGATGCCATCAACAAAGTAATTGCTCCTACCGATAAGACTGAGCTACAATCTCTGATCGGCAAAATCAATTTTATTCGAAGATTCATATCTAATTTATTAAGAAAAATCAAAGCTTTCATTCCGTTATTGAAACTGAAGGCCGATCAGAAATTCATATGGGGAGAAGAACAGCAGTTGGCTTTAGAAGAAATTAAGAAATATTTGGTGAATCCACCAGTGCTAGTTCCACCCCAACACGGGGAGCCCTTCAGGTTGTATTTGTCGAGTGATGATGAAGTCATTGGGTCAGCTCTAATCCAAGAATATGAAGGGAAAGAACGTGTAATCTATTACTTGAGCAGAAGATTGGTGGATGCTGAGACCAGGTATTCGGCCATTGAAAAGTTATGTTTATGCTTATATTTCTCCTGTGTTAAATTAAGGCATTATCTGTTAACGGCCGAATGCATGGTTATATGCAAAGATGACGTGGTCAAATATATGTTATCAATGCCAATTCTAAGTGGAAGAATCGGCAAGTGGATTTTAGCATTGTCAGAGTTCGATCTGCGGTACGAATCAGCTAAAGCAGTCAAAGGGCAAGTCATGGCTGATTTTGTTACTCAGCACTGCGGCGCGGTGAATTCTTTGGAGATTGCTCCGTGGACACTCTTCTTCGATGGTTCTACGTGTGGCGAAGGAGCAGGTATCGGCATTGTGTTGATATCACCTCAGGGGAAGAAATATGAATTTTCATTGCCGATTGCTACCACATCGACAAACAATCAGGCTAAGTATTAGGCTGTGTTGAAAGGTTTGGAGTTACTGAGGGAAATCCATGCCGATACTGTTAAAATCTTTGGTGATTCGATGCTGATCGTTAATCAATTAGCTGGGGTATATGAATGTCGAAGTGAAGTTTTAATCTCGTATTACGAAAGATGTCGACAATTGTTAAAAGAGTTCAAAGATTTTTGTCTTGAACATATCTCCAGATTACATAATGAAGAAGCTAATCGGTTAGCACAACATGCTTCGGGGTATCAGCCAATCCGCGAAGTATTGACATCGGCAACTGATGCCGATGACTGGAGGAAGGAGGTTGCCGATTATTTGAAGGATCCATCTAGGAAGGTCGAGAGACGTGTAAGATCTCAAGCTACTAAGTATGTGCACCTTGATGATGAATTATATTATCGGACAATGGATGGAGTTTTGCTCAAGTGTCTCGGCGAAGAAGAATCAAAGATTTTAATGGGGGAAATCCATGAAGGAGTATGTGGGGCACATCAGTCGGCTTTCAAGATGAAGTGGATGATCAGGCGAAATGGATATTACTGGCCGACGATACTCGAAGATTGTTTCAAATATTTCAGAGGGTGTCAGGAGTGTCAGAAATTTGGCAACGTTCAAAGAGCGCCTGCATCGGCAATGAATCCTATCATTAAACCATGGCCATTTCGAGGATGGGCTATTGATCTCATCGGTCAGGTATATCCACCATCAAGCAAGGGGCATAAATTCATACTTGTCGCTATCGATTACTTTACAAAGTGGGTCGAAGAAATTCCTCTGAAGAATGCAACATTGGCAAACATGGTTGATTTTGTAAAAGAGCATATTGTGTATCGGTTCGGTATTCCTCAAAATATTACGACCGATCAGGGAACCATGTTCACATCAGGGGAGTTTGATAGATTTGCCGATGAGATGGGGATCAAGGTCTTAAATTCCTCGCCGTATTATGCTCAAGCCAATGGTCAGGCTGAAGCCTCTAACAAAGGGATTATTAAACTCATTAAGCGCAGGATTAAGGAAAATCCTAGAAAGTGGCACATAGTTTTGAACGAAGCTTTATGGTCGTATCGGATGGCATGCCATGGTGCTACTAAAGTATCGCCTTATCAGTTGGTATACAGACATGATGCAGTTTTGCCTTGGGAGATCAAGACTAGTTCAAGGCGGATTTCATCAAGATCAGTTGTTGGCCGATGATTACAGTACACTCATGAAAGATGAGTTGGAAGATCTGGCGAGTCATCGGCTAAAAGCTTTAGTTAGCATCGAAGAGAACAAGAAGAGAGTTGCTAGGTGGTATGATAAAAAAGTGAAGACGAAGGAATTTGCCGATGGTGATCTGGTCTGGAAATTGATTTTACCGATGGGGACTAAGAGTACAAAGTTCAGTAAATGGTCTCCTAATTGGGAGGGTCCTTATCGCGTCAATCGGTCCATTCCTGGTAATGCCTATGTCCTAGAAACTCTCGAAGGAGAAGTATTTCCAAGAACGTTGAATGGTAAATATCTGAAAAAATATTATCCTAGTATTTGGATAGACGCTTGAAGGAACAGGAGTAATCATGACCTGGAGGAAATTTCGGTGCATAAAGTATTTTATACTCCAAAATTGGGGGCATGTGTTGACACCGTTTTTGGCACGTGTCAATAAGGATCGGAGACTGAGCTAAATCGGCAAGAAGGTGGTTGTTCTTCAGCATTGCTTCTGAGTTGCCGATGGGTGGTTGCCGATGAAGGACATGTTGATCTCGTACGTTGCCGATGAAGCTAAAGAGCTATTGCCGATGAGATAGGCAGGAAGGCTAGAAGGTTGTTGCCGATGCCGGAGATGTGCCGATGAGGAGACTTCATCGTGACGGAAGTGGACAGAGGATCGGCAACACGAAGCTTATGATTTTTTGTATTGTAGTTTAAGTCCAACTCCTATACAAGTTTTATTTCTTTTTTAATAAATAGAGTTCGTATAAGGAATTAGTTTATTTCTTCTATAGTTGAGCTTTACGTATTAAATTAGGACTCTTTTGATTAGCAGAGTATAAATATATGCCGAAGGGCATTGTAATGGATATCCAAGCATCAATAAACCAATCTACTTTTTATTTACCTTTACCAGTACTTTACTTTTCGGCGACTTCGCCAAGTACCTTTTCTTTTTCAACGGGTTCTTTCAAGAGTCGACGGGCTGCATCAACATGATCTCCGGTGACCTTGCAGGTTCCGCGTCTACCGAGCACGATTCAGGCTTTGACGTCCGGGCGTATCGCTATCGTCTCGTCTGATCTGTTCAACAGTTATCGAATACCTTCTGAGTTTTGACGTCCGGGCGTATCGCTGTCGTCTCGTTCAGATCTTATTCAAATTTATCATCCTTGTCGATTAACAGGTCAAATCGACTGGCACGCTTCGGATATCGATTTTGGGTATTAGCCCGGTGTGTTTGCAGATATAATTTTGCATCAACAACACAACTAGTGATGGTGAAAATTCATCAAATTTGGACCATATTACATTGGCTGAGAGATTAAGCATTGTGGCTGATGTATCGGATGCATTGGAGTATCTGCACCATAGCAGCCAAGGAATTATTGCTCACTCTGATCTGAAGCCTAGTAACATACTTCTAGACGAGAACATGACAGCTCATGTTGGAGACTTTTGGCCTTGCAAAACTCATGGTTGATTCAACATCCCGTAGTGATATAGCCTCAACTTCATTGGCAATCAATGGAACCATCGGGTATGTCGCTTCAGGTAACAGTCACTAACTTTTATCCTGTGCCTTGTTGCTCCATATTTTCCTCACACCTATTGCAAATGAGCTCTTCCAAATAACAATGCAGAATCTGCGCCGGGGGGGGGGGGGGGGGCAACGGTCAACTGGCGCGGATATCTATAGCTTCGGAGCTGTTCTTCTCGAAATATTCACTCGAAGGAGGCCAACAGATGATATGTTCAGGGATGGATTGTGCATTGTAGAGTTTACGGATGGAGATCGTTGATCCCCAGCTGCTAAGAGAATCGGACCTTGGCCAAGAAACTCCAACATCCATCAGAGAAAATGCCATTCATTGTTTGACTTCGGCATTAGAAATTGGACTGTGTTGTACGAGGTCATCTCCGAGCGAACGCATCAGCATGCAGGAGGTGGCTGCAAAGTTGCACGGTATCAAGGATGCATATCTCGGGGGAACCGAGCAGTTTCTGTCACTTAGTACAACTCTGAATAATTTGATGGAAGTCTTATAACACTCATATTCTGTACCAGCATCATCATGTACATGAAATTCCATGAACATTCAACGCACGCTGTCCCTGCGTCGGCGTTTCTGCTCGTCTTCCTGCGTTTGTCCATATCGATTTTTATGCTGGGTTACATCTGAAACCCACGATCAGAAAAAGTATACGCTTAACAGATCATTTAGCTCATCAAGTGATGGAGATTTGGCGGCCACCAAGACTTTTGCATACGGGAGTCTGGACGGCTTGGATGAGCTGCCATGCAGCAGGCAGGAACTGATCGCTTGCAGTCCGATAAGGGATGAGTTCACTGAATCAGACACTTAGAAACTTTTCCGTAAGTGCACTTATTTTGAGACAGAGGAAGTATATTATAAATCCTAACAATTAACATGATGAAGCATTAAGTAATGTCTCCTATAAGCCTAATTTCTTGACATCATCTGTTGTTCGGTTCAGATCTTTTAGCAGTTCACCGACCTCACTAGCACATTTTTCTTGTTGGTGGGTTTTCAGACTCCAATTCTAAGCAAATTAAAGTAGAAGCAACTACTAGACAGAATGAGATATGTGCGAAAACTGATCTGATATATGTGTTTCAACTTGTTTTAGAATCAAAGAAGTGTAGTTAAACTTTCTCAGTAATAACGTCACCATGGACAAGAAATTCCATGAACGTTCGACGCACGCAGTTTCCTGCATTGGTGTGTGTCCATGTCGCCGTGAATACTTATGATCGCCGGCAAGACTCCTGCACAGGGGAGTCTAGACCACTTGGACGACCTGCCGAGCATGATGAATTTATATTTATGTAGTCTCACCAAACGTTTGTCCCTGTCAGCGGTCGGCAAAAGCTGCCGTCTGCACTGCTTCACTGCGTGCACCTCATTTCTTACATGGTCTATCGTCCATCTCTAGTCCAAATACTGCACTGCTTCATTCCCTGCACCTCATTTCTTATACATGCTTCTTTTCTGACTCCTATGTGAGGTTTGTTTCTGCTGTGGTCTGAACTGAAGGAAAGATGTCAGTCTCTGCGAGCGTGGCTGCCTGGGTCCTGCAGTGGCTTGAAATCTTTCAATAGTGCTGTGCTAGCTATTGCAGCAATAGCACATCGCTAGCTGCTGAATCATCCTCCAGGTACTTCTAACACCACACCTGCTCAACTGAATCCTCCTGATTTTCCTTACCTGTGAGTCTAACCAAGATCCAAATTGGACCCTGTGGGCAAAGCTAGCCGTGATGCTTCTTGCAATGAGAGTTCAGTTTCTCTGGTTGATCCTGGCCTGCAGTGCACATGTTGCCTTCTGCTCCTCTGCTGGGAACTACACAGACATGCTGTCACTGCTGGAGTTCAAGAAAATCATCCGTGATCCACAACGCACCCTAATGTCTTGGAACAATAGCGTCAATTTCTGCAGCTGGGAAGGTGTCATGTGCAGTGACAAGCACCCGAATCGTGTCACCTCTCTTCGTCTAATGGAGCAAGGTTTAGTAGGGCCAATCTCTCCTTCACTTGGGAATTTATCCTTTCTCAACATTCTAAACCTGTCGGCTAACTTCCTCACCGGAGAGATCCCACCATCTCTTGGTTATCTGCACCGCCTCCGGACGCTGGACTTGACTGATAACAGGCTGCAAGGACCAATACCCAGCCTTGCAAATTGTTCACGACTGAAGGAGTTAGTGCTGTACAGTAATCTATTGGAGGGCCAGATTCCTTCAGATTTTTCAAATGGCCTTCAGCTCCTGTCAGTTTATGATAACAATCTTACAGGAACCATCCCTAATTCTCTTGCCAATATCACAAGACTGCGGATGTTTAATTGCGGTCGCAACAACATCGAGGGAAATATCCCAAATGAATTTGAAAATTTGCAGGAGCTGAGATACCTGTTCGCAGGCGCCAATAAGTTGTCAGGTAACTTTCCACGTGCTGTCCTGAATCTTTCTAAGCTGGTTGGATTAGACGTTGATCTTTGTGGTTTAAGTGGAGATGTACCATCCAACTTTGGTAACTACCTCCCAAGTCTTCAAAGATTGTTTTTAGGTGGCAACTTATTTCGTGGACATATCCCATCCTCATTAACAAATGCTACAAGGCTGCAAAGGATTGATTTGTCAAGTAATAAGTTCACCGGGGTGGTGCCTAGCTCCATTGGAAGGCTTTCTAGACTAAGATGGTTAAATCTAGAGAAGAATGAAATCCATGCAAGAAATAGGCATGAGTGGGAGTTTATGAACAGCTTAGCCAATTGCACTGAGCTACTAAGTATATCAATAGGAGCTAATCATCTAGAAGGCAATATTCCAAGTTCATTAGGTAATTTTTCCACCCAGCTACATGTGGCAAAACCTTCTAAATCATATGGCCCACACGCATGATTATTGTCTAAACAGACTCCAAATAACCATGACTGTATTCCATATGACTTAAAAAGTCTGTCGGGTAAATCCCGAATCATCCACGATTCTCCGAGCAGGATCAATCGTTGTAGAGAGACATTGCAGTAATACAACAGTTTGATATAAATAATATACCACGGAGTAAAATAGCGGAAGACTTACAATAACATAAGTTTACAAACCCTTGAGTTTCAAATATTTACAACTATAAGTTTAGAGTGTATAAACCATAATAGTAGTGGAGTAGCAGTAGATAACCTTATTACAATACCAAACGAAAAGCTCTGCCCAAGAGCTAAACACCTTACTCGTCGTCGCTTTCCTCGACGACCGTCATGCAGCAGGATGCGAAGCATTCCTACCCATGAGGCTCACCTGCAACAAGGGTTCAACAAACCCTGAGTACAAAAGTACTCAATAAGACTGACCCGACGAAAAAGAGGGGTGGAGACTCAAGAAATGCAGGCTAGAGGGACAAGGTAAGGCTTGTAAGAGATAAGAAATTTTGCGAAAAGGCTTAACAGAAAGAAAAGTTTGCTTGGACTAGCTCCAATTATCAACCAACTTCATTATTAAACCTTAATCTTTGTTCAAGTTGTTACTACGATGATGAACACCGATCGAGTCTTCTTCTCCGAGAAGCAACGGCGATTCGAATCTATTTTCATACCTAGCTGGGACCTAGGCCACTGGAATACCAGAGACTTTAACTCCGATGCACCCCAGATCAACCGATATACCGGGATAACAACCGCAGCCATATATCACCATATGATACATGTGAGCTCTATGGCCCAGCGTACCAAGATACGTGGGAACTTAAACCCCACAGTAAAACACACTATGACACATGTGGAGGCTCTGGCCCCACTATAGGTCACTCCATGATATACACGGCTCCAACCATCCGTATACCACTTCATGCATGTGGATTTCTAAATTCTCGATATCACCAGTTCACCAACGGACGGGACCTACGGCATCAACAGACGAAAACACTACAGAGGGACTCCATTCCCAGTGCAAGTTAGCCGTCCGGACTCGATTTATTAACTATCATCAAGATTCCAACAAGAAAACCAAACTCATCTTTTTTATTCTTTTACCTTTGAACACTTAACTAAATAAGCAGGGATAAGCGATACTACCTATCTTCCAAAGCAGGTAACAAAGAATAAGAAAATAAGACAGATAATGCAATTGGTGGGTTTTTCACTCAACTCCTATTACTTAATGCAACACATCATATCTGAAGCGGTAAAACTTTTATAAATAGAATAGGGTTTAAATGCATTTGGGGCTTGCCTTGATGTTCGGGGTAGACGGTCTCAAACTCTGGATCAACTCCTGATTTCTGAATCTGCTCTTCCTTCGTATCTGGGCGACAACGTTAACTCTCCGTTATCGGAAGCTATTCGATAATTAATATGCTTTAACATGATGGAATAGTAAACATGATGCTCGATGGATACATGATCAGATTAAGGGATCGAGTACAACTTTTCTTCACGATAAAGTTGCAAGCCAACAAAACTTCGCTTATAAAACTCATTAGGGTTAACTACACCATTTAAGAAATTAATTAAACACATAAAATAACGTTAATTAAGCCCTAATGACATGATTAAGGTAAGTGTAAATAATTAATTAAAGTGCCAAAGGTCATTAGGGTTAATGACCCAAGGTCATCAATCAATCCCAAAGTCAAACAAATCCTATAATGATTAAACTCAAATAAAGGGATTAATTAATTATTTAAAAGCATTAATAAAGGCATAAAAATTAAAGTTATCAAATTAAGCCCAAATTTTTATTTTAGAAAGCTCTTAGCCTAATTAGATGGTAAAACAAATTTCAGAATTAAAAGCCAATTATTTTATTTATTAAAAATTATTGAAGGTCCATTTTTTAATTAAAAGGGCTAATTTTAACATATGCAAAAATTACTCAAATTTGGCATTTCATATTTTCTCTAGGTATATGACATCATAAATAACACTCACACAAATTTGCAGAATTTTTGGAGCTATATATGAATTACTATGATTTTTCAAAGAAAATAGCATTTAAATCATTTTCTGAAAATAGAAAAAGAAAATCGGCACAGTACTCCCGCGTTGACCGACGGCCCGCCGGAGGTTGACCGGTGATTACTCGCCGTCGGCGAGGTCTTCGGCGACCGGACTTGGACCACTGGGCTCAGCTTGGCACGGGGAGTCGAACAAGGTAGCTAACGGCGCGGCGGGGCGATGGCGGCACCCACGCCGGCGGCCATGGCGGCGCGGCGGAGCTAGGGCGCGGCGGCGAAGCTCACCGGAGCTGTTTCCGGTGATGGCGACCACACGGACACACGCAATGCACTCAGGCGAACTTGTTTGGCAACTAAATGAGGCCAAAAGGGAACTCTAGCCACGACGGCTACGCGCGCGGCGGCGACACTACGCCGACGGCGAGCTACGGTGGCCGGCGACTACCATGCGGGAAGGTGCAATTGATTACGCCGATAGATGCAGGAGCTCACCACAGTGCTGATGCGCACGTTAATAGAGGCTCGGAGTACTTGAATCGAGCTGCGGTCGACGGCGGTGATGACGGCGACGGCGCTCCGATGGCAAGGTCGGCGTCACCGGCATTCCTGTGGACCATCAAGCCGGCCATGGTGCACATAAGAGGCAGGATAGCATGGAGAGGATGGTAGCAAGGTTAAAGTTAATATATTTTCACCTTCGACGACGGTCGACGGCGAAAACACTCGCGACGGCTCGGCGACCGGCCGTGGAGAAGACGACGGCGCGCGGGCAGCTCGGGCGAGGAGAGTAAGCACGAACTAGCTCAAATTGACCGTGAGGATGTGGCGGAGCTATTGGAAAGAGCAATTGGACAGAGATGAAATGACGATGGCGAAATCGAGCAGCGGAGCGAGGTCGTCGGCGACGGCGGTGGGGAGAAGAAGGAGAAGAAGTCGGCCACGGCTGAGTTATTTATAGGGCGAAGGCGATGTCTGGACGGGCGACACGACGAAGATGAAGTTTCGCGCATCCAAGAGCGTGCTGGCGGTCGAGCAGGTGCGGCGGCGCGCGTTGAGAAGCCGGCGATGGCGGCCGACGATAGGTTTCGGTACTGTTCACAGAAATTACAGAAATGCCATTTGTTTAAAAATACAAATTACTCTCAAATTTATATAAGAACTTGAAAATCTCCAAAAATATCATTTGCATAACTTTTCAAGAGCTACACTTTTCCTTTAACTAGCATCCTCAAATTCTATTAGATTTTGAAATTTGAATTCAAATTCAAAAAGGGGATAAAACCCTAGAAACAAACATTTAAAATTACTTTTGATTTTTCAATAAAACTTGAAAATCTTCAAAACTATGAAATGTTTAACTTTCCAAACCAAACCTTTTTCATATGCAAAGTTTTCCAAGATTATGCATAATTTTTGAATTATGGTTTTAAAATCAAAAGGGGTCAAATACTTAAAAACTGTATTTTCAAATTCATTTGAATTTTAGAGTATCTCCAAATTCTTTATATATTTTGAATTAGAGAAAAGGGGGTAAAACTAGGTTTTGGAATAAAGGGTTTTTGAAATAGAATTCAAACTCGATTTGGTTCCTAACTTAATTGGTTAGTTATTAGTGGTCACAAACATCATCCAAGGATATTTTTAGGTCATTAACCCAATGACACCCTTGGTTGACCAAGTTGACTTTTGAAAAACCTTTTATAGCATTTTCAATTTGAATTTAAATTTGAATTGCTAGACTTAGAAATAAGCTTTGGAATCCAAATTCAATTTCAAATATGGAAATCATTTTTAGGGTTGGACTTAGACTTATACACTATGCTTGACACTAGTGTAAACATGATTTACACCTCAAGTACATAGAATATAAACTAAGCATTTGCGATGACATTCAAAAATAGGGTTTTATTATTTCATGTGACCAAACATTCCATAAACACAATCAACCTATGAAATATAAACTTGTTTTAGTTAATGCACATTAAGGTTGACTTAAACATGAATGCTTTGTAGTGCATATGATGACATGGCATGTTTTAGTTAATATAACACCAGAGGTGTTACAGCCTTTCCCCCTTAAAGAAATCTCGTCCCGAGATTTAAAGCCTTGAGTGAAGTAATGGAAAAGAAAATGTGTCAGGAAAACACACTTCAACTAAATTTATAAGGAAAAGGAGTTTTACCACTCACATAGAGAAGTTACAACTCGCAGAAGGAATTATGACTTAGATAGATGCATAAAACTCCGGGAAGTTCTCCAACAGGTAATCCTCTGATTCCCAAGTGGCTTCTTCCTCTGAATGTTGATCCCATTGTATCTTGTACCACTTGATTGTTTTGCTTCTAGTAACACAATCCTTCTGATCCAAAACTCAGATTGGATACTCAGAGTAAGTCAAGTTAGGATCAAGTTCAATACCTTCAACATCAACGATTTTATCTGGTACACGGAGACACTTTTTGAATTGGGACACATGGAACACATTGTGTACAGCCGACAATTGTTTAGGTAATTACAGACAATATGCTGATTGTCCACATCTTTCTATAATTGGAAATGGTCCAATGTATCGAGGTGCTAACTTACCTTTGACTCCAAATCGGGTAACTCCTTTCATGGGTGACATCTTTAGATACACGTGATCTCCCTTATTGAACCACAATGGTCGACGCCTTTGGTTCGCATAACTTTTCTGATGAGATTGTGCCACCTTTATATTCTGTTGTATCTGCTTAACTTTTGCTTCAGTTTCTTTTACAAGATCAACTCCGAAGAATCTTCTTTCTCCAGGTTCGGACCAACTTAACAAAGTTCTACATCTGCGACCATATAATGCTTCAAATGGTGCCATTTTTATACTTTCTTAATAACTATTGTTGTAAGAGAACTCTGCTAAAGGCAAACACTCATCCCATTTTTCTGAAAAATTAAGAACACATGCCCTCAACATATCTTCAAGTATTTGATTTACTCTTTCAGTCTGACCTCCTATTTATGGATGGTAGGTTGTACTGTGCAAAAGGTCAGTACCTAAAGACTTGTGTAACTGCTTCCAAAACTAGGAGACAAACTGCGTGCCTCTATCAGAGACAATGGTCTTTGGTACTCCATGAAGACTTATGATGCGCTCTAAATACAATCTGGCACATTGCGAAGCTGAATTTGTACTTTAAACTGGAAGAAAATGTGCCGTTTTTGTGAGTCGATCCACTATAACCCAAATTGAATCAAAACCTCTTGTTGTCCTAGGTAGACCCACTATAAAATCCATACTGATATCTTCCCATTTCCAAGCTGGAATGGGTAATGGTTAAAGTTCTCCTGCTGACTTCAAATGTACAGCTTTGACTTTCTGACAAGTGTCACACTGAGCCACATACTTAGCAATTTCTATCTTCATCTTGGTCCACCAAAATTTCTGTTTCAAATCATGATACATCTTATTACTTCCTGGATGAATAGAAAACTTTGAAAGATGTGTTTCATCAAGGATCTTTTGTCTCAACTCAGGATCTTTTGGTATGATCAGACGATTCTTATACCATAAGACATCTGCTTCATCAATTGTGAAATAAGAAACCTTTTCTCTTCTAACTTTCTTTTTAATATGTTTAATTCCTTTATTACTTCTTTGTGCAGCAATAATTTGATCTCTGAGGGTTGTCTCAACCACAATGTTAGACAAACTTCCTTGTTGTACCAGCTTTATACCCAACTTTTCTATGTCATGACATATAGAGATATCCAAAGGCTTCACTATTAAATAATGACAATGACTTTTTCGACTAACTGCATCAGCCACTACATTTGCTTTACCAGGATGGTAATAGATTTTCGAGTCATAATCATTGATTAACTCTAACCATCTTCTTTGCCTCATATTCAACTCATCTTGAGTGAATATGTATTTCAAACTCTTGTGATCACTGTAAATATTACATTTATTACCCCACAGATAATGTCGCCATATTTTTAAGGCATAGACAACAGCTGCCAATTCCAAATCATGTGTTGGATAATGCTCCTCATGCTTCTTCAACTGTCGAGAAGCATAAGCAATAACTCTCCCCTCTTGCATCAACACACATCCAATACCAATACCAGAAGCATCACAATAAACATCAAACGGCTTCTCAATGTTTGGCTGTGCTAGGATAGGGGCAGTAGTCATCAATTTCTTTAATTTCTGAAATGCCTCTTCACAGGCAGGTGACCAAATAAACTTAACATCATTTTTCAACAACTCAGTTATGGGCTTTGATATCTTTGAGAAATCAGGTATGAAACGACGGTAATAACCCGCCATTCCTAGAAAACTTCAAACTTGATGCATAGTCTTTGGTGGTTCCCAATCAAGTATATCTTTTACTTTACTAGGATCAACAGCCACACCCTTGTCTGATAAAACATGTCCAAGAAATTTCACTTCTCTCAGCCAAAACTCACACTTACTGAACTTGGCATACAATTGATGTTCTCTTAAACACTGCGGAACAATTCTAAGGTGTTCAGCATGTTCTTCTTCAATTTTGGAATATATCAATATATCATCCATAAAGACAACCACAAACTTATCAAGTTCTGGCATGAACACTGAGTTCATCAAATACATGAAATAGGCCGGTGCATTAGTAAGTCCAAAAGACATAACCAAATATTCATACAGATCATACCGAGTGGTAAAAGCAGTCTTTGGAATATCTTCTGGGCGAATCTTGATTTGATGATACCCAGATCAAAGATCAATCTTAGAGAACACCTTTGCTTCTGCCAATTAATCAAAAAGCAGATTAATGCGGGGTAGAGGATACTTATTCTTGATTGTTACCTTATTCAAGGGACGATAATCCACACATAACCTCAAACTTTGATCTTTCTTTTTCACAAAGAGAGCAGGGCATCCCCAAGGTGACGAGCTAGGTTGAATAAAACCTTTATCCCATAGCTCTTGCAATTGAGTCTTGAGTTCTGCTAACTCAGGTGGTGCCATCCGATAAGCTCTTCTGGATATTGGAGCAGTACCAGGCTTCAAATCAATTTTAGATTCCACCTTTCTATCAGGATGATCAGTAACAGGAAACGTACCCATCATGACGGGCTCTCCTTCTGGGATTTCCCCAACTTGAGTGTAGAACACTCTACCAGACTTTTTCTCATTCTTATTATTTGGTACCTTCTGATTTCCTACCTTATGCTGATTCTGTGATTGTTGTTGTGGTGCAAAAGTCCTAGGAACATAAGAATTATACTGCCTCGGATGCGGGCAGTTCCGTGAGAAATGACTAGGCTTACCACAGTTATAACATGGGAAGATTGGTGGCTGGAAATTGGGGTTACGAACACCAGGGGCATTCGACTGTCGTGGATATGAAAGATTAGCAGCAGGACGAGCGAATGCCTGTTGCTGTGCTTGGTATTGTGGTGGACGATAAGGCGGACGGAAATGATTTTGAGGGTGATAGATTATTTTCTGGCATTTTGGGTTGCCACCAGAAAATCCGGAGGTTACATTTTTCTTCTTCTTAGTTTCCAGATGCTGACGATTCTTATCTTCATAAGATATAGCAATATTCACTGCCTCATGAAAAGTGGCATTTGGATTCCCCGTCATCATTCTCTGAATTTTACTATTCAGACCTCTGAGGAAACACTCTTTCTTTTTATGGTCTGTACTAACATAGTCTGACGCATATTGAGACAAGTGATTGAATTTGCCAAAATATTGCATTACCGACATATCACCTTGCCTCAAGGAAAGAAATTCTTTAAGCTTTATAGTCATGATTCCCTCAGGAATAAAATGTGCTTGAAAGGCTTCACGAAACTCAGTCCATGTAATACGATGGCCTTCGGGCTGAGCAGCAACAAAATTTACCCACCAAGCCCCTGCAGTACCTCTCAACTATTGGGCTGCAAACATGGGTTTTTGATACTCTGTGCATTCGATCAGTCCAAACTTCTGCTCCATAGTGCGGAGCCAATCATCGGCCTCCATGGGTTCATCTACTCTGGTGAAAACCGAAGGACGGGTGTCTGTGAAATCTACATATATGGTTTCATTTCTATTGTTCCGCCCATGATTTCCCTGTCTGGCATTCTGATTTTGATTTTGAGCCATCATTGTTGTTGCAGTGACTAATGCTGCAACTGCATCAGCTAGAGTGGGTGGAACTGGTGGAGGATTTGGGATATCACCTCCATCATTAGATGGGCCAGCAGCATCACGAGAACGGGTGTGAGCAGGCATTTGTTGATAAACAAACTACACTTTATTCACAAAACCTTATGGGATTTTATGAGGAGATATTACAAAGGTGCAACACACTCATGATACACTACTTTTATTACAACAGTCTGCACTCCGGCAAGACTTCCCACACCTACTAGGCTTTAGAAAGCAGAAAAAAGATATATTACACATCTTACTTTCCAGTCTCCTTATTCATCCTCCTTAGGATCCTCTTCCTCTTCAGGCTCTTCCTCTATTATCTCTGGATCTTCTTCTTCTATCACATCTTCTTCATCTTCATTCTCTATACCCATTTGGTTTTCTCCTTCTTCATCGATGACATCATCATCGACAGATTCTAGTTCTTCAGGGTCTTCCTCTTCCTCATCCTGACCCATTACAAGACCAAGGTCATCTTGGACTGCCTATCTTTGATATTCAGGATCCAATAAGTTATTCAACCTCACACATTCATCATCAGCTTCCTCCGCATATTCCTCCAAATCTTCCACATAATCCTCAAGTTCTTGGATACGATTATTTGCTGCATCTTCTCGTGCCCAAGAATCATTCCTTTGGTGCTTCATATGCTTTCGAGATCGCCTCAACTGAGTAATTTCGGCGGCCTCTTCAATCCTGTCGTCTTCAGCCCTCTCCAACTCGGATCTAAGCCTTGCTATTTTAGCTTGGGGATCCGAATGCGGATTGCTACTGCTTTCACCGATCTCATATCTGGGGGCTAACTGATGTCGAGGTACCCCCTTTGGTGCAGTGCTCTTATGAGGAGTTTGCTTGGTAATGGTCATCCTGAAGCAAGATAGGTCATAAAAGATAAGGATAGATAGGGAGAAGTCTAAAGGTTAGCATGAAAAAGGATTGATACTACTTAACCCAAACCACCTTAAAGGGGAAAGTAATTAAACAGATTAATTAAGCATGATGCATGAATGAACTTACGATCTAAAAGTAAAAGAGTTGTAAAGCAACACTTACATATAAATATCTTTTATAACATAGGACAATATAATATGCTATTCCACCGCCACACTTTGTCAAATCAGAATAAGGGCCGATAGAAAGAATCATAGGTAAGAAATAAGCAATTTAGACCCAAAATAGTCAAGTTAAAATGGTTTGACTCAAAACTTTTGAAGTTTTCACAAAAGAATACTACAACAACTCTTCTTAACAACGATCCGGCTCCGATACCAGCTGTGGCAGAACCTTCTAAATCATATGGCCCACACGCATGATTATTGTCTAAACAGACTCCAAATAACCATGACTGTGTTCCATATGACTTAAAAAGTCTATCGGGTAAATCCCGAATCATCCATGATTCTCCGAGCAGGATCAATCGTTGTAGAGAGACATTGCAGTAATACAACAGTTTGATATAAATAATATACCACGGAGTAAAATAGCGGAAGACTTACAATAACATAAGTTTACAAACCTTTGAGTTTCAAATATTTACAACTATAAGTTTAGATTGTACAAACCATAATAGTAGTGGAGTAGCAGTAGATAACCTTATTACAATACCAAACGAAAAGCTCTGCCCAAGAGCTAAACACCTTACTCGTCGTCGCTTTCCTCGATGACTGTCATGCAGCAGGATGCGAAGCATTCCTGCCCATGAGGCTCACCTGCAACAAGGGTTCAACAAACCCTGAGTACAAAAGTACTCAACAAGACTGACCCGACGAAAAAGAGGGGTGGAGACTCAAGAAATGCAGGCTAGAGGGACAAGGTAAGGCTTGTAAGAGATAAGAAATTTTGTGAAAAGGCTTAACAGAAAGAAAAGTTTGCTTGGACTAGCTCCAATTATCAACCAACTTCATTATTAAACCTTAATCTTTGTTCAAGTTGTTACTACGATGATGAACACCGATCGAGTCTTCTTCTCTGAGAAGCAACGGCGATTCGAATCCATTTTCATACCCAGCTGGGACCTAGGTCACTGGAATACCGGAGACTTTAACTCCGATGCACCCCAGATGAACCGATATACCGAGATAACAACCGCAGCCATATATCACCACATGATACACGTGAGCTCTGTGGCCCAGCGTACCGAGATACGTGGGAACTTAAACCCCACAGTAAAACACACTACGACACATGTGGAGGCTCTGGCCCCACTATAGGTCACTCCATGATATACACAGCTCCAACCATCCGTATACCACTTCATGCATGTGGATTTCTAAATTCTCGATATCACCAGTTCACCAACGGACGGGACCTAGGGCATCAACAGACGGAAACACTACAGAGGGACTCCATTCCCAGTGCAAGTTAGCCGTCCGGACTCGATTTATTAACTATCATCAAGATTCCAACAAGAAAACCAAACTCATCTTTTTCATTCTTTTACCTTTGAACACTTAACTATATAAGCAGGGATAAGCGTTACTACCTATCTTCCAAAGCAGGTAACAAAGAATAAGGAAATAAGACAGATAATGCAATTGGTGGGTTTTTCACTCAACTCCTATTACTTAATGCAACACATCATATCTGAAGCGGTAAAACTTTTATAAATAGAATAGGGTTTAAATGCTTCCGGGGCTTGCCTTGATGTTCGGGGTAGACGGTCTCAAACTCTGGATCAACTCCTGATTCCTGAATCTGCTCTTCCTTCGGATCTGGGCGACAACGTTAACTCTCCGTTATCGGAAGCTATTCGATAATTAATATGCTTTAACATGATGGAATAGTAAACATGATGCTCGATGGATACATGATCAGATTAAGGGATCGAATACAACTTTTCTTCACGATACAGTTGCAAGCCAACAAAACTTCGCTTATAAAACTCATTAGGGTTAACTATGCCATTTAAGAAATTAATTAAACACATAAAATAACGTTAATTAAGCCCTAATGACATGATTAAGGTAAGTGTAAATAATTAATTAAAGTGCCAAAGGTCATTAGGGTTAATGACCCAAGGTCATCAATCAATCCGAAAGTCAAACAAATCCTATAATGATTAAACTCAAATAAAGGGATTAATTAATTATTTAAAAGCAATAATAAAGGCATAAAAATTAAAGTTATCAAATTAAGCCCAAATTTTTATTTTAGAAAGCTCTTAGCCTAATTAGATGGTAAAACAAATTTCAGAATTAAAAGCCAATTATTTTATTTATTAAAAATTATTGAAGGTCCATTTTTAATTAAAAGGGCTAATTTTAACATATGCAAAAAGTACTCAAATTTGGTATTTCCTATTTTTCCTAGGTAGATGACATCATAAAGAACACTCACACAATTTTGCAGAATTTTTGGAGCTATATATGAATTACTATAATTTTTCAATGAAAATAGCATTTAAATCATTTTCTGAAAATAGAAAAAGAAAATCGGCACAGTACTCTCGCGTTGACCGACGGCCCGCCGGAGGTTGACCGGCGATTACTCGCCGTCAGTGAGGTCTCCGGCGACCGGACTTGGACCACTGGGCTCAGCTTGGCACGGGGAGTCGAACAAGGTAGCTAACGGCGCGGCGGGGCGATGGCGGCACCCACGCCGGCGGCCATGGCGGCACGGCGGAGCTAGGGCGTGGCGGCGAAGCTCACCGGAGCTGTTTCCGGTGACGGCGACCACACGGACACACGCAACACACTCAGGCGAACTTGTTTGGCAACTAAATGAGGCCAAACGGGAACTCCAGCCACGATGGCTACGCGCGCGGCGGCGCTGGCAACACTGCGCCGACGGCGAGCTATGGTGGCCGGCGACTACCATGCGGGAAGGTGAAATTGATCACGCTGACAGATGCAGGAGCTCACCACGGTGCTGATGGGCACGTTAATGGAGGCTCGGAGTACTTGAATCGAGCTGCGGTCGGCGGCGGTGATGGCGGCGGCGGCGCTCCGATGTCAAGGTCGGCGTCACCGGCATTCCTGTGGACCATCAAGCCGGCCAAGGTGCATATAAGAGGTAGGATAGCATGGAGAGCACGGTAGCAAGGTTAAAGTTAATATATTTTCACCTTCGACGATGGTCGACGGCGAAAACACTCGCGGCGGCTCGGCGACCGACCGTGGAGAAGACGACGGCGCGCGGGCAGTTCGGGCGAGGAGAGTAAGCACGAACTAGCTCAAATTGACCGTGAGGATGTGGCGGAGCTATTGGCAAGTGCAATTGGACAGAGATGAAACGACGATAGCTAAATCGAGCGGCAGAGTGAGGTCGTCGGCGACGGCGGCGAGGAGAAGAAGGAGAAGAAGTCGGCCACGGCTGAGTTATTTATAGGGCGAAGGCGATGTCTGGACGGGCGACACGACGAAGATGAAGTTTTGCGCGTCCAGGAGCGTGCTGGCGGTTGAGCAGGTGCGGCGGCGCGCGTTGAGAAGCCGGTGATGGCGGCCGACGATAGGTTTCGGTACTGTTCGCAAAAATTATAGAAATGCCATTTGTTTAAAAATACAAATTACTCTCAAATTTATATAAGAACTTGAAAATCTCCAAAAATATCATTTGCATAACTTTTCGAGAGCTACACTTTTCCTTTAACGGGCATCCTCAAATTCTGTCTAGATATTGAAATTTGAATTCAAATTCAAAAAGGGGATAAAACCCTAGAAACAAACATTTGAAATTACTTTTGATTTTTCAATAAAACTTGAAAATCTTCAAAACTATGAAATGTTTAGCTTTCCAAACCAAACCTTTTTCATATACAAAGTTTTCCAAGATTATGCATAATTTTTAAATTATGATTTTAAAATCAAAATGGGTCAAATACTTGAAAAACTTTATATACTAACTTTGTAGCTCTTGTCAAGATCTACAAACTATATTTTTAGAGTATCTCAAAATTATTTATAGATTTTGAATTAGAGAAAAGGGGGTAAAACTAGGTTTTGGAATAAAGGGTTTTTGAAATAGAATTCAAACTCGATTTGGTTCCTAACTTAATTGGTTGGTTATTAGTGGTCACAAACATCATCCAAGGACATTTTTAGGTCATTGACCCAATGACACCCTTGGTTGACCAAGTTGACTTTTGAAAAACCTTTTATAGCATTTCCAATTTGAATTTAAATTTGAATTGCCAGACTTAGAAATAAGCTTTGGTATCCAAATTTAATTTCAAATATGGAATAATTTTTAGGGTTGGACTTAGACTTATACACTATTCTTGACACTAGTGTAAACACGGTTTACACCTCAAGTACATAGAATATAAACTAAGCATTTACGATGCATTCAAAAATAGGGTTTTATTATTTCATGTGACAAAACATTCCATAAACACAATCAACCTATGAAATATAAACTTGTTTTAGTTAATGCACATTAATGTTGACTTAAACATGAATGCTTTGCAGTGCATATGATGACATGGCATGTTTTAGTTAATATAACACCAGAGGTGTTATACTACAGTATCTTCTCTTGACAGGAAATCAACTGACTGGTGATTTTCCATCCGGCATAGCAAAATTTGAAAACCTGGTGGCCCTATCATTGTACGGAAATTAGTTTACAAGTGTGGTTCCACAATGGATTGGAACTATGAAAAGCTTGTAGGAACTCAATTTAGGTGAGAACACCTTTACCGGACCTATTCCGTCATCTGTTTTCAATTTATCCAAGTTGGTAGGAATTCATCTGGGCTCCAACCAGTTGCATGGACAAATACCTGAGACCCTGGGGAACCTGCAAATGCTTCAAGAATTGAGCTTCTCCCAAAACAACCTCTACGGTAGTGTACCAGTCCACATTTTCATGATCCCAACAATTGTGCACATTGAACTATCTTTCAACAACCTAGATGGACCACTTAATACTAGCATGAGCAATGCTAAACACCTCGTATATTTGGATCTTTCATCAAACAATATATATGGAGGCATCCCTGCTTCATTAGGAACTGTACTTAGCTTAACATTTCTCAATTTATCTCATAATAATTTGAGTGGATCGATACCACATTCCCTTTGCAACCTATTACTCCTTGATCAACTGGATTTGTCATTCAATCACCTCACAGGTGTAGTCCCAACAGGAGGGATATTCCAAAATGCAACTTTTGTTTGGCTTTATAGAAATGAGGCGCTTTGTGGCGGAATACCAGAGATGCACCTAGCTGCATGTTCTGCCACATCTTTGAAAGCAATGAAGCATAAGCCATCCGTCATCCTAAGATTGGTCATCGTGTTTGGCAGCTTGGCATGAAACACTTTAGCTCAAGTCAAAGAGAAAGAAGCTCATGAAAACAATGTAGTTCAAGAATTGGGCATAATTGACAAATTCAACAAGTAGAGACCCAATGCTAGTCCTTGCAAGATATTTCTAGAATATCACAATCCTTCACGTGGTATATATGTCATTCATTCAAGTGATATCTAGTGCATCAAGAAGGTGGTTCCACAAGTGATCCTCAACTTTAAGTGATCAATTCAAATCTAGAAAGCCACCCTCATCTATAAGTTGGTTGACCCATGCTATGACATAGGGGGAGTGCCCTATTCATATTAATCTTGGTATGATATAATCACACGTGGTGCTCATTCTACTCCATGTGGTTTTACATGTGGTGTCATTCCAACATATGGTATTGTCCATCAAAAATAAAGAACAAGACTCAACCATCTATCCAAGTCTGACTCTTTGCATCAAAGGACTCACCATACATGTGATACGAGAGGCTAATCTTCATGTGGTATCACATTTACATGGCATCAAGTGACACATCCATGTGATATCTTTATGTGGTATTGGGCTATCATACCTTTATGGTGATTGATGACAAAGGGGAAGAGAAATATACAAAGATATGAAAGAGGCATATTATAAAGGAGAAATTGGACAAAGATGAGAGAAGACAGTGACATCACATCAGTGCTAAACCTGTGGAGGAGGGTGAGAAGATGTGGATGCCGTTGCCATTGGGGTCCCGGCCGGAGAAAAGGCGAGAAAGGGAATGGACGGGAGCGGCTGATGCCATCTGTAGTCTACAGATCACAATGCTAGCTAGACTAACGGGATCCAGGGTGAGATCCCATTCCATCCCAAGGAGGAGACGAACTGGATCCAGTGATTTCGTAGCCGGATTGCTTTGTTCTCGCTATATATGAAATGAAATGAAATGGAAAAGGGCGGGCACATGTCTCCTCTCCCCGACTGGACTGGTATAGTTGATTCATTCGAAGAGTAGGAGAGGAAGAGGGGGATCGGAGGGAGGCGGGCGTACCTGCTAAGGATGCGCAGCGGAGCGGAGGAGCGAGATGGGGTTTGGCGCGGCGGCCGCCGGGAGGAAGGCCGACCTAGACCCTGGCCGAGTAGGAGGAAGACGGGTGAGGAGCTCCTGCTGCTGGGCCTGGGACGATGGTGCCGGTGTAGAGGAGGTGGATCACACTCACACGGCTGCTCATGCTGCCTGCCGTAGATCATCTCATCTCATTGTAGGATTTTTTTAATTTCTATTATTATTATTATTATCACACTAGCTTATTAACTTACCATTTTTCTTGAGAAACCATTGACTTAACTTACTCGATTACTATCATTAACTACTACACGTCCACGAGCAAGAGCAGGGAGCACGTGCCCTGTCCACAGAATCAGAACGGGACTGCGAAAATAAAAATGCCCGGGAAGGGAAGCAGAGCACGGAGCTCTTCTTCTCCCCTTGAATCAAATCGCAATGGCACTGCACACAAAGTCAGAGTCTCTTCACTTCTTTTCCCCTTGCTACAGTACACCAAGGCGAAAAGAGGGCGACGCTCGTCTTCGGCGGTGATTCCGCCGCTCCCTCTCCTCTCCAGCGGCCATTTAGGCGCTGAAGATGGAGGAGGACTGGGGAATCACCGTGCAGTTGTATATAGCCTAGTTAGGGTTAGGGTTTGCTCACCGTCGAAATTTGTTGGCGGAGCTAGGTCTAGGTTTTGCTCATCGTCCGTTGGCGGCGGAGCCAAGGTTTGCCAGGGGGCTCTTGTACTTCGTGGCTTGTTTTTCTCAGCGTCGTCGGCGAGGCGGAGGCGGCGATGGCATCGTGGAATAAAAATTTCAGAGCTCGTCCCTGCCTTGACAGTCTTTTACTCCGATGCCGTCAACATGCTTGTGGAGAAGGGGCTTCTGTCGTGCCCTGATGCAAGAGTTCGCTGGCGTCTCTCCACTTCTCAGGGAAGGTATGTCTGCCGGGCTTGGAGGTTGCGGTGGAAGCTGTGGGTCTTGCGGTTGCTTGGTGGTTGGATCTAACTCGAGGTTTCCGCAGCGGCGGTTGTCGTCGTTGGCGTGCTTGGATCCAAGGTCGAAGGTGCCGGGGTGTAAGGTCGAGATGGCGGACTAGAGGGGGGTGAATAGTCCTTTCTAAAACTTATCACACCGGCTAACCGAAATAAATGCGGAATTAAAACTATCAGCCTAGCCAAGACTTCACCCCTCTAACTATAACTCTAGATGCACCTTATAAAAGATCCTACACACGAAAGCAAAGTGCCAAACTAGCTAGTGCCCTTCTAATCAAGCCTAGCTTACAAGGTCACACAAACCTAAGCAACTAGTACTTTATCAAGCAAGGGAGCACCTACACAATTCTAATGAGCAAAAGCACAAAGCCAACCTAAGCTCACTAGATGCTCAAGGAAAAGGCTACACAAGCCGAACCCAAGAGCTCAAATTACTTAGCTACACAAACTAAGCAAAACTACTAATTGGACTACACAAGCTAATTAGTCACACAAGAGGTACTTCTATGCTACACAAGCTAGAAGGTAACTAGATAGCTACACAAGCCAACTAATTGCAAGAGCAACAACACAAGCACAATATATATGAATGTAAATACAAGCTTGTGAAAGAGATTGCAAACCACCGCGAAGTGTGGACACAAGACGACATGGCGATTTTTACCGAGGTTCACTTGGTTGCCACCAAGCTACGTCCTCTTGTGGCGATGCACTCACTTGGAGATTCACTTACTAATTGGCGTCACCTAGCCAAACCCACAGCCTCGGGTGCGATGAATCAACACAAGATGGGGATCCTCCAAGCCACGAGCTCAACTAAAGTAGCCAATTCGCGACTCCCGCGGGGAAGGCTCAAGAACCCCTCACAATCTCTTCTCTGAAGCACCGCACAATCTCCTTACGTGCTTCGACGGAGTCTCTTGCCACCAAGCCGTCTAGAAGGTGGCCACCTCCAAGAGTAACAAGCCCACCGGCTTGCAACACGAACACCTAGTGCCACACGAAGCAATCTCTCAAAGCAACACACTAGAATCGCTCTCTCACTCGATCGGATGAACACTATCAAGCATGAGTGAGTTAGAGGGCTCCCAAGCACTACCACACAAGCCACCAAGGTCAAAGTGTGCTGCCCTTCGCGGCCAAGGCTGGCCAAAGGGCTATTTATAAGCCCCACTCAAAATAGAGCCATTAGGTTCAAATTTTGGGCTGAAAATGGCCTACCGGAACTTCCGGTGACCCCCATCGGAACTTTCGGTTAATACAAATATAGCCGTTGTACGCAAAATCAACCCAGATCTGGCCTATCGGAACTTTCGGTCACCTGACCGAAACTTTCGGTCATCCACCGGAACTACACCGGATCTTCCGGTCGCCTACCAGAACTTTCGGTCATCCACCGGAACTACACCGGAACTTCCGGTCACCGACCGAAACTTCCGGTCATCCACCGGAACTTCCACCGGAGCACCTACCGGAACTTCTGATCACCTACCGAAACTTCCGGTCATCCACCGAAACTTCCACCGGAACTTTTGGTCACCTACCGGAAGTAAATCGGGGCGCGTGGTTGCTCGGGCTGGGCTGACCAAAACTTCCGGTCCAGATCCACCGGAACTTCCGCTGGTCCAGCACCACCCCGCACTAAAACGGGCATATCTCTTAGCTCCAAACTCCGTTTTCGATGATCTTGGACTCATTGGAAAGCTTACTTAGAGGGATACACAACCCACATAGTCACTTGATCCAATAGCAAGTCACTTGATCCAACCCACATAGCCATGGAGAGTATTCTGTATGTTAACCTTTCAAATCAGCACACAAAAGATTACCCAACTGTAACAATTATAGATGAACCCAGGAAATAATTAAGTGGTAAAATATAGAAGTACCATCATATCTTGATGTCTTACTGATTTTCAACTACTTTCATCTCACTTCCTATTAGATATACCACTGTCATCAATAACCATGTCTCTCCTTTTACAAACCTGTATTTGGATAGAAGGCTTGATAATCCTAAGGCAGGTGTGGGTGGTGGTTCTATTTTTGAAGAATAAGGAAAAGGAATAGAATCTCATTCATGTGTTCATGCTAACAGAAGAGCGGATCCAGTACACATACATAAGGCATTGGTTCTTCTTAATAGCGATGGCTATCCATTTAAATCTTCAGGTAGAACCACACCACCAGATCTTCAACAAGGCGGAAATTCTTGCATAGTAGAATAGTAGTAGATGCAATAGATCCTACAACATTAAGGTTTTCCATGGCAACTTCGATTGCGCCTCACTTCTACAGTGAGAAAACTCAGATTCACAATAGTGGAAAAAGAAAAAGGAGGGGGCTGATCCAATTAGATGATCGCTTTAGAAAAACGCAACCGTGGAAGTTACGCATTGCCATACAATTATTAAATATGTATTTTTATGTTTAAAGTTTTCCATCATGCTTGGCTATCTTCTCTATAATTTCCTTGGCCAAAGCATGGAGAGATTACCTCATGTATGCTGGCACCAGCATAAGGCATTTCTAATGCCTGTGCTGTCGGCACCAAGTTCTGATAGAATTTATTTCTTCTTCCCCAGTATCCAATTATATCTTTTTTACACTGCAAGAGCAAGGTCTTGTGCGTTGATGAATTGAGATGCTTCTAGTAAATCTTTTGTAGCTGATGGTGTTTCATGATTCTTTGAGACCATTTTGATGTTAAATTCCACGTCTGATGTCTAATTCTGTACATTAGCTGAGGAGCCATTATGCAATTGTTTCCATATGACATTTTCAAGATTCATGAATTGTAGACTTACTTCCAATTTGTAGGTTGATGGTCTGCGGGAGCACGTGAAGAAAAGTGGGCTTGCAGAGAAGATCGAATTGGTTATTTCTTCCCCTTTACTGAGATATATAGTCTGTTCTAATATATTTTTGTGCGCTTTTCTTGTTATTGATCCTCTTGTAGTCTTTCTAGTATTTTAGAAATAGTTCTCTTTATTAGCTGTTGGCTATTTTTTCTTCTCCAGACCCCGTAGTGCGGGAGCCTACAGCACTGGGTACGCTCCCTTTCTCTTTATTAGCTCACCTTTGAGAAAGCATTTTCTCAGCTTCTAAGGTAACTTGTAGCTCTACTTCAAACAAACGACTAGATTCTTCTTGCTAAGATATTTTCCTTTTTCTTGAACTGAACATGGTATTTGGATGATCTTTAGATCTGTCCATATCCTGTGGGCCATAGGCCCTAGGCCTCTTTGATTTGTATGTTTGTGGTTTCTTCAGTGAAATAAACAGTTGTATGATAAGCTACGCACAGTTGGCATTAGTAATGCATATAGATACATGATTCTAACTTGAAGTGCAATTTCTACTTGGCTCTTTTTGGATAGTGTCAAAATTGCGCTGTGCCGCATCAGGACTGATGACTAAGTAACTTTTGTGATTTGAACTTCTATTCTTGTGTACAAGGTTGGATTTTGTATGAGTAAACATAAAGTTTGGGATTCATTTGTTTATATATGAACTGAAACTATGAAAACAATTTCAGTAGGTTGATTATTATATTTGCATATGGAATGTCTACACATCATGCAACAGGTCAGTATAACCCTGCTGCATGGTTTGTGTGCTCAACTACTAGTCTACTACAAATAAAATTATGAAACAACTGTTCATGAAAATAGTTTGACAACTTTGATTAGTATGCATGTATCATGTATCTAGGATCTGGTTACTATATTCTTGTACAGTTAAATGGCATATTTTTTCCCTTTCATGTGAATACTTACTCTATCTGCTATCTGTTATATATTTTCAGTAATCACTAATCAGACCTCCAGTTGGGGGCATATGCAAACTGAATCACCTTCATCATATTTCACTTGAATCCGACAGGACTATGCAAACTGCAGTTGGGGTCTTTGGTGGTGAAAGCTATACTGATGGTGTAAATGCACCTCCACTAATGGTTGAAAATGCTGGACACACTGGACGTCCGGCAGTTTCAAGTTTGAGCTGCCCCCCATTTATTGCAGTTGAAACCTGCAGAGAACACTTGGTACTTGCTTTGCTTTATTATAAGAACACATGTGTACCATGACACAGACTTGTAGTTAGCACTTCATCTACATTGGTTTGTGACAACATAAATGCTTTGATTTGTTCCCGTTAGTTTATTCACTTTAGTAATGTGTTTATGATTTTTTTGATACACTATTTTAATATTCCATGCTTTGTTTGATTTCTGTTAAATCAGGGTGTCCATCCCTGTGACAAGAGGAGGAGCATAACAGAATACCGGCCTCTCTTTCCTGCCATTGATTTTTCGTTGGCAAGTCTCTCCTATTGTCCATTCATGAGTCATTTCTTGGGCATTGCATTTCTTCTGCTGTTTCCAACTCCCGATAGTGTATCATTCAAATATGTATTTGCTTTATTTACAGATAGAGAATGATGATGATGTTCTTTGGGAACCAGATGTGAGAGAAACAAATGAGGCTGTTGGATTGAGGGGTATGAAGTTCATGGACTGGTAAATTTCTTTTCTAAGATCAGTTAAGCTTTTCTATGAATATATGACCATGAAAGAACCTGTCTGATGTTACTTTTGTTTTGCATGCAACATGAAAGAAACAATTTGTTTACGCTTTTCTATGAATATACACTTATATTTTGCATGTAATAAGTCGATGTGGTATTAGTTGTAGCATTGTTATAGCTTCACTTTGAACCTTGGCTTTTCATTCTGGGTGTGGTGCAGTTTGGGTGTCTGTGCTTTTCTATGAATATAAATTTGTATTTTGCATGTAATAAGTCGATGTGGTAACCTTGGTTTTTCATTCTGAGTGTGGTCTAGTGTAGGTGTCTGTCATTTCGGTTGCCTCTCTGGCTGAGCCGTGTGTACACAGTTTGTTGGGAATAGTTGGTTTTTGGGTCTCGAACTTGTCAGATGGCATGAAACCTCTGTAATTTCATTGCTTATGAAATTCAGTTCGTCAGTGATGGAAAACAAAAAGAAACAGTTTGTTCACTCTATTGGCATTCAATGATAGCATGCTTAGCATTTTGGTCACGGACATCTTGCTTAGGAATAAGTCAAATTATTTTCTTTCAATGGAAAGATTTGTTTGTTCATCTTCACTTTAAAGTTATGGCCTGGCATCTTCATATAAGTTTATGCCTATCTCATAACTGAGATGATATTTACACTGATTAAGACTGATATGAGTGATGCGAGTGTTGCATTTATTGGAGTGGATATACCGTTGCTTGAGGGTGCTTGCAATATGCTTTGTACTAATTATTTTGTGCTAATTCCCATGTACCGATGAACTCTCACAGAGTTGAATACTTTGTACTACAAAGGCTCTAATGCAGGAAACAGCAGAACCTTTTGCATGTAGGCCAGGGCCTGTAAATGCAGTTTCGCTTGGTCCATGAGTGGACTAGCTACTCCATTATATCTGGATTCATTTTGCCCATTGTTTCAACATACTTTCAGGTTGTGGACAAGAGAAGAGAAAGAGATAGCTATTGTCAGTCACAGTGGTTTCTTGTTTCACACCTTAAGCATCTACAGCAAGGAGTGTCATCCAACCATAAGAGACGAAGTTAGCAAGCAGTAAGTGTCTTGACGTTCACTTCTTTTTTCCTTAGTAGCTGTTAACTAACTCACTATCACACATTCAAACCAGTGGCAGTGTCCAAAGCGACAGAGATGTACTACACATCATATTCGTCCACAGGTTCTTATTGGTCATTACAGTATAATATGTCCAATAAGTTAACTTTTTAGTTCCTTTTTTTTCCTCTATGCCTCACTGTAGTGATCCTTGGGATACAACTTAAAATGTTTGGCCATGTTTAGATGTAGTAGAAGAATGTTTCGCTAATTTCTGTTTTTTAAATTCTAGGGCGAGTCCCCGTCTTTTAACTATTGCCAAAAGACAGTATAGCGTTTTACAGCACAGCAGATGGGGAAACCACCTGTTCACGGCACAGCATAAATCGCCAGAAAACCTCCAAACCACCAAAACGCCTACATAACAGAGTTCTTGATAAAATAGAAAGAGCTGCTAGGAAAAGAACTGCATAGATAAAACTGCCTCCTTTGGGACAACTTCAAACCTTCAGGATGTTGGCATCAGCATCCAACATCCCTTCCCATCCATTCCATGCCTGTCGAGCCCTTGCTTCTATTCCTGGAGCCAGAGCACTAAGGCAGCTGCTTCTTTGATCTGAGTAACCTTCACTTGTAGGAAAGTTCTCCTGTCCTCCTGGCACAGAATTTCCCACTTTTGCACCATTGAAGCCACCTTGTAGAGGAGTATACCCATATTCTTCCACGAAAGATTCAGAAAACATAATTCATTTCTTAGTTTCCAAAGACTCCACATTGCAGCAGAGGTAACAATGTTTAAAATGCCATTTAGCATATTACTAAGCCAAAATTTTCCAATACTATCTAAAGAATCACCAAAGCGCACATTGAAGATATTTGACAAAATGGACCACAACTGTTTAGCCACTGCACAGTCAATGACCAGATGAAAGACTGACTCTTGCTCACTGCAGAACAAACTAGGATCTTCTACTTTCTTCCTTTTACTTAGATTATCCCTAGTTAGGAATTTGTTCTTACAAAGGAGCCAAAGGCTAACTTTTCTTTTGAACATAATTGGCAGGGGTGATGCCTTTTCATTCAGTAGGAAGAGAAGTCTGAATATTTACAAATACAAATAGTTTAAAAGACGGTAAAGAAAGAAAAACTACATAATCTAGTGAATAGCTACTGGTACTCATTTTGCGCTAGGTGTAGCATATGTACATCATTGGCCATATGTTGCAAGATTTCCTGCGTGGTGCATTAGCTACTGGTAATCTAGTGAATCTTGTGTGCATGCATGTGTGGCTAACTTTCAGTTGGTGTTCTGCAGCTTTGCAAACTGCGAGCTACGGTCGATGGTGTTGGTTGACAGAAGGTCAGTTTTGCCACCTCATTTGTGGATATGGCGTGCACTGCTTTTATTTTGTGATTATTTTGCAAATATATATGTAGTCTGGCCTTCGTTTGTTATCCTAATAATAATATTTTCCACGATGCAGCATGCTTGGGTCACATCCCCCAAGATTCAACTACCCTGGCAAGATTCCAGCCGGACTAGATCTGCCTAGTGATGTTACAGATGAGAAGCACGTCGAGGAAGCTCAGAAGAACTGAGGCAACCTCAAAAGCACTGATATGACTTGATTATCAAGCCATTCTGACACCTTCACGAAGCTTGCTTTGAAGAGGACAAGCTAAAAGGGCATCTACAGATAGGGCTTACACATACCATTTTGTTAATCGAGATGAATTACGTGGCAATGTATTAGTATGTCTGCCCTGTTGTCAGCCTACATTGGGAGATTCAGGATATTGGACTAGGATCATCTATTTACGGCAATAATAACTGGATCACCTACATTCACCAGGTGATACATGGCAAATTTCTCTTGGTTCCTCTAGCTGTTCTATTCTTGGACACGCTATTCTGGTTTCTGATGGATGATAAATTGGTGATAAAACGGATCCATGCATGATTTTGGTTTGTGCAGATTAAACTGGATGGACGGGTTCGTTATATTATACCTTGCTTATTTTACTAATTTCCGTTGTTACATTTTTTTCGCGAAAGATTCTCCGTTGTTACATTAGTATTGAAATGCAGTGTTGGAGTGTGTGTGGGCCGCCAGGGCCAGGCCAGCCCATGTAGGGCAAGGTCCATTAGGGTTAGGGTTAGGCACCATGTGCCCATATATGTACCCAGGGGGTTCACCCCCAATCAATACAGCAGCCATTCCCCTTCTAGCATCGATCCGAACCTAGCCGCCGCTACTGCTTCCGCTTCGCGCGCCCCCGGGGAGAACCACCTCTCTGCCGGGGGCCGCGCCCTTGGTTCGGCGGCGGCCGCTATTGAGCCGCCGCCCCTCGTCGTCGTCGAGTCAATAAGGGGTAGCAGCAAGAAGACCTACCTCCATTCACGCCGCCGCCGGTCGTCGATCCATGGCCGCGCAGCCCGCCGCCCGTCGCCGGCGGCCTCCAGCGCGCCTGCACCGGCCGGCTCCGCCCGTCCGCCGTCTCCTCCTCCGCGCGAGCCATCCCACCGCCTTGAGCGCGCGGGGCCGCGGCCGCGGCCGCCGCCGCCGCCACTGCTGCCGGCCCCCTTTCTCTTCTCTCCGGCTTGAGCGCGCGGGGCCGTGGCCACCGCCGCCGCCACCGCTGTTGGCCCCCTTCCTCCTCTTCTCTCCGGCCTGAGCGCGCGGGGCCGCGGCCGCCGCCGCTGCTGCCAGCCCCTTCCTCCTCCTCTCTCCGGCTCGTCACGGAGGCCTCCACCAGAGCTAGCGCCGCACGTCCCCACCCCCCTCCCTCGCCGGCCCTCTTCCTCCTTCGCGCCGTCGGCCTCCGCCCGGCCTGCGAGAGGAGGGGCGCCGCTCGGGGCCCTGCCCCCCAGGTGCATGTGCGGGTGGGAAATGCCTGGTGGCGGCAGCAACTAAGAGGGTGGGGGTGAGGAAGATTTGCTTGGTGCCCCCCGAGATGTACCCGCAGGTCCTATTGCTACTGTTGTGTGCTGCTGTTTTCTTTTCGTATTGTGTCGCCCCGCCGTCCGTCGTCTACATCGACAACCCCGAGGATGAGGTTGCTGTTGCGCCCTTCCGGCTGCAACGGCGACGCTCGTGGTCTGCCTCGGCTACGACCACGACAACCTCGACCTCGGCTACTTCGGCAACAAGGGCTATCCTCCACTTCTTCGCTCTAGGCACACCGACCGCGATACAGTTGCGACTGTGGGGGGATGTTATCGCTTCGGCTTTGCTCTCTAGTTGTCCAGTCTCACCGTGTGTTCGCCCCTGTTGTGACTGCGGGGGGATCTTGGAGTGTGTGTGGGCCGCCAGGCCCAGGCCAGCCCATGTAGGGCAAGGCCCATTAGGGTTAGAGTTAGGCACCATGTGCCCATATATGTACCCAGGGGGTTCACCCCCAATCAATACAGTAGCCATCCCCTTCTAGCTCGCAGCGATGGAGGTGGGCCAGCAGGAAAATGCATCATTTCATAAGGTTCTGACTTTGCTTCGATTATTATGTGATTGGATTTTGTGAGTATATATAAGAAGATGAAATCACAGTACGTTGATACTTGAGTGTCATAAATTCTTGTTTGAAGTGTTCGGATATAATAACAAAAATTGTGAAAAATGTAACTACAAATTACAGCGTAGATGGGGGACATACTAGCATGTACTGTACATGTAATATTTTTTGTATATTTATTTAAAAAAGGGGGTTTGCGGTATGGGGAAAAGTGGTGATGGCTCGGGAAGATTGCTTGGCGTGTTGTGTGGGTCCACTGCTCTGTGGCTAATATAATCCGGTCAGACTATAGACTGATTACGGCCGCCAATTAGGCATCATTATCGCAAGTTGGGGTAAGAAAAAAACATAAGCCTGTCCAAGAAGCGGACAAGCGGCGGTGGGGGATTATAGTATTATTAATTACTTCACAATTATCTGTACTGTATAGTTGTGCTATGCATGCAAATCTGAACTCAGTTGTCTCCTGAACACGGCTTGGAGTCCCAAAATGGAGAGCTCCGTAATTTACGGTGAGTCTGTTTGGGCGATCGGCAAGGCGATTCGAAACCTGACCTCGATCTAGATCGTCCCACCAGCGATCCTGATCCTGTTACGCCGCTGGCCACCGCGGCCACGGCATCCACGCCCCTTCTCCATCCTCGCAGGGTGGAGTCGGATACCGCATATCGTCGGTTAGCTGTCAAAGCGCCGTGGAGTCAGACACCGCATATCGTCGGTTAGCTGTCAAAGCGCCGTCGACGCACGATACTGCTACGGTTTGCCGCTTAGGAACTCTAGGTCAGGTTTGGTTTGTGGCTGCGCTCGATCTTTGACGCAGGCCACCTTGTTGCTGCCATCCGGTCCGCTGCCCATGGCATCGACTAGAAGTGGAGGTTCTAGGGAAGGGGGAGACAACCCGAACCCTAATGTGTCGGATCTGCTCGAAAAACTCAAGCTAACGGAGGAAGAGGTTGCCATGCTGGAGTTCAGCAATGATGAGGAGCAAGATGTAATGGTGTCGATGGAGTGCGACCTGTTTGGGAAGGTGCTGTCGCCGGTGCCCGTGCATGTGAACAATGTACGATCGGCCATGAAGGCGGTGTGGGGTAACCCAGTTGGCTTAAGATCCGGACGATCGGGGACAAGGTAGATAATCTCTTCGTGGTGTAGTTTGGTAGTCCTCGAGACTTGGACAGGGTGATGTCAGCGGCACCATGGATGGTTGCGAAGTACTTAGTACTGCTGCAGGAATATGACGAGAAGTTAACTGCAGCAGATATTAGGTTTGATCAAGTGGAATTATGGGTCCGTATCCTAAACCTCCCTCTTGGTTGGATGAATCAATCGAGGGGATCGAGGGCTATGGATTTGATTGGACGTGTGGTGAAAATGGATGTAGATGCTGAAGGAAAATATAACGAACCACATTTTTATTAATTAATTAACCTTAGATAAGTGCACGGTCAGATTCTCTTAATTACAACAGCAAAATAAATGGTACACCTTGACAAAAAAATATATACACAGATCGTGTATTAACCATTGAAAATCTTCTTTACATAATCAAGACCAAAAACTTGCATCTCAGGTTGCACGCGCACACTCACAATTCTTTACATTTTCTTGGTACACACTAGTACAACTACAGTAGGCACTATTTCACCAACTCTTGTACCAAACTATATACTAATGTGCTGCCATGCCCTTCTAGAAAGGAATAGCCCAGTCTCTCGTTCCATCTTTCTCCTTCCCCTACTACAGGAAAAAGGGCGTCAAGAAGGAGACGCCGCGTTCCGGCGGCGATTCCGCCAGCCTCCCTCCTCTTCGGTCACCATCTTGGTGCTGGAAGGAGTGGTTGGTCGCGGAATCGCCGCGTGGAGGTAGTTAGGCTAGGTTTTAGGTTTCCTAGGTCTACGTTCTACTCGCCGCCAGTTGGAGGTGGAGCTAGGTTTTGCCGGGGGGGGGGGGGCGTGCTTCTCTGCGGCTAGTCTTTCAGGGTGCCGTCGGCATGGTGGAGATGGCGGCGGCATCTTCGAATAATTCCTCCCAGCCTCTTCTTCACCTCGATGCCGTTCTTCTCCGGCGACATCGGCGAGGTTCCGGCGGCTCTTTTGTTCGTGGATGCAGGGGAAGCTGTGGGCTTCATGTTTTGAAGGTGAGTGGATCGTGTTCGGTTCCCTCTGTGTCGGATGGCGGTCGATGGCGAGTATCGATCCAGGATCAGTGATGCTCGGGGTGCGTCCCCGGTCGATGGATCTTCAGCGCCGGCTTTATCTACTGCGGCTCACGTTAAAGCCTTTGTGCGATGGAGCGTCTCTTGATCCAGGGCATGGTGGTTTTGTTGGCGGCAGCGGTCGGCGACGGAATCGTCTAGAGGATTCGGGTTGCACAGGGTCTACAGACCAAAATGTAATTTCTATTTCTTTTAGGGGCCTTCGTGCAAAGTGGACGGGACAGATGTCCCTGTATCCTGTTTGTACGTATTTGTATTTCTACGGTTTCATGTATGTTTTCCTTAAATAGAAATACAGATATGTATTATAAAAAAACTCAAAAGAACACAGTAACGTGGGAGTAAAATATTGGGAGAGCTGGAGAGGACAGTAGTAGAATAAAAGCTCGGGGGCTTGCCTCCACCGAAGTAGCACCATTCACCATTCAGTTCTTGCCTTCTCCACTCCAGTTGAGACTTCCCAATTCACCTCTCGTCCACCCCCTTTGCCTGAGGAAAACACTAAGCTTCCCCGCCAGCCCAAGATGATGACTTGATCTTGGAGAGTGACATGGCGTAGGGAGGAGGATCTGACCAGGAGGGGAAATCTCCAAAGAGCCAGGTGATTGCGAACAAATCTTCAAGCACTTTTTGAAGCACCAAGACCTACAAGGCAAGGAGCACGTGTCTGAGATAAGGTGAAGTTCACGTGCACCTCTTAAAATGCTTCTGTTCTAGAGCAGCACAGCGAGTAGGAGTTCAATAATGTTTTGAGCCAAGAGAGATATGCCAACCATTATCAGGACACATGCCAAAAGGACAATATCTTGACTTTCCCAAGTTTTTCACATCAATGAGCACTAAAAGTATGTACAGGCTGCAAGAAAAATGATGAACTAGCTGAATGAGGCCTAACTAGTATTCTTTTTAGCACAAGCACACACATGACATCTCATATCTCAACCTGGGATAAATTGATAGCACAAGAATCTTCCCAGCTAGCAGCGCACAGGTTGTAATCCTGAATTACAGACTAGATGAACTAAGTACGAAGAACAAGAGTTAAGCCACTCACTGTTAGGTTGGGGAAAACCAGTGCCCGAGTCCAAATCCCTCCGCTCCACCATCACACAGCAACACACGAGCTTCTTGGCTCTGCCTAGGCGCCATGGCAGCCTAGATCGTCACCTCGGTGGAGCACGCCACCGCCGCCGCTGACCTGCACGCACAAGAGAATAGGAGATCAGGGGAACTCTAAGGGGAAACCAATGCATAGCAGCTAGAAATCACACAAATTGATTTGAGGTAGGAATCCCTAGAGGGCCCAACCATGGCGGTCGATTTGGAGAAAGAAAAAGGAAGCACAAGGCCATGGGTGTTGATATGGAGAAGGGGAAAAGAAATAGAGAGAGGAAGGGAGAAGGAGAGCACGTGTATGTATATTGCCCACCTGCCCTTGCCTGATATTTTGCTTTTGGGCTACTAGTGCTATGCCTTATTAAGATTATCAAATTTTTTTACTCTTTTTTTATCATATTAATTTTTAAACTTATACATGAAGCATTAAATATAGATAAAAAAATTAATTATATAGTTTAGTTTGAAATCACGAGATGAATCTTGTAAGCCTAGTTGGTTCACGATTAGACAATATTTATCAAATAAGACAAAAAAGTTACTATTCATTAGGTTAAATTTTTTCACAATCTAAACAAGGCGGCCCTAGTACTGGTAGTGCATTAGATGGGCTTCAATTAAGTGCAGGTCAGTCCACGTGAGAGTAAAGAAGAATCTAATTAACAATACTAAACTAAATTATGATTCACTAAGCACAGCTATGCCATGTCCTTTCTATAAATCACATCATAATTGATACTTAGCACTAGGAAGCTATTTCTGTAGGATGGACAAGTAGCCACGTAGGTATGTATATGTATTTGTGTATTTTCTATTTTTTTCTAAGTATTAGTATATATACTAATTACAGGAAGCTTGTAAGATAATGGATGTCATCCGGAGAATATGAACGGATTGGTGTCACCTTTCAAGGCTCAGGCGAGTCATGCAGATGTAGTATGGAATTTTACAAAATTAAACCTATTTTCAAAATACTTGCATCAAAATCTATTTTCTAAATTAAATTGAATGGACAATGATGATGATGGATAATGATCAAATTAAGGATGTATGGCCTGGGAGCTCGGACAGATTGCGCATGGTCCTATAAGGCCATGGCACTTGGGTCGGGGAGCTGGGAATACAAAGATGATAATTAACATTCGATTTAGCGAGAGTTCATGAAAAGTGATGATGAATTTGGGTGGGTCGAGCTCTCTCTACATTGACTACGAATATACAGGGACTCACCCCTTCTCACTCATTATGTGTGTCGTATTATACCATGTCTACCATGAGTTCGTTTGTGACGGGCCAAGTCCGGTACCCATGAATGTTGTTATATACTCCCTGTGGTATGTCTAGAGAGGGTTGGGGTGATGAGATAACCCCCAATCAGCTGGCGATGAAGTACAACCAGGCGCATATATTAGCGCACGTGGGTAGATGTGGATGTATATAATATACGGAAGTGGGGAAAGTCAAGGTATCTTGACCATGAGTTGCACCAAAGGAAGTGCAATAAAAAATTGGTTAGGGTAATCATGGGTAGGTTGACACAAACCTGCGCAGGGTTAAAACCATGAATTCATGTCCTGTCTCCTGGATTGGAGGCTACGGGAGCCTACAGGAGGTTCTTTCTCACTTATGGGTGATAATAGATTTCTTAAATTATTTTCTAAAATACATAACTTTTTGATAAATGAATTATGATGGAGAATGGATATGAAAGATGATTAGGCATGCATTTCATGGAAATATTATATGCTTGCTAAGTACTTTGTACTCACTCTTGTTATAATCCTCCCCTTCAGATGAAAAGATGAGATATGTTGGCAAATGAGCTGCAGAAGTCCTGGAGAAATACAAGATAAAGAAAAATTAATGTATTATATGGTGGCAAGTCATGATTATATTTATTTTAGGTAATATTTATTAGTTGCTCTTTTAAGGTTCTAACTATTGTTCCATTGCAACACTCTGATTAGGGTTGTTATTCGAGAAGGTTTCATCTTATCGAATAATAATCCTTAAACCGGCGTTTTCACCTTGGTAGTGAAATGCGGGGCATTACAGAAAAGCAAGTGGTGCTTTCTTACGTGCCCGGGTTGTGATAGATATTGCTAAACTGGTGAGAAGAGGCATCCTCCTTCAAGTAAACTGGAACAAGGAGCCCCGGTGGTTCCAGGTTCAATATGAGTGATTGTCATACATTTGTTTTCACTGTGGTTTGATTGGACACTCAGATTTGGAGTGTGCAACCCCGGCTGCCCGTAATGAAGAGGGCAAGTTGCCGTATGATGTCAATCTGAGAACCCCTGAAGACAAAAAGCGCCGCATCCAATCCTTTGCAGCTGCTGTAGCGGAGTCTTTTAGGAGTGGATCGTCATCTGGTTTTAGGTCATCCAATCACTCAAGCAGATCGGCCGGCAGAGGATCATGATCTGATGATGGCTCTCGTCATTCAGAGAGTCACGTTGGGGATTCAGAGGAACCAGAGATTCAGTCCCCTCTCAAGCAAAATGAGAGATATACCGGAGATTCAGTCCCCTCTACACAAGACAACTTAGGTAGAGCACCTAAGTCAGGAGAGAACAACCAGATCACGTCGAGCCCACCGACATAACCTTGGTTCGAACACTAATTAGAACCTGCAACAGGGGTTCAACAAACCCTGAGTACAAAAGTACTCAACAAGACTAACCCGACGAAAAAGAGGGGTGAAGACTCAGGAATGAAGGCTAGTGGGATAAGGTAAGACTCGAAGAAAAGGAATTTTTTTGCAGAAAAGCTCTTGTGGATCAAATTTTTACTTATCTTTGATTATAACAGAACATAAAGTTGTTTTGCTCTAGCTCAACATTACCAAACAACTTCATTCTTAAACGTTAACCATCATTCAAGTTGTTACTACGATGGTGAACACCGAATGAGTCTTCTTCTCCGAGAATCAATGGCGATTCGAATCGATTTTACCCAGATGGGACCTAGATCACCAATATACCTGAGACTCTAACTCCGCTGCATACCAGATCACAGATATACTGGGATAACAACTGCAGCCATATATCACCACATGATACACGTGGGAACTCTGACCCAGTGTACCGATATACGTGGGAACTCAAACCCACAGTATACCACACTATGACATATGTGGGAACTCTAACCCACTATAGATCATTCCATGAGATACGTGGGAACTCTGACCCACTGTATATCACTTCATGCATGTGGATTTTCTAGTTCTTGATATCACCAGATCATCATCGAACGGGACCTAGGCATCAACAGACGAAAACACTACAGAGGGACTCCTTTCCCAATGCAAGTTACCCATCTGGACTCGATTTATTAACTATCATCATGATTCCAACAAATAAAGCCATCCTCATCTTTTTCATTCTTTTACCTTTTGAAAACCTAACTAATTAGGCAGAGCTAAGCATTAATATGCATTTTCCAAAAATAGGTAACAAGGAATATGAAAATAAGACAGGTAATACAATTGGTGGGTTATCACTCAACTCCTATTACTTAATGCAATATTTCATAACTGAAGCGATAAAACTTTTATAAAATCAAGTAAGGGTTTAAATGCATCCGGGGCTTGCCTTGATGGTCGGGGTAGATGGTCTCGAGCTCTGGATCAACACCCAACTCCTGTGTCTGCTCTTCCTTGGGATCTGGTGCGACAACGTTAAACTCTCCGTTAACGAAAACTATACGATAAAATCATATGGTTCAACATGATGGAATAGTAAATATGATGCTTGATGGATGCATGACCAGATTAAGGATTTGGGTACAACTTTCCTTCACGATAAAGTTGCAAGCCAACGCAACTTTCTAAGTTCATTAGGGTTAACTACTTCATTAGTGAAGTTTATTAAACACATGAAATAACATTGATTAAACCCTAATGACATGATCCATGTAAGCGCAAATAATTAATTAAAGTGCCAAGGGTCATTAAGATTAATGACCCAAGGTCATCAATCAATCCCAAAGTCAAACAAATCCTATAATGATTAAACTTAATTAAAGAGATTAATTAATTAATTAAAAGCATAAAATAAAGGCATAAAATTAAAGTTGTCTAATTGAGCTAAAAATTTTATTTTGAAAAGCTCTTGGTCTAATTAGATGGCAAAATAATTTTTAGAAATAAAAACCAATTATTTTATTTATTAAAAATCATAGAAGATGAATTTTTTAATTAAAAGAGCTAATTTTAACTTATGCAAAAGTATTCAAAATTAACAATTCATATTTTTTCTAGGTAGAGGACATCATTAAGAGCATTCACATAAATTTTCATAATTTTTGAAGCTACCAAAAATTAATTATGAATTTCTAAAGAAAATAGCATTTAAATAAATTTTCAGAAAAAGAAAAAGAAAATCCTTTTTCTCTCCCCGCGTTGACCTGACGGCAACGGCGCTTAACCGGCGGCTATCTCGCCGACGGCGAGGACTTGGGCGGCGTAACTGGTACCTACGTGCTCTACTCGGCAAGGCGAACTCACTGGGCTAGCTAACACGGTGGTAGGCGCGGTGGAGATACATCGCCAGCGGTGATGGCGGCACGGCGGCGCAGTGGCACGGCTGCAGGGCTTGCCGGAGCTCCTCCGGTGTGGCTAGTGTGAGCAACAGCACTAGCCCAACCACGCGGACATATCACGCGAGCTAATTTGGCCAAGGCGTAGCCCTAGCAACGACGACTAAGCACGCGGCGGCTGGCAGGACCATGCTGGTGGCGGCCGGCCATGACAGGGCAGCCCAGACTCAACCAAGGGCACAGGAGTATGCAGGAGCTCACCACGGGGCGGATGCGCTTGAAGATGGAGCGTTTGGGCGGTTGGAGGGACGAGCTCGACGTGGACAGGGATGCGGCGGCGAGCTCTGATAGCAACGATGGCGTTCTGGGGTGACCTGTGTAGCAAAGACCGAATCAAGGGAAGAATCAGCAGCAGGAGATGAAGGCGACCTTGTCTGCCAAAAGAATTAAGAAAATGATCACGGATGATGATGAACGATGATGGCGAGAACACGGCGGCTCGGCTCGCCGTCCACAAAGAAGACGACGGTGTGCGGACAATTTAGCGGGGGCGAGGGGTCATGAGCATGCTGGGCGGGTGCGCGAGCTCAAGGCGGACGCAGAGACCAGATAAGGCAGCTAGAGGTGGCTCGACGATGGCAGCGGCGAGCGGCGGAGCTACAGCGGCGGAACAGAGCGTCGGCGGTGGGGTGAAAGAAGTAAAAACGTGTTGATACTATTTTTTGGCACGTGTCAATAAGGATCGGGAGACTAAACTAAATCGGCAAGAAGGTGGTTATTCTCCAGTATTGCTTCTGAGTTGTTGATGGATGATTGCCGATAAAGGACATGTTGATCTCGTACATTGCCGATGAAGCCAGAGGGCTGTTGCCGATGGAGAGAGAGGCATGGTTGCCGATGAAAAGCAGAGCTGAAGAACGTGGAAAGCAGAGCTGAATCATTATCGATGGGTTTTGCCGATGGAATCTATAGAGATGAGGAGCGTGCCGATAGAGGTTTCATCGTAAGCAATGGATAAGGAAACTGGCAATATTTATGCCAATATTTTAATAGTTTACTTTTGAGTCCAACCTTGGTACGAGTCATTATTTTTTATTCCTTAGAGATAAGACTTGTTTAGGTAATACTTTGTCGTGTCTGTTTAGGACTCATAGTACCAGGGTATAAATATGTACCGAAAGGCAATGTAAAGGAGATCAATCAATCAAATACAACAAATCTATTACTTTTATCTACTTTTCAAGCAATCTACTTTTCGACGACTTCGTCACCAGTACGTTTTCCTTTTCAACGAGTTCTTTCAAGAATTGACGGGCTGCATCAACTTGATCTCCGACGACCTTGCAGGTTCCGCTTCTACCGAGCATGATTCAGGCTTTGACGTCCGGGCGTATCGCTGTCGTCTCGTCTGATCTGTTCAACAGTTATCGAATATCATCTGAGCTTTGACGTCCGGGCGTATCGCTGTCGTCTCGTTCGGGTTTTATTCAAATTTATCATCCTTGTCGATTAACAGGTCAAATCGACTGGCACGCCTTGATATCGAACTTGGGTATTAGCCCGGTGTGTTTGCAGATCCAACGCCTTTTTGCATCAACACATCTTTTGGCACGCCTGGTGGGACCAAGTCAATAGATTTATCATGAAGAATACTACTGATATCACTCCAGAAAACATCATCGAGATATCAGAATCAGATCTCAAGGAGGATCAGAGGCAAGCCATGGAGAAAGCTATGGAGGATTACAGGCAGCTCTGCTTGAAGTCTTTCATTATGAATAGGGGAGGAGAAGTCATCTAGAAGCAAGATCTGCCATTGCCTCGGCAGGTAACTTTTGACTCCAACCCTGGTAAAAATTACAGGAGATGGTTAATTCTGCATTAAATCAAGCTTTGATCAACCACTCCACCGTGCTGTCCAATACTGTTTACAATGCTGTTGTGCAAACATTAAGAGAAGGACAAGCACCAGGGTATGTCGGGCCGGCATATCATCAGCCGGGATCGGCATCTGTCAGTACTCCATCGGCAACTCCAGCCGTTGAAAGTATGGAAGCGCCTACTCTTCCAGCTATATCAGGACCATCCATTATTGAAGCTACACCGATAGGATCAGATCTAACGTCTCAGGAGAGGCCTAGTACTCAGTTGAGCACAGATCTATCGGCATCGGCAATGTCAGGTCCTTCAGGTCAACATAGTCAAACTGCTGCTAATTGGTGGGGATGCAGTATGCCTCTAGGTCCATCTACCGCCAACTCTGGACTGCCTCAAGTGCATGATGTAGCAGGGAAGGGTCCAATGACATCGGCTACTCCAATTTGGCCGGTGGCTCAAGCGCCGTATTATTCTACTGTACCTCCTGCTATACAGCCATTGTCAATGGGATTCTACGCACCTCCGCAACAGATATCTTATACGAATCCATTGACTAATCCTCCACCAGTTCAACAGAGAGCTTCCACTGCAGAGCAGCCCGTAGTACCATTCATATCTCAGTCTGGATTACCTACAATTCAGGGCAATTATGCTGGCTATCATCCGTCTATACAAGAGCATCAATTGTCTGCAAGCTATCAGCCATCGGCAAGCCAGGTGTCGATGAGTTACAATCTCAATTGGTCAGGGCAAGCGCCAATTCAACAACTTGCTATTCAGCCAAGCTACCAAGCAATAGGGACTCAACGGTATAGTCCACAGACAACTTTCCAGGAACAAGCATCGGCAAAACAGCCGATGAACCTTACTCCGCAGATGGGTGCCATGAATATGCCAATTTATCCAAGCCAAGTGCCATAGGGGTATGTAGAAGCATATCAGCCAACGCCTCCAGTAGAGATCCAGCCAGTGCATCGGCAAGATCAGGATGCACTCTTGACCGATAAGATTACAGAAGTGATGAAAGAACAATTTGGGATTCAGCCCAAGATGGATACTTACTCTTATCGGACTCCATACCCTTCATCTTATGATTCAATTCCTTTCCCGAATCGGTACAAGGTGCCAGATTTCACTAAGTTTTCTAGGCAAGATGATACGTCAACAATGGAGCACATCAACCGATTCATTATCCAGTGCGGGGAAGCAGCAAACAGGGATGAGCTAAGGATCCGTTTGTTCTCGTCCTCTTTGTCTGGATCAGCATTCGTGTGGTTTATATCATTGCCACCAAACTCTATTCTTACTTGGACCAATCTAGAAAGACAATTTCATAAGTACTTCTTTGCTGGTGTCCATGAGAAGAAGCTTACCGATTTAATGAAATTAAGACAGCGAAGCGACGAATCAGTAGAGAGTTTTGTGCAAAGGGTATGAGACATGAAGAACAAGTGCTATAGCCTAGTGCTTGATGACCGCCAGTTAGCTGGTTTGGCTTTCTAGGGTTTGTTGCCGCATCTCAGGGACAAATACGATGCTCAGGAGTTTGAAAGTTTAAGTCATATTGTGCAGAGGATCTCTGATCAAAGTGCTCAAGCTCCAGAATATAGAAAGAGCTAGAATAAGAAGGTGTCCTTCGTAGATGCAGAGGAATCAGATTCAGATGAAGAACCAACTATCGGCCTGGCTGAGTGGGTAAAAGGTAAAAAACCTTTATCTTGTCCTTTTGGTCAGAAAGAGCCAGAGAAATTCACGTTTGATGTCACAAAGGCCGATAGAATATTTGATTTGCTACTTCAAGAGGGCCAAATCAAGCTATCACCCAATCATGTGATTCCATCGGCAGATGAGCTGAAGAAGATAAGGTACTGTAAATTTCATAATGCAACTTCGCACAGTACCAATGACTGCAAGGTTTTCAGACAGCAGTTGCAATCGACAATTGAATCTGGGAGGATCAAGTTTGACAACTCTAAAGCTCAGAGGCCGATGAAGATTGATCAACATCCTTTCCCAGCAAACATAGTGGAGGCCATAAACAAGACCAAAGTGTTGACATCGGTAAGCGCTAAGAGGAGAGCATCGGTGGATCCTATAAATCAAGCAACTACCGATGACTTGAAGGGGAAAGAGATAGTTGAAGAAAGCAGTAGTTCAAGAAGGCCTCCTAGACCAGCTCCGTACAGAATTCCAAGTAACCGCTATCGGCATCGGCAAGAGGAGTTGCGTTGGGAAGCGTGGCATCAGCACAAAGACCATTGGAGATGCCCCTTCTTCGTCTATTGTTGGGAAGAAGGCATTAAATTGCCTACTGTTGATAGTTGCCCCGAGTGCAATGGTTATGATCGAACCGATCGGGCAGAAAGAAGGCCGCACTATGGTGATTAGAGCAGATACATCGGTAAGCCGATCAGAGAAGGGGTATCAGTACATGATCGGCTGGGGGGCAGGACCAGTGTACATGAAAGGCTGGATAGGCGTGCTGACTGTTTGCTGATGAATCAAAGGGAGCTCGAGGAGATGACCAATGCAGGAGTCCCTGACGAAACAATACTCTACAGGGATCCCAATACAAATTGCCTAGGTTCAAGTGCAAAAATTTATCAACCCATCTGGAAGACGAAGCTTCCTCAATGGTGCCCTAAAGGTTTAACAAGGACTCAAAAGAGGAAGATGCAACGTGAGCACAAAGAGGAAAGTTCTCGTGGAGCAAAAACTCAAGTATGACGGCTGAAGCGCAAAAGTGAAGGTCCATCGGCAGACATCAACATGGTTTTCCTATTGCCGATGAGGTTCTTAGCACTTGCCAATAAAAATATATATATATAGATAAAGTTCTTGTTCAAAAAGAATGTATCGGCACTACGTTAATGTGAAGTTTTACAAATTACCGATACATCACATTGCCGATGAAAAGGGAGGTTTACAGGTTCAACAATGAATGGATAGTTGATATCGCACGCAGGCGAATTTGGTCAGCTTCCTCTAGTATCTTTGCATCTTCATCGGCATTGCCTTCAATTGTCTTGATCTTCTTCTTGAGCGCCAATGTCTTGAGGACTTGGTTGTCCCTTTCTTGCTGAAGAGTCTTGACAGCTTCGGGCATTTGGGCCTTCTGATGACTTGCTGCGTCCAAGGCTCCTTCAATTTGTCTCAGCTCCGCTAGCAGGGCTTCTCTTCTTGCCGAGAGCTGAGCAATCTTGTCCTCCAGATCTGCACAAGAGGCTTCTAGCTTACCGATGTCTTTATGCTTCTCATCGGCAAGTTGCTTATGCTTCATCATGTCCTCCTGGAGTTTTGCCTGAGTGGCTCTATCGGCAATCCGCTGGGCAGCCCTCTGATACTGCAACTGCCGACTCTCCAAATGTGCAGCTTGGAAGAGTGCTTCCTCAACATCGGCAGGAATCTGACCTCGAATTCCTTTAAAAGTTGCTCTTGCAGAGTCAGAATCCTGGATCAATAAAGAAGTCTCCTGTTGCAGTAAGGATAATAGTGTCTCCAGCTTTGACTTGGTTTCAGGTGATAGAACTCTAAGGTTTGGAGCAGAGCTTTCTTCAAAATCTTCATCATCGGGAACAATCCCACTAATAGAGAAGGAGAATAGACTATCGGGGGAATCTTGCTCCTAAAAAGGAAAAGATGATGTCAGCAGAAGAGCCCAAAGTGTTAAAGGTTATCTAAGGGAGTTAACGCACCTGTTTCAAGGCAATCTCTCGCCTTTGGCTCGGAGAAACAACCTCAGGTACAATTACCGATGACGTTTCTTGTGTTGGTACCTCGATTGGTTGCTGCTGTGATACCGATGCCGATGAAGATCCTTGTATGGGTACAATGGCCGATGGAAGAGCAGGTGCCAATGGAGAGGTCCGCACAGATACGTCAGGCGATATCGGGCGAGGCGAGGACGCCGACGGAGATGGTGTAAGTCTTGCCCGCTTGGATTGTGATTCTTCGCCCGATGAAGCCTTACGCTTGTGCTGTAAAGTATCGGCATCGAACGGCTGGGGGGCATCGGCAATGGATGGCTGAGGAATCGGTACACTTGGGACAGTTGCCGATGCAATTACTCGGTGCTGCAAGAGAGACAGGTGAGTAAAAGTGCCGATCCAATAATCAAGGTTTGAATAAAGAATACCTCTGGAGAGTCATCAAGGACAACAAGGTGGGGCGATGAAGGTGCTGCAGGTGGAGACGAAGGGCGAATTACCAATGAAGATTCTAGTGGTGTAGAACTCGCGCCCTGAAATGTGAAATCGGTAAATCACAGCAATCGGCATCTGTAAAAGAAAGTAAGGTGGTTACCTGAGATGTCTGTGCCAAAAATGTGACTGATTTGGTGCTCTTCTTGGTACGACCATGGCCCACTGGAGCATCTAGCGAGGGAGCTTTATGGCCGATGATGGATACTGGGGAGATCGGCTGCAGCCGTATGACCTTGCCACTCTTACTTAATGTTGGAACTGGGTCATCGACCTGTTAAAAAGGGGTTAGTTGCCGATGGATTAAAGGGGAGTTGAATGAAGTGCAGAGGGTCAGAATTACCGCATCGGCAGGGATGGCGTGATCGGGATCAATGAGGTTCCAGTAAAAATGAGGAGATGCAAAGAATAGCTGCTCTTTCCATTCTTGCCACCATAATTTGAAGGATTCGGTGACGAAGGAAGCCGGTACCCAATTGGTCAGATCAACATCAGATGTATCGACATCGGGAAGGAGAGTAACAATCTGGTGCCAATCCATACGGTTCGCAATAGTCTCTCTCATTTTAATCACATCGGCAAAACAGAGGTTGATGGGCAGTTGTCCAAAAGCTAGTTGTCTTGCTGCTACCGATGGATAATAGAACTCGTATGTGGAATTAATGTTCTTCCCGCTTCCAAATATGTTGACCGGGATGGCACGAGGGGTGATTATTGCACTAAGAATGTCGGCATCCTGGTTCAAAGTCTCATCGGTAAGGTTAAAGGAAAGAGGGAATCTTGCTGCTTCATCAATATACGGGACCCAGGCCCGAAGCTCAGAAGGGATGCCGATGTAGAATCTGTGGAAGAGATTGCCGATCTGGACTCTATTTGCCTCTGCCCTTGGTAATACTGCCAGTGCTTCTCCAAAGTTGATAGGGGGGCGCGTTGCCGATTCTTCTTCCCCGAGTTGATAATCTTCAGGAAGACTTTGAGGGAATTGCTGGGCGAACAGATCAATGTGGAAGTACTTGTGCATATGGGCGTTCAACCACATGTTGATGAACCACCAAGGGCCCCCCAGGTTGCCGATGGATTTGCCTTGCAGCAGCTTTTGTGATACTTGGTGGAGGAGATGGTAGACTGAGCCAAGAAGGTATCGGCCCAGTGGGAGTCTGACGCCACTAGCCAACAGCTCTGCTGTAGGAAGGTGCATGTTGGTCGGTCCAACTGTTCTGCCGCAGAAAATAAATTTCTCAAGCCACATATTCAAAAAAGCTGAATGTTCCCTGTGACTGACTGAACCAGATTTCTTATACTCACTGATATAACCAGTCCAGCCACCAATGTTCCTGGTAGTCAGCCGATGCTCAGGTTTTCGCTGGAACAGTGAGTTGTCATCGGCAGATGAGATGTCCAAGCCAGTGAGCATGACACATCGGCAAGGGTTGGAGAAGCTGGCCCATGTTTGAAGATAAAGGCATTCAGGGTATCAGACCAGAAATAGGAGGCGGCAATTAACAATGACTCATTCCTCTCCATATCGGCAATAGATATTCTGATGCACTGTTCTAATTTGTGTTCCGCCCAATATAGCTCCATTGGTCTGGCGACTCTCAAATACCAATCTTTCCATCCCTTGGTGGTTTTTGGCCAGGATCGGAAGGCATCAATCCAGAATCCTAAGTCAAAATTCTGAGCTCTAAAGGGGATTTGATTGGTTTCTGCGTTTATGATGTCGGTTGGGTTTGGATTTCCCATTGGGCCTAGGCAGATAAAGTGATTCTGATGCGTTGGAATGAGAAGATTATTGCAAAGTTCCTAAGATTAAAGATTGGGAATAAGGAAGAGTCATGAACTGCGTGGAGAAGGAGAAACAAAATGTCAGAGGACGGGCAAAAGAAGAAGACTAACCTTGGGGACGTCAAAACGGATCGCCATGGCCGCGACGGAGATGGAGAAGGCAAAGAATGCTGATGGAGGCTAAGGATCACCGTCAAGAGTGCCGATGATCGAGTTCGTCGAAGGATCGCCTGTTGATGTCGCCGCTGGAGAGAGAAAAGCTAGGGTTTGAATCGCAGATGAAAAATGGGCCGCGGCGGAGAAAGCATTATATGGGCCTGTTGGTATAGGATCTCCACTACCGCACGCGCAACTCTCGAGGAGAAGTTCAAGCGGTTTGGGCAATTATGACCTAGAGGAAATTTTGGTGCATAAAGTATTTTATACTCCAAAATTGGGGGCATGTGTTGACACCGTTTTTCGGCACGTGTCAATAAGGATCGGGAGACTAAACTAAATCGTCAAGAAGGTGGTTATTCTCCAGTATTGCTTCTGAGTTGCCGATGGATGATTGCCGATAAAGGACATGTTGATCTCGTACATTGCCGATGAAGCCAAAGGGCTGTTGCCGATGGAGAGAGGCATGGTTGCCGATGAAAAGCAGAGTTGAAGAACATGGAAAGCAGAGCTGAATTATTATCGATGGGTTTTGCCGATGGAATCTACAGAGATGAGGAGCGTGCCGATAGAGGTTTCATCATAAGCAATGGATAAGGAAACTGGCAATATTTATGCCAATATTTTAATAGTTTACTTTTGAGTCCGACCTTGGTACGAGTCATTATTTTTTATTCCTTAGAGATAAGACTTCTTTAGGTAATACTTTATCGTGTCTGTTTAGGACTCATAGTACCAGGGTATAAATATGTACCAAAGGCAATGTAAAGGAGATCAATCAATCAAATACAACAAATCTATTACTTTTATCTACTTTTCAAGCAATCTACTTTTCGACGACTTCGTCACCAGTACCTTTTCCTTTTCAACGAGTTCTTTCAAGAATCGACAGGCTGCATCAACTTGATCTCCGGCGACCTTGCAGGTTCCGCGTCTACCGAGCACGATTCAGGCTTTGACGTCCGGGCGTATCGCTGTCGTCTCGTCTGATCTGTTCAACAGTTATCGAATATCATCTGAGCTTTGACGTCCGGGCGTATCGCTGTCGTCTCGTTCGGGTTTTATTCAAATTTATCATCCTTGTCGATTAACAGGTCAAATCGACTGGCACGCCTTGATATCGAACTTGGGTATTAGCCCGGTGTGTTTGCAGATCCAACGCCTTTTTGCATCAACAAAACGAAGTCGACCCCTCCATTTATACGGTGGTGAGCGCGTGAGGACGGTACGACACGCTGTGGTGAAGCTTCGAGCGTCCGGGGGTGAGCTGGCAGTGACAGCGGGCCGGAATAGCTCCGGCGGCCACGGCGACGCCATGAACAGAGGGGGAGCATTGAAGAGGGTGACGTCAGCGCTACAGTAACATTGATGTCACTCTGTAATTTTCAAATTACTCTAGATTTTACATAAGAACTTGAAAAACTCCAAAAATATTATTTGCATAACTTTTCAAGAGCTACAGTTTTCATTTAACAATGATTTTCAAATTTTTACTATTTTTTGAAATATGAATTCAAATTCAAAAGGGAAACAAAACCCTAGAAACAAATATTTGAAATTACTTTTGATTTTTCAATAAAACTTGAAAATATTCGAAACTATGAAATGCTCAACTTGTCAAACCAAACATTTTTCAAATACAAGGTTTTCCCAAATTATGCATAAATTTTGAAATATGAATTTAAAATCAAAAAGGGGCAAATGCCAAAAAACTGCATTTTCAAATTTATTTGAAATTCTTTTTGGAAACTTAAAAAACTTTGAATACCATAATTGTAGCTCTTGTCAAGATCTAAAAACCATATTTTGAGAGTATATCAAAATTCCTTATAAATTTTAAAATAATAAAGAGGGGTAAAATAGGGTTTTGAAAGTAGTTTTCTGAATTATCAACCAACTCATCATTTCAAAAGCACAACCAACCTATAAATATAAACTTGTTTTAGTTGAGACATATCATGGTTAACCTAACATAAACATTAAACAAAGCACAAGATAACAAGATAAATTTTAGGTTGTTTTAAACATTTACAAAGTCACATAAAATGATAAGGAAACTTTAAGTAAACAAAAAGCATCATCATTTTCTGTATAAAACTAAGCATCACATAAAAGATATAATTAAAACATGAATCCATTTATGCCATGATGCTCAATTATTATGCTTGGTAATTGTAACATCCCAGATGTTAGTAAGCAATTAAAATTATAATCAAGTTCATTATTAAGAATAATCATTGAGCATCATGACATAAATGCATTCATGTTTTAATAATGTCTTTTATGTGGTGCTTTGTTTTATACATGAAATGATGAGTTGATTGCTACTTAAAAACTATTTTCAAAACCTTATTTTATCCCTTTTTCTATATTTTAAAATATATAAGGAATTTTGAGATACTCTCAAAATATAGTTTGTAGATCTTGACAAGAGCTACAATATTGGTATTCAAAGTTTTTCCAAGTTTCCAAAAAAAATTTTGAATAAATTTGAAAATACAGTTTTCCAACACTTATCCCCTCTTCAATTTAAATTCATATCTCAAAAATTATTCAAAATTTGGAAAAACTTTCTCTATGAAACGTGATTGGTTTGATAAGCTGAACATTTCATAGATTGGAAGATTTTCAAGTTTTATTAAAAAATCAAAAGTAATTCTAAATATTTTGTTTCTAGGATTTTATTTCCCTTTTGAATTTGAATTCATTTTCAAAATCTATACAGAATTTGAAAATGTTTGTTAAATGAGAAATGTAGCTCTTGAAAAGTTATACAAATTTTGGAGATTTTTAAATTCCTATATAAATTTTGGAGTAATTTATAATTTTCGACGAGTGGCAGTTCTGTAATTTCTGTGAACAGTACCGCCGTGTTTGATTTCTCCTCTGCTCTCACTGTCGCCGGTGTCCGCTGTGCCCCGGCCGCGCGACTTCTCACGCCCGCGCGTTCCACCTGGCCGAGCTCGCGAACCCGCCTACCACTTCCTCACCCTGTCCTCTGCTCTATAAAAACCGAGCACCGGCCATCGTCGCCCTTTTTCTTCCTCTGCAGCTGCCACCGTCGACCTTCATTCGCCGGTGAAATTCATCATCACCGCTCCTCCTCTTCTCGTCCCATCTTGCCTCAATATCCGCCACGTCTTTGTGATCATTTTGAGCCCGGTCGTGCCCACAAACGTCGTCGGAATAGCTCAGGCGGACGATTTCTTCTTCACGGCCGGCCTGGGCGCCGCCGGGAGCTCCTCTCCGTCGCCACCGAGCTCCACTCCGACTCGGCCTTGTCTAGGGTGAGCATCAGCTTCGCCTCGGCCTCCTGCAACTTGTGCGTGCGCTCGCCAAGCTCAGCCGCCACCAGAGAACATCGCCGCCGTGCTGCTCCGTCGTCGAGCCGCGAGCTCGCGTGGCCGTGCCGCCACGGGCCGTCTCGGGCCAAGCCAAGGCGACCCATGAGCGCGTTACCACCTCCCGATGCTCCCACGCTACTCCCTTGCCACCAACGAGTACCCCGCCCTCCCAAAATCGCTGTTCCCGGCGTCTTTGTTCTTCATTTGCGACCAAGGACCTCGGGTTCGAATTCAACTAAAGCCAGGGTCCTAACTGCACAGCTACAGACTCAGGTGAATAGTACCCCAAGGATCTGTTTGTAACAGATTTTTTTCAAACTTCGGAAATTCATATCTAGAGTTTTGTAACTCCGTTTTTGGTGAACTAAATTTTGTTATGTTCCTTGTGATGCCTAGTTTTTATTAAAAATATGAAACATACCATGTTTTATAGAAAAATAATTAGTTATGTTTTATGCCTTTATTTAATATTTAAAAAGAAGGAAATTCATATCTCATGCTATGTGACTCCTTTTGACTTGAAATTTTTATGAAATGTTTCTTATGCTATGTGTGTGTCATTGGATATCGTATGCTTGATCTTTTGATTTATCTTGCTTATTACTTATTAAATGGTTTATAATTATAATAAAAATATATAAATGAAAAATGTGGTTTCTTTACCTTTTTATGATTCTGCTATGTCATGTTAACACCTAATATGGCTATATAATTTTAGAATATGTAGAGTTTTATATTTATCTTCTGTAATGCTTTTAAAATAGTTTATAATTAGCTAGTTGTTTAATCTTGTTATTCTTGCACCAATGCATTGCTGTGCATCATGTCATGAGTTCATCATGCTAAAACATGCATCATTAAATACGTGTAGTTGTTCGAGAGTGAGTGGATCTTGGTGCACGATCTCCAGAAAATGCCATCCACCATCGAAGTGAAGTCGCGGATCCATGATGTGATGTCGTCCATCCTGGAGTGGTGTCAAGTGTAACACCCGTGATCCTGACGAGAACTAACTACCGCTACAGCACAGGCAAGCCCCGGATGCATTCAAACCCTATTCTATTTATAAAAGTTTTATCGCTTCAACTATGATATGTTGCATTAAGTAATAGGAGTTGAGTAAGAACCCATCAATTGCATTACCTGTCTTATTTCCCTATTCCTTGTTACCTGCTTTAGAAGATAAGTAGTAACGCTTAGCCCTGCTTAATTAGTTAAGTGTTCAAAAGTAAAAGAATGAAAAAGATGAGATTAGTTTTTCTGGTTGGAACCTTGATGATAGTTAATAAATTGAGTCCAGACGGCTAACTTGTACTGGGAATGGAGTCCCTCTGTAGTGTTTCTGTCTGTGGATGCCCTAGGTCCCGTCCGTTGGTGAACTGGTGATATTGAGAATTTAGAAATCCACATGCATGAAGTGATATACGGATGGTTGGAGCCGTGTATATCATGGAGTGACTTATAGTGGGGCCAGAGATCCCACATATGTCATAGTGTGTTTTACTATGGGGTTTAAGTTCCCACGTATCTCGGTACGCTGGGCCGTAGAGCTCACGTGTATCATGTGGTGATATATGGCTGCGGTTGTTATCCCGGTATATCGGTTCATCTGGGGTGCATCGGAGTTGAAGTCTCCGGTATTCTAGTGACCTAGGTCCCAGCTGGGTATGAAAATAGATTCGAATCGCCGTTGCTTCTCGGAGAAGAAGACTCGATCAGTGTTCATCATCGTAGTAACAACTTGAACAATGACTAAGGCTTAATAATGAAGTTGGTTGGTAATTTTTGAACAAGACAACTTTTCTTTCTTTCAAACTTTTCTGCAAAATTTCTTATCTCCAGCAAGCCTTACCTTGTCTCTCTAGCCTGCATTTCCTGAGTCTTCACCCCTCTTTTTTCGTCGGGTCAGTCTTGTTGAGTACTTTTGTACTCAGGGTTTGTTGAACCCCTGTTGCAGGTGCTAATTGGTGTTTAAATCAAGTTCATGTCGGTGGGCTCGACGTGATCTGGTTGTCCCCTCCCGACTTAGGCGCTCTACCTAAGTTGACTTCTGAAGTTCTTCTCTGCTTCCGCCGCTTCCGCAATTGAAGTCAAGTTCGTAAAAGTTAACTTTTTCATATATTTTGTAAACTTAATGTTATTACTCTTCCGCACTTTGATATATGTTTTATCATAAATATTGTAATGTTGCAGCTACTCCTTTGTTGATCCTGGTATGAGTTGACAAATGTGGTTTAATCGGGGTCCTTTGAGGGCACCCGATAGGGCTTTCTAAGTATCTGGAACACATGCATGGCTATCAGAAGTCTTTGAGACAATGATAAGTGCGTGTGGGCCATATAATTTAGGAGGTTCTGCCACAGTAATGCACGTGATTATAATTTTAACAGCTTATTAACATCTGGGATGTTACAAAAGGCAAGCGCCCAAGAAGAGAAAATCAAAGATACCTCCCAAACCCATTGATCTCAATATTGCACCAAGAGGATCCAGTGCCCTTGTTCCCACGGGACTGGTGAATTCTCATGTGAACTAGCTGGACACAACAGCGGATAGCAGTGGTGGCAGTATGATCGAAACTCTCAAGAAGCAAAAGCAGGGCAACAACCAATTTGCAGGATTGGCGGCGGCTGTGGGCAGCAGTCCCCGCCGGGCACAATGAAAATCCTATGTTTGAACTACCGGGGCATGGGGCAGCTCGAGGCAGTTCAAGAGATTCATAGCTTGATACAGCTACATAGCCCTTGTTTGGTATTCTTGTCAAAGACTAGGCTTTTCTATGATTGAGTTGATGTTTTGAAGCGCTCCCTAGGTATGGCTAATGACATGGGAGTGGGAAGCTATGGGAGAGGGGGAGGACTAGCTCTCCTCTGGACATGGGACATCAATGTGAAGTTTTAGAGCTGTGACAAACTACACATTGATGTGGTGATCTTGGACTCGGTCACTCGCGAAGCCAAGTAGAGGTTCACTGGGTTTTATGGTGAAGCGAGGAGGGAACTGAGGTATAGGAGCTAGGATTGTCTGAGGTTCTTGAAGTCTCAAAGCCCTTTGCCTTGGCTATGTGCAGGTGATTTCAATGAGGTGTTAGAAGCTAATGAGAAGTTTAGGGGCTAACTTAGACCTGATCGGCAGATGAATGGATTTTGGGACGCGGTGCATTTCTGCAGCCTATCGGATCTGGGTTTTATTGGCTTGCCGTATACGTGGGATAATTGGCAACAAGGAGATGATGACATCAAGGTGCAACTGGATAGGGGCCTTGCTTGTGCTAACTTCCAAAACCTATTTTGAGAGGTGAGGGTGTGGCATGAACAGATTACTGAGATGGACCACAGTGGCCTGATCATTGAGTGTATACAAGGACGCCAGAGAAGGAGGGGAAGGCAAAATTTTTAGTATGAAAATATGTGGCGACATGACCCGGCCTACTCGAGGGCGGTGTAAGAGGCTTAGCAGAACCAAGGAACTGGCGGGTCACTTGATCAAATAGCGCGCGACCTGGAATCCATGGGTGCGTCGTTATCGGCCTGGGATCACAACACCTTTGGTTTTGTCTGAAAGAAACTGTCGCAACTCAGAAGGGACTTGGAATGTATTTGGGGCCGCTCAATTGGCTCTAGACCGACTAGAGAGGAAAGGCGAATAACGAAAGAAATCTCAGAGTTGCTAGAAAGGGAAGAAATGATGGAAAGGCAATGATCGAGGGTGGAATGGCTTCGAGAGGGGGATCGTAACACAGCCTTCTTTCGGGCCAAATCCAGAGAGCGGGCTTGGTCTAATTGGATACAAGCCCTACAATGGGCATATGGGATGGTGGTCACTGATCAACATGAGCTACGGGGAGAGGTGCACATGTTTTATGTCGAATTGTTCACATAACAAGAAGGCCTAGACACGTAGCCCATCCTTGAGTGTGTTCCTTGAAAGGTGACAGAAGAGATGAATGATGACCTTATGAAACCTTTCATGGCGGCAGAGGTAGAGAAGGCCCTCTTTATGATAGGTGCCAATAAGGCCCCGGGACCCGATGGTTTCACAGCAGGTTTTTACTAGCACCATTGGAAACTCCTTGGTCTGAGCGTGACCGGGCAGTTCTAGAGTTTCTTAATGGTGGTCGCATGCCTCATGAGGTAAATAAGACGACCATTGTGCTCATACCAAAGGTGAAGAATCCCCAGGAAATGAAAATCTTCAGACCGATATCGCTCTGCAATGTGCTATACAAAATCTACTCGAAGGTGTTGGCTAATCAACTGAGGGGTTTACCTAGATGAGATCATATCAGAGGAGCAGAGCGTGTTTGTCCTCGGTAGATTGATTATAGACAGCGTGTTGATAGCATTTGAATGCACCCATTATCTCAAGAGGAAGAAGGGAAAGAATGGGGCATGTGCAATCAAGCTGGACTTGGCAAAGGCGTATGACCGGGTCGAATGGGAATATCTGAGTGAGATCATGCTGCAGCTGGGATTCTAGAGGACCTTTGTTGCTTTGATCATGGATCGGTGTCCCTCTCGATTAGAGTAAATGGGAATCTCACAGAGTCGATTTGGCATACTAGGGGAATTCGCCAAGGTGATCCTATTTCCCCTACCTTTTCCTAATGTGTGCTGAAGGTTTATCGTGTTTATTGAAATCAAGAGGACCAGTGTTTCTCTCCAGAGGAGCGCGCATGGGTGTCCATGCCCCCTGGATTTGACACTTACTCTTTGCGGATGATTGCATAGTTTTTCAGATGCATCGTAGAGAGGGGCCTTGAGACTTCAAGAGATACTTGAAGTGTATCACCATGGTTCAGGACAGTTGGTTAATCAGGATAAATCAGTAGTGTTCTTCAGCCATAATTGTACACAGGAGATGAAAGCTGAGGTCAGGCAGACGCTGAGCATAGAACAGGAGGCGCTAGCTGAAAAGTACCTAGGTTTACCAACTGCTATTGGGAGATCGTCGTCTGAGGTGTTTGAATTCATGCCTACGAGGATCAGGAAGGTGATTGGTACGTGGAGTGGGAGGCAGGCAAGCCAAGCTGGTAGAGAGATCCTTCTCAAATCAGTGGTGCAAGCGGTGACCACATACTCCATGAGTTGCTTCCTCCTCTCCAAGACTACATGCAAGAAGATGAAGACCCCCCATTGCCAACTACTGGTGGGGGAGGGGTCGGCTAATAGCAAGCACATGTATTGGCAGAAACGGGAGTCACTCACATACCCTAAGGTGTTGGGAGGCATGGGGTTCCAAGATCTGCATAATTTTAACCTAGCTATTCTTGGAAAACAAGGATGGCGATTAATGACCGAGCCAAAAGCTTGTGTGCCAAGGTATTAAAGGGAAGGTATTACCATGATTGGGATTTCTTGTCTAGTACACGCAAGAAACACACGATCCATACTTGGAGGGCTATCCTCTCCGGATGTGAGGTTCTTGGTAAAGGTTTGATCAAGATGATTGGAGATGGATCATCAATAGATATTTGGCATGATCGCTGGATACCAGGTCACTTTGATGCAAGGCCCATATCACCAGCGGATGGCCAAGAGATTGAAAAGTAGCCGACCTGATGAATGAGAGGTCAGTGGGATGAGCCACGGATTTAGGCATTGTTCTTCCTGGTGGACGTAGAAGCGATTCTGCGCACGCCAATCCGAGCCCAGCAGGGGGGCATGTGGGCATAGGAGCCTGAAAAACATGATAACTATTCGGTCAAGAGCGCTTACAAGCTGCTGGACAATAGAAGAATCAGAGAGGCTGTCAGGGATGCCCTGGGAGGAGCTAGGAGAGAGGTGTGGAGAAGGATATGGAAGCTGAAAATCCCACCTAAATTCTATGTCTTTAGGTGGAGGGTGATCCACGAGTTCTTGCCGACTAGGCACGCCCTCCATGGCAGACACATTGAGCCAACTATTGGCATTTCTTAACGCAATCACCAAAATAGGCAAGATGCCTACCCTGGCGGCCATGCCAAAAATGCCTTTTGTTGGCGACTCTTAGCACCACTACTAGAATTGTACTCTAGCAACGATGTAAGATGTGCCAAGGTGATAGATCATAACCTTTAGAGATAATATCCGCAAGCGCATGGATCTATCGTTGTAGCATTTCACCCGGAAGTATTTCAGGGTATCGTTATTTATATTTTTCGTAAGAAGGCATGGGTACAAATACCTCTACCATAGATATGTTATGACTTCATATCATTGAAATATGGCCCATAGCTATGCAGGGGTTAAACAATATAATTTGTAGATAGTGGACACACATGGAGCAACCTCAAGGATAAAGGTAAAATAAAGAATAAAGGAATAACCTAAGCGGAGTAGGTACATCTTATACATTTGCATAGAACAAGTTAGTGCCATATGATAAGCAGGTTAAGATACAAGTCAAGGTCAAGAGCAACAGGGAGATCCCGGCAGCTGATCTGTCAGCAGATGGGGACATTTACGAACTCCTATACAACATATGAATGTGGGGGATTATGAAGGATGGACATGACTAGGTCACTCCCTGCCGCCTAGCCCTCAACCGTGGCATGCCGTCATATCTGAAGGCTCCCTTGCATCCGGACACCACGTCTGCATACTAAGGAACTACCTATATCCCCCCAGGACTCCCACCTTGCGGATGGACAAGCTAGGATATAAGCAAACCTAAAGGAACAACAAACCATTACTCTATTTCTATCATCTTCTCTAAGTTTGTAAATCATATGAACAATGAAGAACATGTATGAGCACGATGAACAACTCTCATATGGACTATAGTCTAGTTCATAATCATAGAATATATCATGCTCAAGACTATACTCTAGTTCATATGCAAGAATGTAAATAAGAATAGGGAACTTGAATAAGGAAGAACTCTTCATAGTATATTACCAAGAGAGTAGCACTTCTTCCTAGGAGACAGGCCCTCTAAGTAGCTCAACCTTGCTCCAAAATATTCTAAGTAGCTAAGCGTAAAGAACAAGTGTAGAGAGTGAGGTAGTGCTCCAAATGAGTGTGTGTTGTGGGGGGTGCTCCTCCTCTCCTTTTGTAGTAGGTGGAAGGCGGTTCGGGAGTAGAATGGGAAAACCGAGCAGTGCACCGCCCTCCCCTGCATTGATGTTACCGATACAAGCCGGCCGGGCCTGAACCGCCTCTCGAGTGCGTCGGCCGGCCCACCCTAGGTCGGTTCGCGATCGACCTTGGCCGGTGGGCTCTGGCTCGGGCCTAGACTGCTGTGTCGTGGTTGGTTCGGCCCGAGCAAGCTTTGGTTGGGCTGAATTCCTTTGGGTTGGCAAATACGTCTTCTGGAAAGCGCCTTTTTAGTGTAGATATTCCCTGTACTTGGTGTATTTCCTACAACGTGTCACAACTTCCAGTACAAGTGGAATTCCATTAGTAGTAAAGGTATATGTGTGTAAAAATATATAATTCTTCCCCTTTTTGGTTCTATATTGGCGGTATAAATTCGTCGTTAAGGACCGCCAACACCAACCGCTCACTGTTAAACGTGTAGCGCAGAGGAAGAAACAATCTGGCATGTTCTACGCCGGTGTATAGTGGCACGAGCCTTCTGGAGTCAAGCAAAATCCCTAGCAGGTGTTAGACTCCTAGAGCTGCACCCACATACGTGGGCAAAAGATCTAATCTGTGGCCGGGTGGTGACAGGTGAAGACCAAGCCATGATCCTTATCGGCATGTACTCCTTGTGGTCGCAGCGTAATGATAGGCACCATGGAGAGAGGGTGATCCCGGTAAAGGAAGCAGTCCAGCGGGCTATGGATCTTGCCTTTGAACTCTGGCACGATACAAAGAAGACGACAGTGGTGGTAACTGAAACCGTTGAGCAGAGGTGGGAGAGGCCACCAGAGGGTTGGATGAAATGCAACGCCGATGGTGCCTTCTATGATCAACAATGGAGGGGAGCCACGTGGGCGGTCTTACGCAATGAAACCGGTGCTTTCATCAGAGGGGGAGCCAAATGGTATGACCATTGCCTCGACGCTCTATCCATGGAGGCGTTGGCGTGCCGAGACGGATTGAGGATGGCAAAGCAGTTGGGAGTCCAGAGAGTTTGGCTGGAGACCAATTGCCAAGAATTAGTGAAGCTTTGGGAGGCAGGTGAAAACCAACGAGCAATGGTGATGCCGTTCCTGACTGAAATCCTGGAAATGAGTCTGTCTTTTCTAGATTTTAAGTTTTCTTATGTAAGTGGGAAATGTAATATGGTAGCCCATATCTTAGCAAAGCAGGTCTCGAGCGACACTAGGTTCGGGTGGTGGCAGATTACCCCGACCTGTGTGGCGTCGATCTTAGCTTCAGAATGTAATCCAGGCTGATCATGAATGAGAATCTCCTTTTGTTGAAAAAAAAAACTATCTGTACTGTATGTTGTCACTGGTCAGATTATGATTATTAACTGTCGGTTCCCAACTAGATTGGGTGACCATAATTTCATATTATGATTACAGACTGTCGGTAAGGTTTTAGGACGTCCCAAACTAGATTATGAAATGTATTTGTATCATTATTATTACTTTGTCAGTTATTAATCAATCTCCATCAACTATGCTGGTAATAGTGTCTTAATAGAAAAATATAGACGAGAGCACATATTCTCTTTTTTTAATTATAAACTACTAAAATTACAAGAATATGTTATAGATTAGAGAACAAGTTTACTAAATAAACGAAGTGTAAAGGTACGATCTAGAGTTGTACCTATCGTGCAAGTGCAACATGGCTTGTTGCGCAGTCAAGCCGGCGGCCGGCCGGCCTAAAGGTGCATTCTAGAATTGTACTGTTGTTTTTATGACTAGACTAGAGGCACGTCAGTTAGGCAATTGCAGTTCCTGGTTTGGTCTGTGTGTGGAGGCGTGGATGCTACACACACATACGGAGATACGCACATAACATTATACTGGAGAGGTAGGCCGAAAACGAAATTTGAATCGTGGAAGGAAGACCACGTCAGGAGCGCGGCGGTTGGGTGCCGTGCCGTGTCCGACCATGATGCATGGTAATTGCAGCAACTGTACATGGACGTGGTTGTTTGTCTCTGATCTGACGATGGACGAGTCCGGTCCTGCAAATCCAAGCCCAGGGAAGCAATCAGCAGCCGACAACATGGCAAGCAAAAAAAAAAAATTATGGGTCGATGCATGGTTTACAGAGGATGGATCCATTTATCCGTGCGATGAACGTGGACAGACAGCTGGAAGAGATGGCAGAGTAACAGACAGATTTGGCAGCATGTCTGCACTGCATGCGGGGCACCAGAACGGAAACGGAACGGTTACCACCACCGCCACCACCACCACCACCTTGTCCTCTCCTCGCACCTCCCGCCCGGCAGGTTCCGTTCCATTCTTGGATCCCCGGCCTCCCTCCCAGCATATGCCTCCGATCCCATCCCAACACAGTATGGTCATCAGCTAGCACTAGCCGCGTCAGCCAGCCGTGTGAGGGGCGTCGCTCCGCTGCCACCAAAACCCTCCTCCTCCCGTCGTCCTCGCCTCGCCGCCGCTGCGTCGATCGGTGCGTGTTTTATTTCTCCATGAACCCACTCATCAATTCTCTTCAATCCTATCTCTACTGCCTCTGCTCTATCTTCCATCTGGATCGTCATCTAATCTCAGCCGTCTCAGTAGGGGTCCATCGGATCAAATCGAGTTAATATATAAATGGAGCCCGGCGGCGCTGCTGCCGCCACTGCCATCTACCCTCTGCACCGATGCAAAACCATACACCTGGTTGGTTCCGATCCTACTCCACCATACCTTCTGACTGCCTCCCTGCTGCTTCTTCCTCCTCCGTCCCATGCACCAAACTTAAAACTTAGCTTGTTCATGATCGCAGGTGAGGCATGCGCAGGGTGTCCACAACGTGGAAGGCGAGAAGGATCACAGCGCCTACGACAAACCTGAATTCTTCGACGCGCGCGTCACTCCCTTGGGATGGAACCAAGTAAGCAGCGACCTTTCTTCGCCTGCTCTGCTCTACTCTTCATAAATCTCTTGTCAGCGTCCAAGCATACTGAGTGCTTCTTATGGGAATCATGATTCATTCTTGATAATTCCCTCGCTCCTCCTTACGACCTCCAAATTAAGGAGTCGACCGTACGTAAATGCTCTACTCCGGCTAAAAAACAATCTTTATTTCCTTCCTTAAAAGGACCCGTAAAAGTACAACCCACACCAACTGCAAGTACAGCAATGTATATTTAGTACAAAAGTTACTACAGTTCCATGTTCAGTGCAAAAACCTTCACAAATAATGCCTACCAACATGTCAGCAGCCTATATACTCATTTTATTTATTTACTATTAGGTCTAGACCATTTTTGCTGTACACATGCATGATCTGTGCGGCCCCATTTTGCATTGCTGCCACTCACACTTGCCTGCCATTCACATTTTGCATTGCTGCCATTCCCCAAGCCTGGCACCATCAAGATGGAACGCCATTGTCCATCTTTGGATCAATCAATTAATTATACCTCAATTTAGTCATCAACATTCTAGCAACAAATTAATTAATTAATTAATGTTTCTTTCTCTGGTTCTCAAACAATTTTAGTTCCTATTTAATTTATTTGTAGTATAAGCTGTCACCCAATATATTATATTATACCCTACTCAAAATGAACCATTGATGTGTAATCATTCTATATACATCAGTTGATGTTCTAGGCCTGCAGGTAAATTCATTTTGACCAAAATATCAAACAGATCTCTGCATATGTTTTTTCTACTTCCATGTTCCATTAGGAAGATTTTTATTGACTAATAAACGTATAATAGGTTGATCGTCTACGAGAGCATGTCAAGAAATCTGGACTTGCGGAAAAGATTGAGCTGGTTATTTGCTCTCCTTTGTTGAGGTATAGTTTTTGCATGATTTTTTCGTTTGTTGTCCTGCATCCTCTTGTAGTAACTTTCCTAATGTTTGAGAAATGGTGTTCTTCACTATTGGAAATGTTTTTATTACTTCTTAGAAAAAGAAGAAAATATCATCTACCTCTACTTATACAAGGAGACTAGATTGATTCATCCCAAATTTCATATTCCTTGAACCACTTCTCCGCTGTCTATGTCAGTTTTTGCTCAGCATATAATTGTGCATGTTCAGCTTAAGGTATTAATAGGTCCTGTTTTCCCTAGAAGTGCAGGCCCTTATTGTTGTTAACTCAAAACTCTGCATTTCTAATTCTGGTTCTACAAGTAGGAGTAAAATTGTGAGATTTACAACTTTACAAGTGCATTCTTGCGTGTGCTTGTACCCTCTCTAGCCCAACATGAATTCACTCCTGGTTGAGGAATAGTAGATACTTTGATTGAGGGTGCATTGAAGCTGTACGATCAAACTAACTAAAGAAGGGGCCTCACTATATTTCACTCTGTTCTAAAGGACTATGCAGACTGCAGTGGGAGTTTTTGGTGGTGAAAGCTACAGTAATGGTGTGAGTGTGCCTCCACTGATGGTGGAAAATGCTGCAGACAGTGGACGTCCGGCAATTTCAAGTTTGAACTGCCCACCATTTCTTGCCGTTGAGGCCTGCAGGGAGCGCTTGGTACGTACTTCCTTTTTCTGAAGAACACACATGTAAGATGTAAAACATGAACAAACATTAGGTTTGGGTATACTTATCACATGCATGCATCTTGCTGATTGAGGTTATGATAATCCAGTGCCTGCCTTAGTTGCGTTGGCTTTTGTTAACATAGTTCTGTAATTCAACTTCTTTTCGTTTGGTCATCATTACCGTTAAATGCAGGGTGCCCATCCTTGTGACAAGAGGAGGAGCATAACAGAGTACCGTGCTCTCTTCCCTGCCATTGATTTTTCGCTGGCAAGCATCTCTTACTCAGTTACTCACAGTCCATGGGCTGTTTGGTGGATTTCTCTTCTTTATTTGCAGTGGAGTTCCAAACCTCTAGTGGTTTACTTTAAGATATATGTATGTACTCCCTTCGTTTTACAGATAGAGAGTGATGAAGATGTTCTTTGGGTACCAGATGTCAGAGAGACCTTTGAATCACTTGCAGAAAGGGGTATGAAGTTCATTGACTGGTAATTTGGGTTTCCCCTCTAATATCAGTTCAGTTCATTTTTCTTTTCTCACCATGCAACATTATGAGTGCCCAATGTTGCCTATCATTAAGAAACAACTTCTCATTAATTTGGTATTATGAATAGTCGCATGATCAACATCTTGTTCGGATCTGGAATTGAATACATGCAAATTACTTGTAGGTTATGGACAAGAGAAGAGAGGGAGATAGCCATCGTCACCCATAGCGGTTTATTATGCCATACCTTACGCAGGTACAGCACGGAGTGTCATCCAACCATAAGACAAGAAGTGAGCAAGTAGTAAGTGGCTTTGTCATTTTTTTCTTATTATTTTGACTGCAGCTATAGTCTTGTGTTGCTGACTTTGGCTTGGTTGTTTTATATGCAGCTTTACAAACTGCGAGCTCCGGTCCTTGGTACTGGTTGACAGGAGGTCAGTACTGCAAGCACCCACCCTTGTGTTTTGCTTGTTCCAACTTATATAGAATCGCTAAAACGAAATGAAAATGATTCTATTCAATATTGTTTGTATGATGTAGTATGCTTGGTTCAGATCGCCCCAGTTACAACTACCCGGGCAAAATCCCAGCCGGACTTGATCTGCCTAGCGATGATGTCGCTGCTGTTGACAAGAAGCAGCCTTGCATTGAGGTTGAGGAAGCTCAAGACAGAACCTGAGCGCCTGAGCCTGCCTGAGGCTTGTTTCGTGTTCACCATGATTCATTGATTATTTTTGTCATCCCGTTCTGAAACCTCCCTAGCTGCATTCAGTCGAAGCTAAAGATCTCTAGAGGGATTTCGCCAAAGAAAAAGATCTCTAGAGGGACTTAATATCATCTACAGAGAGTACTGTCATTGTTTCATCTGTTTCCTCTGAACTTTCCATTTGTGGAGATGAGGATCTTGATACTCTTTTTCTTTAGAAAATCAGAGGATAGCACTGAAATTAAATTAAATTAAATTAAATTATAATGATATATGTGCACTGTGCCTGTACCCCTGTACACCAGGCCCCCTGATTTTTTTTTGGCTTGGCGCACGAAACAGCCCAATGGGTGGATGTGCACGAGACAGCTTGGCCCAATAACTTGAGCTGAGCTCTACAAGTCTACAGGCACACCACCGCATGTTTTTTTTGCTGCAGACCTAAGAAAGGCCCGATTCTTCCCTGCAACCAGACGTTGCCCAGTCTCGTCAACGGCTTGCTTGGGCTGCGAACTGACTCGGCCTGCCGGGCATGCATGCGATGCTTATCGGGCCAGCCCGGCATGGAAAAGGACACGACGTATTGTGTATGGGCTGAAGGCCAGATCCGTAACCCTAAGTCCTAACCGGCATGGCCAGCGGCACAGTGTGCCATGCCTGGCCCATGTCTATGGGCTGTGCTCTCTTTGGGTCCGGCAATGCGGCCCGTTTGACCATATGTATCCGAGTGTTGTGTAACGAGTAAAATGCACCCCAGATATCCAAACTATTGGGCTCCTTCCATTTAGGTATTCAAACTATAAGACCGACTACCTGGGTACCTAATCTATTGCCCATGTATACCACAAGTCTAAAATCTGCCACGTCATGATTAATTTTTTAAAAAAGACCCTGTCCCTTTTTCCTTCCTCGCAACCAAGTCCTTCCTCGTCTTGAGTCGGAGCAGGGGCGCGTCGAGGACCTCGTTGCCGGCGTGGCAGGGAGGCGGCTTCCGGCGTGGATTGAGGGCGCGAGCACGGCGGGCGGCCTCACCGGCGGCGCTGGCTGGTACGCTGCAGCTAGACTTCCGCCATGAGACCATGCCCAACGTTGAGTTCATTGACGCCGGCTAGTCCGGCTCCCATCCAAAAATTCATCAGCGTCGTTGCATTGTTCATCGATTCCTCGTAGCCTGGACTCTGTCACCCCTCTATTCATTCCGATGAGTCAGCTGCTTGCAAAGCCAACCAAGGTATTGGCCCAATTTGATGGCCCAATCCGATGAGTCAGCGACTGCCTCGGCGGTGGCTACTGCGGCTCGTCCTGCTTCGCCGCCGCGTCGGTGGCCCGCCGCGCCGCCCGCGCCCTACCCTTGCGAGGCCATGGCGGCACTCATGCGGCCTGGTTGCTCTAATTTCGCGAAATCGACCAGCACCGCCACGATCGCTGCCGCGAGCGTCGTCGCCCCACCGCGCTGCCGCAAGCTCCATGCTACTCAAATTTCGTGAAATCGACTAGCGCCACCACGGTCCCGGCCGCCACAGCCGCCGACGCACGCAAGGGATCGGAGCTCCAGCAGCGACGGGCGCCAGCACTCCTCATCGACGGCCCGTGCAGGAATCAGAGCAGGGCGACGGGACAGGGCACGGTCATGCGCAAGCGGGACGGCCCGTGCGTTCGCGCTGTGGGGCATGGCGCGCGGCAATGCCCGCGCTGCCGGTGGCGAGGCTAACATCGGGTCGTCCCAGGCTTCGATTCCAGATGTGCCATTGCAGCCCGCACCGCCGGAGGCCGTCGCCTCCGGTGCCGAGCGCGACCGCGAGCCCCTGTCCTCGCCGGTCGCCCACCGCCCCTCTCTGCGCCGCTCGTCCCGGTGCACGGGCGAGCTCCAGCCACGGCATCGGGCGGACGAGCTGCGGCTCGCCGGGGTGCAAGGTAAGCTCTTGGGGCCAGTCCTGCATCGACAAGAATAAGGAAGGACTTGGTTGCGAGGAAGGAAAAAGGACAAGGTCTTTTTTAAAAAATTAACCATGACGTGGTAGGTTTTGGACTTATGGTGTACATCGACAATAGATCAGGTACCCAGATAGTTGGTTTCATAATTTGAGTACCTAGATGGGAGGAGGCCAATAGTTTAGGGTACCTGAGGTGCATTTTACTCTGGTGTGACTGTGAGATGCATCTCTTCCCCTGCGGTCTTGCCCAGTCCAATTCGGCTGGCAGCATGTACTTTAATGAAAAAAATATATAACCCAAAAATATAAGCTAGTTTAGGTAACTATTTGTGTTATGTTTTTCTCTCAGTTTATTTTATTTTAATGTTTGATTTCAAATTTGCATATATTTGTCGCTTCAAACATAGTTTACTTGTTTCATTTGCGACCTTCCTAGGCATACGACGCTTTTGTCCACATCGCTATTTTTTAGTTTGCATTTATGTATCAAGAGTTTATTGAGTCAGTTCATGAGCACATACAACAAAGAGTGTCACGAGACCATAGGAGGGAAGAAGTTGGATCACCACATCAAGTGAGATAGAATTCAATGCCTTCCTTCAAAGAAAGCCAATAACGTTTGGGATTAGTCAAGTTGTAAGAGCTTAATTATAAAATATTTATCTCTTATTTGTCTACAAAAGGAAATTTCTTTATTGCTTTTACCCATATTCTAGCTTTTACTTTTTCAATCCTCCTCACATTCACTTAACATCCAGGCACAACACTATATAGGCTCTCATACCTAGCTTGTTGCTTGATGAAAGTTAAATTCTTCTTGCTCTCCTTTATTCCCCCTCTACATCAGCAAAAATACATATTAGTTTAGCTGTAACACTATTATTGTACTTGCTCTTATAGTTGTCAATTAATGAATTATAAATGCAACGACATTGTAAATATATATTTTGCATATTATGTCATGCATTATATGAGCACCCTCATCCAAGATATGGCTACTTTGGCCCACTACTTGTTCCTCGATCGGTCAATTGACGATAGTGACCCTTTTTTTATTAGCTAGGGACCTAATTTTGAGTGTTAACAATGCATGTTTTAACTGTGTTTCTTGTGTTGTAGAAATTAAATTATGGTCGAGTACAACTGTGTTGATCGATTATACTTGAGTTGCAAGAACACCTTGGGAGTTTCATTATGGACCTAGTTGTCAATCTCAATGGAGATCATTGCCGTATGTAATGAAGGTGCTATTATTCTTCACTTTGTAATGCCGTTTTCTATATTTGTGTTCCCAAACGACGTCATCATTGTGGAGTGATTTGTTTTATGGAACCGTATCTTTGATGTATATGTTCATACATGTGTACATGTATAAATCTCTGGTGTAATTAAAATAATATTTGTATTATTAGAAGTCAAAAAATACTTAAAAATAATAATGGAGAAGTATCTATCTATTGAAAATTTCTTTTTAGATTGGATTGTTCTACTGACCATACTCACAAATTGTCTCAAACAGGCAATGCCATTGTGTTCCATCATCATGACGAGTCAAAGTAACTATTAGGGCAGTTGTGCAGTACAAGAGAGAGAGAGAGATAGAGATAGAGATAGAGATAGAGAGAGAGGAGAATTGAGGCGGTTATTTCTGTAGGAGTTTTAGTAGAATACAACTTGCAACTGACCATACAGCTTGCACATATGTACCGTCCCGAGACTATAAGGATGGGTAATGAGTTTGAATCATGTATGAGACTTTAAACTACACATAACCCTTCTCTCTACTTTATCACATCATTTTTAGTAAAATCGGCCAATACTCGTATGCTCTCGATCAAGGAGCAGAGGAATGGATGGGTGGGTGAAACAGTGTGACTTCCTAAGAAATGAATGGAGAAGTTTTCTCCAAGATATACCACTCAATGATGGGATAACCTACTTGCGGTGAATGGGGTTTAGAGTCGGTAGCGACGAACAATCTATAGAGTAATATATAGAGTAGGATATGAGGACGAGTGGGCTGGAGTGGCAGATTTTCAAGGAAGCCGTGTAAGCTTGACAACAATGTGGATCTCCATAAATGACCGACAAGGTGGTGCATCAACGGCTGGCAATGCAGTGCGCGACATATGCAAGTCGGCATCGAGATCGACGACGATGTCAATAAGCCTCTTAATGCCGCCTAACGACACTCGGATCCACACAACAAGTAGGTGATCGAACTGTCTTTATGCCTTGCATGCGAGGTGTAAGACTCTAAGGTGTTCATTATTTTGCCTTGCGCCCCTACCCTGCAGTAGCAGCACAAGCAAAGCAAGCATGGAGATCTGCTGCACACGCTAGCAGAGGTTCCCAATCGGAAGGCATCCAACTAAAGCAGGCCATTAGCCACCGTTGGATACAGCAAAAGCCTGCTAACCCCCACAAGGATCTGGCAACAAGAAACCCCTGGCATGGATGGGACACAGCTGCCGCTACCCGGCATCAGACCAGCTGGCAGGCATGCACTGGGCGCGCCCTTGTGTCGCTGCCCTAGGCCCGCCCATTGCGACATCGGAGTAGCTACCCCACCAAACTAGCAGATCCGGGCTAAGGGATGTTGGATCTGACCACCAGGCTGCTAGATCTGCCATCAGCAAGGAGAGCAGCAACCGAAAAACGAGCTTGTGGCCAGAGACGTCGAGTACAACTGGGGAAGGAAAAAACGCACAGGAAAAAAGTCGTGCCATATCAGCCATCTTTGTGGCCACACGGTCATCCATTGGCCCGCTTTGGAAATGGCGAGGAGGGAGCCGGGAGGAGGCTTGGTGACGGTCGGCATATCGAGTTCCACCCTAAACACCGGAAGGGAACGATCGAAGTGGTGGCGTTTTGCCGACTTCGTCAAAAGTGACCTTAATTAAAACAAACAACTCATTGTACAAATTGTCTGTTTTGCTGTCCATGTATGAAAACTAGTAGACACAACAAGCCGTGCTCAAAGTAGGACGACAACACATGATACACATGATACACGTTTTTTCATTTCCCGGCCGACAGAGCTGATGAATTAAAACAAAGTGGTCTGATGCAAACGGTATTTCATATACTTGGCAGTGCAAATGGCGGTGGAAAGCTTGCATACAGGAAAGCAGGAGGCGGAAAGCTTGTTGCATGCAGGAAAAGATCAGGCACAGCGTCCAATACCACCACACAAAGCTCCTCAACCAGCAACGTCTGGAGGTCCACCGTGAAGTAGTGTGCGTTTGTTTCTGGCCTCCCCTCCTCGATAGGGATTTTTCTCCAACCCAGGTACTCGTCTCGTGGAATCCCTAGCAGGAGTGCGTAGCCCTGATCAGCCGCACCACCAAAGAGCCACTCATAAGTGTCGGGAAAGGGGATTACAGCATCGTGTCACCATTGCCAGCAATCATTTGCTGCATCGCTGACGCCGAAGGCCTTAGTGTAGAGGTCTAACTTGTGTTCATTATTAGTACGATCGCAAGAAAGAACAGCAAGCCAACCCTGTCTTGAGCTGTGGCGGCCTTCACAATCACAACAGCCTTGGGTTTATGCCTGGTTCCGGGCGGGAGGCGAACGGCGGAGAATTTCATCTCGTTCATGTCAAGCACGAGCATCTCTTTCTCAGAATAAGAACGTACCCAATAGAAGCAGCCTTGGGCGTAGTGGCGCTGGGAAAAGGAGAAGAGGTCATACAGAGGTTCATAGTCTGCGTCGTCGCTAATAAGAGACGCCACGCGACGCCATTTTGCTGTGGCCGAGGAGTAGAGGAAGGTCTCGAGCACAGAGTCGCCTCCTATGGAGCGGACAGTGCACATCACCCGGAACGACAAATCATCCTCGTCGTCCTTGGTGGCCGGAACCAGAAAAGGGTCGAACTCGCAGTCGCAACTGGAAGCTTGCTGCAATGAACACGGTACAGGCCAACCCCCTCCCCCCTCCCCGGTCGCTCTCCGTACAGGGCGACCCAGGGGTGACGTCCCCGTCGCCGAAAGCTCCCCGCCGGCACGAGCTCCCCGGCCGCCGCCGCTGCTCCTTGCTAGCGGCGGCGGCGCGTTCAAAAAGCCCCCCCCAACACCCTGGGTTCCTGCCTCTCACTCCACTCCCCTCTTCTTCTTTGACCTAGAAGGCCATGGAGCAAGGACGCCCTGTGCCGAGCTCGATGTGGCCGGTCTGGGCCCTCTCGGCCTGGATCTGGCACCCTACACGCCGGATCCGGCGCGCGCGCGTCCATCCCGCCCCCTCCACCGGTGCGTCGTCCTCCCCCCGTGCCAGCTTCTGCCGCTCCACCGGCCATGTCGCGAGCGCTGTGGAGGAGGAAATCGCCGCCTGGGCCCGGATCCGGTGTCCTGTGCCTTGTGTCTGGTGGCTCCTGGCTCGGGTCCGATTGCGATGACGATGAGCAAGCTGACGGGCCCCGGCTCGCCTGCCGACGGCGGCAGCAGGGGGCCGGGTCCGCCGTCTTCGCGCGCGCCCTACGGTGTAGGGTGGCCTATGGCCGGTCAGGCCGGCCGCGACGATGATGAGCAAGCTGACGGGCCCTGGCTCGCCCGCCGACGACGGCAGTAGGGGGCCGGGTCCGCCGTCTCCACGCGCGCCCCACGGTGTAGGGTGGCCTGCGGCCGGTCAGGCCGTGGCCGGCCTTCCCAGCCTTGCGGAGGCGTCCGGGCTCACCGCGCGGCGCATTTCCTGGAGGCACTGGAGCGTGCGTGCTTGCCTCGAAGCAACTATCATCACCAAATCTGGTTTGCAATTCTTACTCCAGTAGGCATATGGAATCTGGGTGAAAACCCTCTCTAGCTTCTGTCTAGGGTAGTGACGACGGTGCTACTGGCGTCGTATCCTTCCCTGGAGGCGTCACTGTAGAGTCCAACTCCTATTTTGATAGCAAGCCGGGTTGGGCTTCCAGGAGGGTGTCGTGTTGCTTGTCGTAGCGGGTGGTGGTGGCCGGCCACCTCCGGCGTGCCGAGTTGGTAGAGAATCTGGGTGAAAGCCTTTTTATGGATTTGTTCCGGACTGGCGATGATGGCGCACCTAACGTCATGTTCCTCCTTGGAGGCGTCATTAAAGATTATGCCACTGCTACCTACTCGATAGCACTCCTTGGGATTACGACGGTGGCATCTGTGGATGTCACACTCCTTGTTGAAGGTGTCATTACCCACGACCATCTATGCCCCCGCCACCGCTTGAGCTATGCTGCCCACGCTTGGCATGTCCTTGTGCTCTCGCCTTTGTATCTCTTGGTCTCTCTTCCTATCTTGATCCTTGTTCCTCTCTTGGGTAAGACGTGGCGTGGCTGCTAGTCGTTGCCATCGCTTCGATGAACGTCCTCCTTTGACACCTCTGTTCCGTCGACGCTCTCCTTGATGGTGCTTAGAAAATCTTATGCCGGGTGGTGCCCGGATGTGTTGTATGTCTCACCATCAGTTAAAAGGAGGTCGCCGTATCCGGTGATCTTGGGCCTGCGTGCTCGTCACCACTCTAAGTTCTCTTTCCACATTTCGCGTCTAAGGTGAAGGGCAGCAGCGGAACGGCGTAGCTACGAGGCACAAAAGCTCCGGTGAAAACGGCAAGTATGTTGCTCGGTGGTGGCGCAAATCGATGGTCGGTGTTTATATCTTCTGGCTTGTGTCTAGGCTTGCCCTTCATTTAAGTATTGTTGGTGTTTGTGTTTCTAGTGGTTGTTGGTGTTGTAATCTCTCTCGCTCCCCATTGTACTTCTTTTTTCAACCATGTAAACACTAGGTGCGTGACACCTTCCGTTACACCGGCTTGCCGGAATCAATGGAAAATTATTCAGGTGGGGCTCTCCCCCCTCCGGTGAACGTTTCAAAAAAAATGTCGGTTGGGATGGGAGGGACCTGAACATGCTTGCGTTGCAAGGGGTCGTAGACCACTAGGTACGAGAAGGACGACAAGCAGATGCTGGCGTCGCCCGGGGAGAGGAGGATGTGGCCGTCGCGGGCGTCGTGGATGTGCAAGCAATGATGGGTCGGGTCTGCACGGAGCAAGGGGGAGGACAAGCCGCTAGCGGCGCCTGCGACGGCGCGAGCTGCCTGAGCGGCGTGGCGCGGCGGCGCGGCTGGGTTGAAACGGAATCCCGCGTTGGCACAGCTTGGATGGCTGAGCAATCTGAGGGCGGGTGGGCGGTGCAGGGACCTGAAGCGGCGGAGGAAACGGCTGTCGGAGACGACATGGCGGAAGGCGGCGCAGGCGGCGGAGGCGCGGACGAGGTCGGCCGCATCATCGAGGCGGAGCAAGATCTCCTCCACGAGATCAATGGGGAGCTCGGCCGCCGAGGCCATCCCGTACGTGGTCGATTTGGAACGCTGGATCGGCGGCTCAGGCGAGAATATATAGATTGAACTAGCCCTGGATGCGTGTGATTTTGGATTGTGAGTTATGAACGCACGTCAAGGCTGCTGAAAGGATAGTCCGGTACTTTCATGGTTAATCTATGATTTCTTTTCGGATTATATTGTCTCTGATTATGTGGCTGCTAGGTTTGCAAGGGAGACCAAGCAAAAGAGAAGGGTTTTTTTTTTGCGTTATTTATTGAATTATATTACATTTACTAGCGAATATGTCAATGTGTTGCAATGGAAGAAAAAAGCTATAAAAATATATATGCTATATTTTAATTTATAACTTATTTTATGAAGTCTATGACAACCATAAGACAAATTATATTGAAAGTAATATGACAATGATTTATTAAACCCATAAAAAATTAAAATAGATTTTTGATACATTTTCTCTCATTGTAAAGACATAAATATTTACTCGTGAATATAACATAATTTTAGCTTTTGCTCTATCCATGTGTTGGTAGTTAAATATCAACTTTCGCGTTTACCTCGAAACTCGAAAACGCATGAATGTATCTATACACAATATTTATTAGAGAAAGATCAAGGTTCTAAGAGTCACAATAGAATACTTATAGTAAATTGTAACCGAACTTACAACTTATAGTGTAGTCATATAAACAACTTGCAATTCTGAGATTTCTTTAAAAACCGTGTCATCTATCCCAATACACGTGGGAGTCAAATGTTGTAGCATTGTTAGACACATCATGCAGTTGAACACTATATCGTTATTAGACGCATGTTGTTCTAATTCATATTATCACCTCGTGTGCGGGGCGGAGTGGAGATTCAGCATCGTTGGAGGACAAGTATTGTTCTAACTTCATATAGGAATGTATCCAAATCACGAACAGGGTAGAGAGAAGGGCAATGGTGTTGTGAGATGTAAGAAAAGACAGTTGGAAGAATACTTTTGCTCTCCAATATCATGTAAGCCTATATAGGTATACTAGATTAGACAACAAACTGCTTAGGTTTTTAGTTCCATGGCTTCATTAGTCGGACCATTGATTGCTCCAAGTTGTAATAAAAATAATTTTTATTTTAAATTGAAAACACATCAAGAACCTAATAATGGGAATATTTATTTATTATAGTTCAAGATTAAAAGTCTCATCATAATTTTATATTTATTTTTTTATTTTTATTGGGAACATATATACTTAAGAAAAGAAGAACAACAGGGAGAAAATAACAAAATGGACATGGAAGGAACTGGCCTACGGTGCACGGGACGGAAACTCAAGAGCAGGCGGCGCTCTCCTTTCTCTATGTGCCTGGGCCAGAGTAAAAATTTCTTTTTTTGAGATAATTGTTTATTTGGCCCCGAAAAAAAGTTCGTTTGTTTATCTGGCCCAAAATTTTTTAAAGTTGTCTATTTGGCCCGAAAGTGAAATTTTGTTTCTTTTACGGCCTTCTGTTAGTTTCAGGGCTCTAACGGTGTCGAGTGCCATGCAAAAAGACTGTTTTACCCCTGCGTGAAAAAAAATAAAAAGAGCCTTGTTGCCTTGTTTAATGTATATGTTGATTATATATATAGTCATATCAGCAACATATATAATCTCAAATATTTACATAATCGACATATATATTCATAACCACACAATTATATAGGAATTCTCATATAACCAACGTAACCACATGTATATATTGACAAACACACGATTAACAAATTTACCATAGTTTCACACACATAAATAGGTGTCACACAAATGCATAGTTCACAAATAAAAGTGCTACCATAGTTCAGTTCTCACATAATGAAGGCCACATAAAAGTGCTACATTGGTCTCACATACATAGAGCAAAGGGAAGCAAATAAAATATCACAAATCAAAGACTAAGCCTTCTTTTTCTTCGCGTACTCATGGCAGGGCTGCTAGGAGATCCCTTCTTACTTCTTGTACCCATCGATGGGCTGTCAAGTGGCACCTTGAAATTGTTTGCATTTTTTCTTTAGAAGGCCTAGCTTCTTTTTCATGGTTGTCTGCTTCTTTTTTACTTGAACAAGTCGATCTTCAATTTGAGCAATAGAAAATGCTTCAGGCTGATTTGACTCACTTCTTGACCTTCGAATGTTATATATGGTCAAATGGTTTAGATTAGGGGAAATAATTGAATGACTATAAATTCAGTTCAGAATTAGTAAACATACAATTTTGAACGCCCAGAGTTGGAGTTTGTTTGGTTTTCCTTTTTCTTACTTGAAACCTCCAAGTTTTGACTATCACAATAGTCAACTAATTTAGGTTTGAAAGGAAGATGTGGTGGTAGAGAGATTGCAGCAATATTTGACATACCTTTTATATGATTCAGGTGTACAATCCTCAATTCTCCTCCTTTTGTTATTAGATGCTGTTACCAAGTTTTCACTACAGTCACAAAGATGTATTTAGAATCAATCTAAAGTTATTAGATCTTGTGAACATGAGAGGAAGAAAGACCAAACCTTGCGGCATTGTCATTGTCGCTGATGGTGCATCTTCCAACAAAGGAATAATGGAACTTTGGGCACATTTGATGCTCCTTGCCCTCTTCTTTTCTGCTGCCCTGAAACAAGATTAGAATGAAAATAATGAATATCATATACTAACAAAGGAAAGACACAGATGCAAGACACAAATTATTACTTGATGTTTTTCATAGCTTCAATATCTTCTAGTCTGCCCCTCTTGCATGTGTGCCAATGATGTCCATAGTCGAAGAAAATGGGACACTGGTGTTGCCCTTTTCTCTGTTTTTTCACCTCTACCCTTGTGCCTTTCAGTCTTAGGCCTACCAGCTACCTTTGCCAATAAAGGTGGGTGCATAAAAAAGCCATAGTTAGGTTTAGGCCACTGAGACTTGTCTAGCATAGCTGGAATAAGCTGACTATATGCAACTATAAATTTCTCAGTCGAGTAGTACAAGTCAACAAAACTCTCTATTGTTAAATCATCTCTAGAGGTGATGAATGCAAGTGCATGCTTGCAAGGAATTCTAGAAACATCACATTTCCTGCAAGTACAAGTCCTCTCTTTTAGGTCAACATGAAACCGAAATGCACTTCCTCCCATTGCAGTAACTTCGGCTATCTCTTCTGAGCATTCTTCAACTTCCAAGTTTCCCTCTTTACTCTCCTCATTCAACTCTGTAATGATGTGGGGCTGAATCAAGCCTTGAAGTTTCTTCCCTATTTTCCTTTTTTTATTCCACTTGGACATGAGCATTTGTCTCAGCTTGTCAAATAAATCATCCAAGTTCATTGACCTGTGAGGCTTCATCCAATTATTAAAGCTTTCTACAAGGTTGTTGGTCATATAGTCTACCTTGCAAATTGTTTCAAAGCCTCCTTGACCACAATTTCTGTTGTGCTTCAAGTAGCCATTCTATTGCAGCTGGCTTTGCAGTCTTCATGGCATTCACATTTTTTCCATACCTATACATGCTCCATGAGTGTGCTGCTGCCTATAGGTGGTCATCAAACACCTTACCATGATATCTTTTCTTGAACCTGGTCATGTCGGTGTTCTAACCCAGGGCCAGGCACCAACGAGTAAATTTGTGCTGCGTGCTCCCTAATCCAGATGATGATGCAAGAAGAACACATGATTTATCCTGGTTCAGGCAAGAGAAGGCCCTATGTCCAGCGGGGGGATGATTGTATTATCTTGCACTGAAGTGCTTGTACAGGGGTGAATACAAGTGAGCGGATGAGATTAGGGGTGTGAGAAGTGAGGCTAGGACTTAAACTCTAGAAGCTTTGCTCTGCTATCCTAGGCGTGCTCTCCCCCTCTTTCAAGACTAGGCCCTAGTGTGCCCTTTTATAGGCGAAGGGGAGGCTTAGAGGTATAAGGATTCTAGGGCTGTCGTGGGTGCTGACGTCGAGGAGGTCATGCCGATCACATCGCGGTCGCTGTAGAGACACACGCCTGGGCGAGGCTGGTCCTGTAGCATTGTGCTTGGAGGCGATGCCCGTCCTTCCCCCACATGTGATGACACGGTCGATGGTCAGTGATTGACCGGTGCCCATGCGCGGGCATGCGCATTCCTGTAGCCATCACACCGAGAGTGGTTGGGGCGCTGACCGGTAATATCGGAGTCCCGCTTAAGGGGTGGTCGAGCAGTAGTTGAGGGGGTCAAAGCCTAAATGGATAAGACCGAGCCCTGGGAAATGTGGTGCTTGCATTGACAAATGCGTCTCGAGGGGGTGCCGACCGAGGCACAGTGTGCGGCATAGTGATACAGTGCGGTATGATCCACCGAATCCCCAGAAATGGGCAGTAAAAGTAGGATTTGACTTCTGTACTACTCACTGTTACCACGGCTATAGCCATGAAGTTAGGCGGGGGCAGGTAAAACGCATTAACTACCTTGAGCACCGTACAGGGAGTAGGTGGTCGAGGGTGGAGCTGTACTCAACGGAGCGGCCGTTCGCCCACGCAAACTTCCATCACTCGAGGGGGCATCGTCCGCTCGAGTGGTCTTCCCTGACTCGAGGGGACCCATCGAGTGTACAGCAGCCTGGACCATCGAGACCCGTTCGTGGGCTGGCCAAGTATGGCTTGACACCTGGGTTTGGTGTACTTGGGTTGGGGTTTACCTAAGATTATGGCCGAGAATTATGGTGAGATTAGTTTGCTGATGTCGGGGTTAATCTTCTCAGTTGAGGTTTAAGGGTACCCCCTTATCTGGGTATCCGACAGTAGCCCCCGAGCCCCTACAATAGTGCTGGCACTCTGTAGGGGGTCATGAGCCAAGATCGAGGCGTAGCTCATGGTTCTCTGAAGGGTGCGCGCGAGTGTACCCTTCGGGTATAGCCCCCGAGGCCTCGGAGGAGTAGGAAAACTCCTCTGAGGGCTTTATACGTCCCTTGTCAAGAGGTGCCCTTTCGGTCAAGCGTAGCAGATGTACCTGAAAGGTTAAGTTAACATGAACTGGAGTCATAGTGCCTATTTCGAGGGGTATCTCAAGCCTTTGAGCCCCCGTGCGTATTCGACCCTCTTTCATCGAGGGGTGCTAATCCTAATCGAGCCCCCGGGCCTCGTGCGGCCGGGGCTTTGCTGCCTTTGGCGTGTCATCCCATGAGTCCTTTTGATCGGATGTGGGGCATGGAGCATTGTACTACCGTTGATAGGGCGAGTCTTAAAGTCCTTTGTGAGCTGTTATCGAGAAATCTAAGTGAGAACTTGTGCCCCATTCGATAGAGGTCAACTAGTGGCCCTGACACGTCCTTATTGAAGCAAACACATGGACATGTGGATACCGAGCCCGTTCGATGGGGCCCGACGGCTCCATGCCTCCCTCCAAGGGGATTCCAATCTAGTCCTTTTGTTTTGCCTTGAAAATGTCCAAGGGGGCTCGAGAGTTTGTTCTCGAGCAAGGGACTTGTGTCGGCCCCCTTGGTCATCCCTGCCTCAGGTACTCGAGGGCGGCTATCAAACCCAATTCGAGGGCCAGCCTTCACTCCCTCGAGGTTTTTACATGGGCCAGAGCCCATTTGCCTTCTTGTAGAAGGAATCACCTGGGGATAACTTCTCCCGTCCGTTGGGCGTGCCTTTTTAGGCAAGGGCTGGGGCAGTGCCATCGTGGTGGACCCGGACAATGGCTAGATGCTGTGCGAGCGACGCGTGTGCCTATCCTGAGAATCGAGGGAGCGGTTAAGTAGGAGAAATAAATGCGGAGATTTACCTCCTTTCTCGCCGGATCCACCCGTTGCTCCATGGCTGCCTCCTCTATAAATTTGTGGGGTAGGGTTTCTTCGTCCCCTACTTTGCCTTTTCTCCATCCACCGCTACCACTGCTAGAGAGCGAATTCACCCTGCCTGTTAGTGCAAGAGGTGAAGAGAGAGGGAGGAGGGAGAGATCGAGATTGGGAATCTTTCCGGTCACCCGTCTTCCGAGGAAATCCGCATAGCTTCCATGGCGCCGATGATGTTCCTCGCCTCGGACCGCTGGCCTTGCTCAGATGTGATGCAGGGAGAGCTAGAGGGGCTGGTGATCGGTGGACTCATTCACCCCATCGCTGATGCCGAGCGGTCGGAGTGGATGGTGCCGCCGAGGGAGCACCGGGAGCCAGACCCGCCGAAGGGCTATGTCGTCAGCTTCACCAAGTTCCACTGGGTGGGGTTCAGGTCACTGCCGAGCCGGTTCATGCGGGCCCTGCCCTACTTCTACAGGGTCGAGCTCCAGCACTTCTCCCCGAACACCATCTCTAATGTGGCGATCTTCACCGCCGTCTGTGAGGGGTTCTTGGGGATGGAGCCGCACTGGGAGCTATGGCTCCATCTCTTCAAGGGCGTGTACTTCACCAAGTTCGTCTCACTGGGAGCTACAATATAGTGCTAAAGAGGTCCGGTCAGTACATCAAGACGGGCTTGACCACCAACCATGCCAGGTGGCAATCTGGGTGGTTCTATATCCAGAACAACGACGGCCTACTGCCTCATTACACCGGGCATGTCATCGAGGCATACTCGGAGCACTGGTTGTATGGCGTAGCCCAACCACTGCAGCGGAGGTTGAAACCCCTCCTTGACACATTGAGGACCCTATGCGAGCAGGGGCTGAATGCCGGGTTCATCATCTCGGTGTTCCACAGCCGGAGGGTTCTCCCTCTGATGGCGCGCCCGCTGTGGTTGGATAAGATGGGGCCCAAGGCGCTGCCCGAGCAGCTCGAGAGATGTCAGTTGAGGGCTGAGGAAATGCCCCTTGAGACAGTCACTAGCTGGGTGAGAGGGATGGTCATCGAGGGCTTCAGGCCGATGGACGTCAATCGCATGCTGATGCTGCCTGACCCTCGAGCTTCTCCTTTTCCCTGTTCTCTTTCATAGACCCGATGTGAATTTGGATGCAGGGCAACATCGACTATAGGCCATCGGTGCCCCCGGTCCCAGAAGACGCCCCTGACCAATAGGTGAGGTGCTTCACAGCTCAAGAGGGGAAAAAGGGGAAGGACACAGAGAAGAAGAGAAAGAAGGAAAAGAATCTCAAGCGTCAGGCGCTCGAGCAGCGCCGGGCAAGACAAAGGTTTGAGGGGCTTCCTATCGAGGAGACCCCCCAGAAGATGATGAGGAGGAGGTGGAGGAGGAAGAGGATGATGATGACGAGGGGATGGAGGCGCAACTCCACCCTCACTTGCCTCACCCGCCTCGAGCAAACATGTATCCTATGCAGGAGGATGTCTTGGAGCGGCCTCAGGAAAGGAGGCCAGATGATACCTTGACTCATGGAGGGTCATCCCGGCGTACGAGCGTGGGGACACCACCGGCCCCGTCCTATGGTCGATCCGGTGTTCCGCCCTAGACCTCGACCTCGACTCCGAGTTCGCGGACCTGGGGCCGGACGACCTCAGAGGAGCAGGGGTCGCCACCCCAATTTCAAGACATGCAGGCACAGGGCCCCACAGCCTCGTCAGGCCACGGGGAGCTGAGGGCGTCGTCATCGGGCCCTGGTGGCTCTGGTCTTGGGAAAGGCCCGATGCAGAGGAGGTCCTTGAGGCCTTACGGTGGCTCGAGGAGTCCTGAGAGAACGCCCGTCATCCTGGTGGGGTAAGTTTTGGAATCTCGAGCTCCCCTTCTTTTTTCTGGTGGTTTGTAGAACGATAATGTGTCTCCTTCCTCGCGCATCGTTTTAGGCTCAAGTGCTGGGTGCAGGAGGCGTCGCTCTCGCCCACCAAGAGGCTAAAGACTGACGCCGCTGCCCAGATGATGGTGTCCGCGTCAGGTACTGCCTCGAACCCTCAGCCGGCGGTGGTGGCCACTTGGCTCATAAAAGCCCGGGCTGCCCTAGCTCGAGGCAAACTAATGATGAATGCTTCTGCTATAGGGTTGAGCCCCTGGGGCCCGACGGGGGTGGTACTACTGCTCGGGGTCAGGAGCAGGTCGATGTTGCCCCTGCCGGTGGGGTGCTCAAGGCCCCTAAGGTCGGTTCGATGCTGGGGTCGACGCAGGGGGTCCCAAACACCATTAACAATGAGGTGGTCAAGCCCTCTGCTGTTGACGTGGGGGAGATGGTTGAGCGCTCTCTTGAGTCTGAGACGGTGCCACCTGAGCAGCAGTCGTGGGAATGGTGGCCGCAAGGGTTGCACAAGGTGGAGGTGCGGCGTGAGCAGGAGCAGCTGCAGAAGCATCAATAGGAGGAGTGGCCCCTCATGTGGCAGGAGGATGAAGAGCTGGCATTGAGCCGGTCTGAGCAGCAGCATCAGTAGCTGCAGCTCAGGAGGTGTCAAAGAGGTTGGCATCGTGCCCTCCGGAGCAGCAGCAACAACAACAACAGCTGCTGCAACAGCACCAGCAGAAGCAGCAGTATCGGCAGGAGCAGAAGGAAGACCGGGCACCCTCGGACCTACTGCCCCAGTGGCAGGACAAGTCACTGGAGGAGCTGGTGGCCCTGATCCTTTCGCAATAGCAGGGGGAGGCCGTGGCTACCTCGAGCCAGCCATCACGGCAACTGAGCGTGGCACCGGAGGTGTCAGTGGTCTCGAGCCCAGTGCAGTGGTAGCTCGAGGAGATGGAGGAGGCCCTACTGCTTGCTAGGGCTTCCGCCACTCGAGGGTCCTCTCATGGTCCCAGTTGGTCTGCCCTAGGCTTTTTTTTCATGTCAGGGTAGGTCGGCTGTGAAATCGAGTCATCGAGGGCCGAAGCAGAGGTCGAGCCGCCGTTCCCCACCCTGGCCGAGCGAGTGGTTTGCCATGGCAGTTTGCCGGACATGGTGAACCTCATCTCATCGTCGGTGTGGGAGAGGATCGAGAGAGCCCTTCCCTCTTAGGGCAAGGAGCCCCTCTTGCTCCGGGACCCGCTGGAGCCTAATACCTCCGGGGTCATAATGGATGATCCAACGGAAGTGGCATGTTCAGAGTAGGTTGAGGAGTACCGAGTGTGGATGAAGCACGCTCTGAAGCTAGCCATCGAGGTCGTCTCCGAGGATCTGGGCCGGGCCTTCTTGGTAAGTGTTTCCCTGAGTGCGTCTGGCTTGAGGATTTTTGTTTTTCGATGTCTGATCTCCTGCTTCTTATTTTTAGGATCTGAGGAGGCATTCCTACGTGAAGTCCCAGTTCATCCACTCGACATAGGACAGATGGGAGCAGGTGTAGCACCAACTCGAGGCTACTCCAACGGAGGCTGCAAAGGCGAAGGAGGACCTGGCCCTGGCCTAGGAGGAAGCGGCCCGAGCCAAGGATGAAGCAGAGAAGGCCAAGGAGGATGCTGCCATGACTCGTGGGCAAGCGTCCTGGGCCAAAGACGACCTGTCCTTGGCGCTCGAGCGCGTGAAGGGGCTCGAGGCAGATCTTGCTCGGGTCGGCAGTCAGCGTGACCTCCTCAACACATGGACCAAAAGGCTCGAGGAGGAGGCGTTGAAGGCCAGGGAGGAGGCAGAGCAGGCGAAGGGGGACATCGTCCACACGCTCGAGCGTATAGAGAAGCTCAAGGGGGAGCTCGCCAAGGCCAAGGGTGATATTGACTTGGTCTTTGGAGAGTGTGACGCCCTCAATGCCACGGCTGAAGAGCAGGGAAAGCACACCAACGACTTGGCTGCTAAGGTCGCCGCCCTGAAGGAGACCCTCCTGTTGACACCGTTTTTTGGCATGTGTCAGTGAGAATCAGAAACTGAGCTAATCGACAAGGAATTGGTTATTATTTTGTCTTTAGCATTGCTTTTGATGTTGCCGATGAGTGGTTGCCGATGAAGGGTGGATTGATTTGAGTCGTTGCCATTAAGGCTGAAGAACTGTTACCGATGCACTCGAGCCGACCCTCGAGTGAGACCCCTCGACATAACATGGAGAAAGAAATAGAGGAGGGATCGCCTTGGCAAACGATAATGGACGCGCTCGAGCTGACCCTCGAGATTGACACTTCAATACGCCGACCCCTCGAGGACGGAACTTCGCTCGCACGAATAGGCAGCCCTCGAGCGCAATACACCCTCGGCTACCTACTCCCCGTACGCTGCCGATGAAGCTGAAAAGCTGTTGCCGATAAGATAGGCCAGAGACTAGAAGATTGTTGCCGATGCCAGGGAGTATGCCAATGAGAAGATAACTTCATCATGACAGAAACAGACAGAGGATCGGCATCATGGGAGCTTATAATTTTCATAGTGTAGTTTGAGTTCAGATCCTATATGAGTTTTATTTCTTTCCTTTAGAGATAGAGTTCGTATAAGGAATAAGTTTATTTTCTATATTTAAGCTTTTTGTATTCGGTTAGGATTCTTTGAATAGCAGAGTATAAATATGTGCCGAAGGGCATTGTAATGAGGATCCAAGCATCAATAAACAAATCTACTTTTTATCGTAATTTACTTCTACCAGCACTTTACTTTTCGACGACTTCATCAAGTATTTTCTCTTTTTCAATGAGTTCTTTAGAGAATCGATAGGCTGCATCAACTCGATCTCTGGTGATCTCATGAGTTCCGTGTTCCCGAGTAATCTGAGCTTTGACGTTTGGGTGCATCGCTGTCGTCTCATTCGATTTTTGTTCAAGTTATCATCCTTGTCGATTAACAGGTCAAATTGACTGGCATGCTTCGGATATCGAATTTGGGTATTAGCCCGGTGTGTTTGCAGATAGAACTTTGCGTCAACACATTTTTTGGCACACTTGGTGGGACAAAGTCAACAGATTTATCATGAATAACCCTGCTGATATCAATCCAGAGAACATCATCGAGATATTAGAGTCAGATCTCAAGGAAGATCAAAAGCTAGCCATGGAAAAAGCTATGGAGGATTACAGGCAGCTCTGCTTGAAGTCTTTCAGCAAGAATAGGGGCAGAGAAGTAATCCAGAAGCAAGATCTGCCATTGCCTCAACAGGTAACTTTTGACTCCAACCCTGGTAAATTACAGGAGATGGTTAATTCTGCATTGAATCATGCTTTGATCAACCACTCCACCGTGCTGTCCAATACTGTTTACAATGCTGTTGTGCAAACATTAAGAGAAGGACAAGTACCAGGTTATGTCGGGCTGGCATATCATCAGTCGGGATCGACATCTGTCAGCACTCCATCGGCAATTCCAGCCGTTGAGAGTATGGAAGCTCCTACTCCTCCAGCTTTATCAGGATCACCTAACATTGAAGCCATGCCGATAAGATTAGATCTAACATCTTTGGAAAGGCAGATCACTCAATTGGGTATAGATCTATTGACATAGGCAATGTCAAGTCCTTCAGGTCAAAACAGCCAGGTTGCTGCTAATTGGTGGGGATATGGGATGCCTCTAGGACCATCTACCACCAATTCTGGATTGCCTCAGGTGTATGATGTAGCAGGAAAGAGTCCTATGGTATCAGCTACTCTGGTCCGACCGATGACCCAGGTCACATTATTCTACTACACCTCCTACTATACAGCCATTGTCAATGGGAGTCCACGCGCCTCCATAGCAGACATCTTTTGCGAATCCATTGGCAAGTTCCCTGCCAATGCAACAAAAGGTTTCTACTGTAGGACAACCCATAATGTTGTTTGTATCTCAATCTGGATACCTGCAATTCAAGGCAATTATGCTGGTTATCATCCAATCTTACAAGAGCATCAATTGTCAGTGAGCTATCAGCCATCGGCAAGACAGGTGCCGATGAGTTATAATCACAATTGGTCAGGGCAAGCGCTAGCTCAGCAACATGCTATTCAGCCAAGCTACCAGGTGATGGGGACTCAGCAGTATTGTCCACAGGCAGCTTTCCAGGATCAAACATCGGCAAGACAGCTGATGAGCTTTACTCCACAGACTGGTGCTGTGAATATGCCGATTCCTCCAAACCAAGTACCACAAGGATACGTAGAAGCATATCAGCCAGCACCTCCAGCAGAGATTCAGCCAGTGCATCAGCAAGATCAAGATGCATTTTGGACCGATAAGATTGCGAAAGTGATGAAAGAGCAATTTGGGATTCAGCCCAAGATTAATACTTACTCTTATCGAACTCCGTACCCTCCAGCATATGACTCAATTCCTTTTCTAAATCAGTACAAGGTACCAGATTTTACTAAGTTCTCTGGACAGGATGATACATCAACAATGGAACATATCAACCATTTCATCATCCAGTGCGGAGAAGCAGCTAACAAGGATGAATTGAGAGTTCGATTATTCTCATCTTCATTGTCTAGATCGGCATTCACATGGTTTATCTCATTGCCGCCGAATTCCATTCATACTTGGGTGGATTTGGAGAGATAGTTCCACAAGTACTTCTTTGCTGGTGTCCATGAGAAGAAGCTTACCGATTTAGTAAATTGAAACAATGAAGTGACGAATCAGTGGAGAGCTTTATGCAAAGGGTATAAGATATGAAAAACAGATGCTATAGCTTGGTGCTTGATGATCGCCAGTTGGCTGGTTTAGCTTTTCAGGGTTTGTTGCCGCACCTCAGAGACAAATACGATTCTCAGGAGTTTGAAAGTTTAAGCCATATTGTGCAAAGGATTGCTGACCAAGGTGCTCGAGCTCTAGAACCTAGAAAGACTTGGAGTAAAAAGGTGTCCTTTGTAGAAGAAGCAGAGGAATCAGACTCAGATGAAGAACCAACTATCGGCCTGGCTGAGTGGGTGAAAGGTAAGAAGCCAATATCTTGTCCTTTTGGTCAAAAGGAGCCAGAGAAGTTCACATTTGACATCATGAAGGCCGATAGAATATTTGATCTGCTGCTTCAAGAGGGCCAAATCAAGCTATCACCTAATCATGTGATCCCATCGGTAGAAGAGCTGAAGAAAATGAGGTACTACAAATTTCATAATGCAACTTCGCATAGTACCAATGATTGTAAAGTATTCAGGCAGCAATTGCAATCAGCTATTGAGTCTGAGAGAATTAAGTTTGATAACTCTAAAGCTCAAAGGCCGATGAAGATTGATCAGCACCCTTTCCCAGCAAACATAGTGGATGCCGTAAGCAAGAATATAGTATTAACATCAGCAAATGCTAAGAGGAACGCATCGGTGGATCCTAGAAATCAAGTAACCACCAATGACTTAAGAGGAAAAAGAGCAGTTGAAGAAAGCAGCAGTTCCAGAAGACCTCCTAGACCTCCTCCCTATAGAGTTTCAGGTGATCGCTGAGAATGGCGTCGGCATGAAGATCATTGGAGATGCCCGTTCTTCATTTATTGCTGGGAAGAAGGCATTAAATTGCCTACTGTTGATAGCTTCCCTGAGTGCAATGATTACGATCGAGTCGATCAGGAAAAAAGAAGATCGTATTATGGTGATCAGAGATGGTGCGTCAATGAGCCGATCAGAGGAAGGGCATCAGTGCATGATCGGCTGGGGGGTAGAACCAGTGTACATGAAAGGCTGGGTAGGCATGACGACTGCTTTTTGATGGATCAGGAAGAACTCGAGGTGATGGACAATGCAAGAGTTCCCAATGAAGCAATACTCTGTAGAGATCCCAACATAAACTGCCCAGATTCGAATATGAAATGTTATCAGCCTGTCTGGAAGACAAAGCTTCCTCAATGGTGCCCTGAAGGTCTGACAAAAACTCAGAAGAGGAAGATGTAATGTGAGCGCAGAGAAGAAAACTCCCTTGGGGTGAAGTCTCAAGTGTGGCAACCAAAGCGCAAAGATGAAGGCCCATCGGCAGATATCAACATGGTTTTCGTATTGCCGATGGAATTCCTAGCACTTACTGATAATGAAGAGGAAGTTGTTCCTTCCGAACAAGTAGCTCAGTTGACCTTGGATCCAATGATGGCTGTTTTTGAGAAGCCTATCAATGATGAGAGACAGCATCTCAAAGCTTTATTTGTCAAAGGCAGAGTTGATAGGCAGCCAGTATCCAAGATACTCATAGATGGGGGAGCTACAATTAATATCATGGCATATGTCATGTTTCGATGGCTTGGGAAAGGAGATCAAGATCTAGCCAAGATTGATATGAAGCTTAAAGACTTTGAAGGTAATATATCACCAGTTAAGGGAGCGCTTTGCACTGAGTTAACCATTGGTAGCAAAACATTGCCAACCACGTTCTTTGTCATCGGCGGTAAAGGTGCTTATAATTTGCTATTAGGAAGGGATTGGATTCATGTCAATTGCTGCATTCCTTCTACAATGCACTAGTGCCTCGTATAGTGGGTGGAAGATAAGATTGAAGTAGTCCCTGGTGATTCATCTTCTATAATTGCATCAGTAGAGTCAGAAACTTACGAGCAGTCCAAGTGTATATCGGGAGAAGCATGGGATTCAGAGTTTCTCAGGATTGCCGATTATGAGCTGCCACCGATCCAAGCAGTCGGCTCTGAAGATGAGTTATATTGGATAGGTTTGCCGATGATGGAAAATTGGGCCATGGATTTACATCAGCTGATGACTTAGTAGAAGTAGACATTGGTGATGGCGGTAGGCCGAGGCCAACTTTTGTTAGTGCTAAGTTAGATCTCTAGAGTAGAGAATAATTGATCACTTTATTGAAAGAATATAAGGATTGTTTTGCTTGGAATTACACAGAGATGCCCGGGTTAGATCGATCAATTGTTGAACATCGGCTACCTATCAAACAAAGATTTCAGCCACATCAGCAGCCAGCACGCCGATGCAATCCTAAAGTGTTGCCTGATATTAAGGCCAAAATAACAAGGTTGATTGAAGCAAAGTTCATCCAACAATGCCGATATGCTGAATGGATTTCTAATGTGGTTCCTGTCTACAAGAAGAATGGGAAACTTCGTGTCTGTATTGATTTTAGGAATCTTAACAAAGCTACACCGATGGATGGCTAACCAATGCCCGTTGCCGATTTATTAATTGATGCTGCTGCTGGACATCGGATTATTAGTTTCATGGATGGGAACGCTGGATATAATCAAATCTTTATGGCCGAAGAAGATATCTCCAAGACTGCCTTCAGATGTCCAGGTCATGTGGGGTTATTTGAATGGATAGTCATGACTTTTGGTTTGAAGAATGCCGGTGCTACTTATCAGAGAGCTATGAATTACATTTTTCATGAGTACATCGGCACATTGGTTGAAATTTATATAGATGATGTGGTGGTTAAGGAAGAATTCGGAAATCATCTGGTTGACTTGCAGAAGATATTGGAGTGCACAAGGAAACATGGGTTAAAAATGAATCCCAACAAGTGTGCATTTGGTGTATCGGCAGGACAATTCTTAGGCTTCATGGTGCATCAGAGGGGTATTGAAATTAGCAGGAAGTCCATTGATGCCATCAATAAATGATTGCTCCTACTGATAAGATCGAACTACAGTCTCTAATCGGCAAGATTAATTTTATTCGAAGATTCATATCTAATTTATCAGGAAGAATCAAAGCTTTCAGTACACTGTTGAAGCTGAAGGCCGATCAAGAATTCATGTGGGGAGAAGAACAGTAGTTGGCTTTAGAAGAAATTAAGAAGTATTTGGTGAATCCTCCTGTGCTAGTTCCACCTCAACACGGAGAACCCTTCAAGTTGTATCTGTCGGGTGATGATGAAGTCATTGGGTCATCTCTAATCCAAGAGTTTGAAGGGAAAGAACATATAATCTATTACCTGAGCAGAAGGTTGGTAGATGCTGAGACCAGGTATTCGGCCATTGAAAAGTTATGCTTATGCTTATATTTCTCCTGTGTTAAATTAAGGCATTATCTGTTAACGGCCGAATGCACTGTTATATGCAAAGATGATGTGGTCAAATATATGCTGTCAATGCCAATTCTAAGTGGAAGAATCGGCAAGTGGATTCTAGCATTATCGGAATTTGATCTGCGCTATGAATCAGCTAAAGCAGTCAAAGGGCAAGTGATGGCCGATTTTATTACTCAGCATTGCGGCATGGTAAATTCCTTAGAGATTGCTCCATGGACACTTTTCTTTGATGGTTCTACATGTGGAAAAGGAGCAGGCATTGGCATTGTGTTGATATCACCTCAAAGGAAGAAATACGAATTCTCATTGCCGATTACTACCACATCGACAAACAATCAAGCTGAATATCAGGATGTGTTGAAAGGATTGGAGTTACTCAGGGAAGTCCGTGCCGATGCTGTTGAAATCTTTGGTGATTCAATGCTAGTTATTAATCAATTAGCTGGGACATATGAATGTCGAAGTGAAGTTTTAATCTCGTATTATGAAAGATGTCGACGGTTATTAATGGAGTTTAAGGACTTCTGCCTTGAACATATCTCCAGATTGCATAATGAAGAGGCTAATCGGCTAGCACAACATGCTTTGGGGTACCAGTCGGTCTAGGAAGTGCTGACATCGGCAACTGACGCCGATGATTGGAGGAAGGAGATTGCTAATTACTTGAAGGATCCATCTAAGAAGGTCAAAAGGCGTATAAAGTTTCAGGCTACTAATTACGTGCTCCTAGATAATGAGTTATATTATCGAGCAATGGATGGAGTTTTGCTCAAGTGTCTTGGTGAAGAAGAATCAAAGAGTTTAATGGGCAAAATTCATGAAGGAGTATGCGGGGCACATCAGTCAGCTTTCAAGATAAAGTGGATGATCAGGCGAAACGGATTTTACTGGCCAACAATACTCAAAGATTGTTTCAAGTATTTTAAAGGGTGTCAAGAGTGTCAGGAGTTCGGCAACATCCAAAGGGCACCCACGTCAGCAATGAATCCCATAATTAAGCCATGGCCGTTTGACGATGGGCTATTGATATCATCGGTCAAGTTTATCCACCATCAAGCAAAGGGCATGATGAGGACATCACTCCATTGGATGCACAAGATGATCCTCTGCTGGACATTCAAGGTCTAATCACAAGAGCTCGCGCACGACAATTAAATTTATAGGTCAGCTCGTTCTTAAGGAAGTCTTTTTATGATTTTGAGAATAGATTGCTACCTAATGATTATATTGTACTTAGGAATCATGGAGAGGACCAAGGGATGCATAAGGGATGGCTTGGAGGCATAGAGGACCAGCAAGGGCGCCCAAATCAAGGTGGAGGCCCAAGTCGACTTCGAGCCTGTTTCGGAGTCCAAGACTAGTGTGGAGTAAAGCGGACGGCCAAGATGCATCCGGACTCCTTTTTTGATGATCCACCTATGGATGGAAAGATAATTTTATAAGGAAGCCAATGGCATTAGTTTGAGGTCAAAATTCCTTCGGAGTCATTAGGAAACATCAAAACAAGTTAGCATCCAGAATCTGTTCTGGTGCTGCATCACCGTTTTTGGTCCATTGGACCGTGTATCGTTGTTGAGCCTATTAGGGGCGCGTCCAGGGGTGGTGATGACCCTTAGACCTCTATAACCAGCTGCCACCTCTCTTGTTAGGTTTGGGGTTTTTCTTAGATTATTTTGTTCATAACAGTTTCGCCACGCCGTCGGTTTGTGAGACCCCAACTCGTGAGATTAATCATTCATCTGCAATTGGTTGCATTCTTTCGTGTTCTTGCTTGTATTCTTCGATTAGCAGGCAAAGGACTCAGCCTTCTTGGCGAGGTCAACTGTGTTTCAATGGTCAATAACCAGAGGAGATGCAGTGCTGCGATTGCGGGGTTCAGGCCGCGTTGTTCGGAAGCCGAATCGAATTGTGTCGCGATTCCACCAAATCGAGAGTTATTAGAACCTTTCAGAAGATTGGGAACCCTAGTTCACATCAAGTGGTAATCAGAGCTTTAGGTACACCGTCAGGTTCGCCCTTACCTAGTTTAGTTTGTTTTTGCCTTTGTCCTATAATCCAAAAAGAGCCAAAAATAGTTTAGTCTAAGTTTTTCCCTTATCCCAGAACCACGTTTGGCCTTTGCATAGTTCTTGTCAGATTCCGTAGTGTTGAATTTGTGTCCTGGTTAGGGTCTTGTTGCTAGTTAGGTTGTGTTAGAGTCTAGTCGTGTGTTTTTCCCCATCATTTCCATTCAATGCTGTCCCCTTCCACCGTCCCAAACAACAAGTCGAATCCACCATATTACTCGACTTGCCCCGCTAGCCGCCTTGTGTCAATTCTCGCCGCCGCGCAAACCCTAGATAGGTCACCAGCCGCTCTTTGTTGCTTGCATCATAGCCCTCCTTGCATCATCAGCCGAATACCTACTGCTGTGATTGGTGTTGGAGTTTAGGGACGCTTCGCCCTAACTGCCACCGCCGTGTTGTGCCTTTCGAGAAACATAACTTGAGATACCTTCGGTAAAATAGGCATAACTTTTGGCTCGTTTTTTAGAAAAAATTGAAATTTTTATAGCAGCTTCTTGACTCCATTTGGAGCCGACCTAAACTAGCCTTCGACCTGTTTGGTCCAGTTAGAATTGCCAAAAAAATTAGCAAAATAAAGAAAAAAATTGACAAGGTTCTTGCACGCTTTTTAGAGAATGTGCTGACTTTCTGTAGACCACATTCCACCTCTGTTGTAGGTGAAAATTTTTGTGGTTGCATTTTTTGTCATACTTGTTCAGAGAAAAATTAAAAAAAAAATAGTGTAAAAAAAGAAAAACAAAAAGGAGTTGCTTGTTCTGTGATTGCGTGTGCTACATTGTGCTTTGTGCTTCTTTCATACTTGTGCTTCCTTTGTCCTTGTTCACACACATTTGGTACTTGGAACACGTTAGGCCAGCAACGAGAACAAGTAATTAGGACTATAAGTCAATATTACTTTCTGTCTTTGAATTGTGTACCACTCACATATTTTTTGGCCAGCCTTCCTAAGCTCCACATATACTTCTGGACAGCAAAAGTTTTGACACCCGTAATCTCAGCGCTACGTCTTTTAGGTATCCGTGCCTTGCTGGTAAGAACTGGTCAGAACTTGTTAAGGTGTTGCCTTTTGCTCTAAATTTGAGAGGCACCACTCCACCTTTGTAGAGGATTATTAGGGATAACTTTCACCGTTTGCTGCTTGTGTTTTGTGTCTACAATGGCAGGTGATGAGGGAGAGAATTCACCCAAAGAGTTTTTAGAGTGTGTCAGCCAAGAGCAACTACAATCTGTTATAAACAATGCTCAGAAGGACTTGAACGAGACAGTTACCAAGGCTGTAACTGTGGCACTCATTGATCTCAAGATTGGCAACACCCTTGAGAGATTGGATAAACGATTGTCCACGCTGACCGATAGGGTAACTGCCTTAGAAGAACCGCCACCACCTGAAGAAAATAATGATGGCAGCAATGCTGGCGACGAGGTATATGATGCTGATGGTAATGTTGATAGAGCAGCGACAAGAGAAAATAGATTACGTCATCGTCTTCACACCAATACCATAGGTATGGGTGGCGCTCAACATTTCAACCGCCACCAAGGTAATCGTACTCATGCTCTCAATGATCCTTATGCTAAGGTTAAATTTATCATACCTTCTTTTTCAGGACATTATGATGCCGAGGAATACCTTGATTGGGAGATGACAGTAGAGCAAAAATTCTGTGCCCATCTTGTGCCTGAGCAACATCGCATTAGACAAGCCACTAGTGAATTTAAAGATTTTGCTATCATTTGGTGGACTGGTTTAGTTGCAGATAATTGCCAACCACATACGTGGGAAGAACTTAAGTTTACTATGCATGATAGATTTGTGCCACCATCGTATCATAGAGACCTACGTAAAAGACTAATACGTTTAGAACAGGGACATAAATCTGTGTAGGATTATTATGGTGAACTTCAGAAAGGTTTGATGCGTTGTGGCATAGTGGAGGGAACTGAGGATTCTATTGTTCGTTTTTATGTGGGTTTGAGAGAGGAAATTCAGGACATAGTTGATTATAAGGAATTTAACACTGTCAACCAGTTGTTTCAATTTGCTATGCTTGCAGAGAAGAAATTGCAGGGGCATGATAAGCAGGCCAAGAGCAAGGCTGGCACCTCATACACACCACGCATGGGAGCATCATCGGGGTTTCCCAAGGCATCCTCCTTCCGAGCGCCTCTACCAGCGAACAAGAGGACGTCTTCTGCGCAACCTTCTGGTTTAGGTAAAAATTTAGTGCAGGAACCATCGAAGAGTGCATCTTCTGTTGCCTCAACGGGATGCACTCCTAGCATTCAGTGTCATCGGTGCCATGGTTACGGACATGTGCAAAAGGACTGTCCAAGTGAGCGGACATACATTGCTACAGAGGATGGGTACATCAGCACCTCTGATGTGGAAGATGATGATGAAGAACAAGATGTTCAAGAAGAAGGTGAGGTTTTTGGTAGCAAGGACACATCAGCCTACATGAGTGTCATTGTGCAATGAGTGCTTAGCGCACAAGTACAATAACCTGAGAAGCTGCAACGCCATAATTTGCTCCAAATTTTCTTTGTCATCAACAACCGGTGAGCACGTGTCATCATTGATGGGGGTAGCTGCAATAATTTGGTGAGTTCAGATTTGGTCAAGAAGCTTGACTTGTCTACACGCCCACATCCCCATCCGTACCATATTCAGTGGTTGAATGATTCCGTTAAGGCTAAGGTAACAAAAACTTGTAGAGTTTCTTTTTCCATTGGTACCTATGTTGATTCTATTGATTGTGATGTAGTACCTATGGAAGCTTGTTCGCTTTTATTGGGTCGCCCTTGGGAATTTGATAATGATGCTATTCATCATGGTAGAAGTAATATATACACTTTTGTTCATAAAGGAAAGAAAATTACTTTGGTGCCAATGACCCCAGCTAAAATTGTATAAGCTGATAAAGAACGAGCTGCTAGTTTGCATGATGTTAAATCCAAAAATCAGCAAGTTGCAAATTCTGTTTACCCACCTAAAAAGGATAAGTTGACACCTAATTCTATGGTTGAGGAAATTAAATTAAAGGGTGGTGTTATGCTTGCAAGAAAATGTGACCTTGCTGAAATTTCTGATGATGATATTTGCTATACTTTGGTTTGTAAACGAGCTTCATTTTCTCTTGATGATGATTCGAGACCTCCTGCTGTCACTAACCTTTTGCAGGAGTATGAGGACATTTTTCCAGTTGAGATACCCCCGGGGCTGCCACCTTTGAGAGGAATAGAACATCAAATTGATTTGATTTCGGGAGCGATATTGCCAAACCGTGCTGCTTATCGAACCAACCCTGAAGAGACTAAGGAGATTCAGCGACAAGTCCAAGAGCTTTTGGACCACGGGTATGTACGTGAAAGCCTTAGTCCTTGTGCTGTTCCTGTGATTTTGGTTCCTAAGAAAGATGGTTCTTGGCGCATGCGTGTTGATTGTAGAGCCATTAATAATATTACTCTTTGATATCGTCATCCTATTCCTAGGCTTGATGACATGCTTGATGAGTTATGTGGTTCTGTAATTTTCACTAAAATTGACTTGCATAGTGGCTACCACCAGATTAGAATGAAACTTGGAGATGAATGGAAAACAGCTTTTAAAACTAAATTCGGATTATATGAGTGGTTAGTAATGCCTTTTGGTTTAACTAATGCACCTAGTACTTTTATGAGATTGATGAATGAAGTTTTAAGGGCTTTTATTGGACGATTTGTGGTAGTTTACTTTGATGATATCTTGATTTATAGCAAGTCTTTGGATGAACATATGGATCACTTGCGTGCTGTTTTTAATGCTTTACGCGATGCACGCTTATTTGGTAACCTTGAGAAGTGCATCTTTTGCACGGATCGAGTCTCTTTTTTTGGATATGTTGTTACTCCACAGGGAATTGCGATGGATGAGACAAAATTGAAGCCATTAGGAGCTGGCCAGTACCCCAATCCATCACACAGGTGAGGAGTTTTCTTGGTCTTGCAGGTTTCTACCACCGCTTTGTCAAGGATTTCAGCACCTTTGCTGCCCCATTACATGAGTTGACAAAGAAGGGCGTGGTGTTCCAATGGGGTAAGGCACAAGAGGAGTCATTTGAGATGTTAAAAGGTAAGCTTACACACGCACCATTGCTACAACTTCCAAACTTTGGTAAGACTTTTGAGTTAGAATGTGATGCTAGTGGAGTTGGCATGGAGGTGTTTTGATGCAAGATGGTAAACCTGTGACATACTTTAGCGAAAAATTGCATGGTCCTGTTTTAAATTACTCTACGTATGATAAGGAATTGTATGCTCTTGTACGTTCTTTAGAGACGTGGCATCATTATTTGTGGCCTAAGAAATTTGTTATACATTTAGGTCATGAATCACTTAAGTATCTTCGTTCTCAAAATAATCTGAATCATCGACATGCTAAGTGGGTTGAATTTATTGAATCCTTTCCTTATGTTATCAAACACAAGAAAGGGAAGGATAATATAATTGCTGATACTTTGTCTAGACAATATACTATGTTGTCCCAACTTGATTGTAAGATTTTTGGGCTTGAAACAATAAAAGAACAATATGCGCTTGATCCTGATTTTAAAGATGTGTTGCTGAATTGTAAAGAGGGATGTACGTGGAACAAGTATGTGATAAATGATGGATTTGTGTTTAGAGCTAACCGTCTATACATTCCAGTTGGTTTTGTTCGTCTTTTGTTGCTACAGGAAGCGCATGGAGGAGGATTGATGGGCCATTTTGGTGCTAAAAAGACGGTAGCTATTTTGGCCACACATTTCTTTTGGCCACAGATGAAGAGAGATGTTGAGCGGTTCGTGGCACGCTGCACCACATGTCAAAAAGCTAAGTCTCGCTTGAATCCACATGGGTTGTATATGCCTCTTCCTATTTCTTCTATTCCTTGGACAAATATTTCGATGGACTTTGTTTTAGGATTGCCTAGGACCAAGAGGGGAGGGGATAGTATTTTTGTGGTTGTGGATCGATTTTCTAAGATGGCACATTTTATACCATGTCATAAAAGTGATGATGCAACTCATATTGCTGACCTCTTTTTCCAAGATACTGTTTGTTTGCATGGTATGCCATCTACTATTGTTTTAGATCGCGACGCCAAATTTTTGAGTCACTTCTGGCGAACTCTATGGAATAAGTTGGGCACAAAATTGTTGTTTTCAACAACTTATCACCCACAAACAGATGGACAAATAGAGGTAATGAACCGCACTTTGGGCACCATGCTGAGAGCTGTTTGGAAGAAAAATTTAAAGATGTGGGAAGAATGTTTGCCTCATGTGGAGTTTGCTTACAATCGGGCGACACATTCTACCACCAAGGTAAGTCCTTTTCAGGTAGTGTATGGTTTTAACCCTCGTGCTTCAATTGATCTTTTGCCTTTACCTACCAATGAAAGAACACATAGTGATGCTGGTGAACGTGCTGAATTTATTCGTAAGTTACATGAAACCACTAAAGAAAATATTGAAACGATGAATGAAAAGTATAGAATTGCTGGTAGTGAAAGTAGAAAAAAACTTAAACTCAAACCAGGTGATTTAGTATGGTTACATTTGAGAAAAGATAGGTTTCCAGAGCTGCATAAGTCAAAATTAATGTCAAGAGCTGCTGGTCCTTATAAAATTATTGAGAAAATAAATGATAATGCATACAAACTTGAGTTGCCACCCGAGTTGGGGTTAGTCCTTCTTTCAACATTTCAGAGTTGAAGCCGTATTTGGGAGAAGAAGATGACCTTGAGTCGAGGACGACTCCAATTCAAGAGGGGAGGATGATGAGGACATCACTCCATTGGATGCACAAGATGATCCTTCGCTGGACATTCAAGGTCCAATCACAAGAGCTCGCGCACGACAATTAAATTTACAGGTGAGCTCGTTCTTAAGGAAGTCTTTTTATGATTTTGAGAATAGATTGCTACCTAATGATTATATTGTACTTAGGAATCATGAAGAGGACCAAGGGATGCATAAGGGATGGCTTGGAGGTGTGGAGGACCAGCAAGAGCACCCAAGTCAAGGTGGAGGCCCAAACCCAGTCGACTTCGAGCCTGTTTCGGAGTCCAAGACTAATGTGGAGTAAAACAGACGGCCAGAAGGCATCCGGACTCCGTTTTTGATGATCCACCTATGGATGGAAAGATAATTTCATAAGGAAGCCAATGGCATTGGTTTGAGGTCAAAATTCCTTTGGAGTCATCAGGAAACATCGAAACAAGTTAGCATCTAGAATCTGTTCCGGTGCTGCGTCACCGTTTTTGGTCCGTTGGACCGTGTATCGTTGTTGAGCCCATTAGGGGACACGTCCAAGGGTGGCGACGACCCTTAGACCTCTATAACTAGCTGCCGCCTCTCTCGTTAGGTTTCGGGTTTTGCTTAGATTATTCTGTTCATAACAGTTTCGCCGTGCCATCGGTTTGTGAGACCCAACTCGTGAAATTAATCATTCATCTGTAATTGGTTGCATTCTTTCGTGTTTTTGCTTGTGTTCTTTGATTAGCAGGCAAAGGACTCAGCCTTCTTGGTGAGGTTGACTGTGTTTCGATGGTCGATAACTAGAGGAGATGTGGTGCTACGATTGCGGGGTTCAGAGCCGCGTTGTTCGGAAGCCGGATCAAATTGTGTCACGACTCCACCAAATTGAGAGTTATTAGAACCTTTTAGAAGATCAGGAACCCTAGTTCACATCAGAACCGAACACCAATTAGCCGATATCTTCACAAAGCCTCTAGATGCGTCAAGATTTTGTCCTTTGAGGTGTGAGCTCAATATCGTTGATTCTCGTAACGTGGAATGATATCTTGCACACTATCGGTGTTTTGACCCTGGGGGTCGACACCAACAACTAAATTCATAATTGCGTGCTCCCTTAATCTGGTGGGTGATGCAAGAAGGACACGGCGATTTATCCTGGTTTGAGCAAAGAAGGCCCCACGTCCAGCGGGGGGGATAATTCGTGTTATCTTGCACCGAAGTGCTAGTACAGGGGGTGAATACAAGCGGGCGTGAGAAGTGTGAGCTTGAGCTTGAGTGTTTTGGGCGCTTAGCTCTCTACTTCACACCGTCTCATGGTATTGTCCTATGATCTAAGGCCTTAGCGTATGATGCTTTGGATCCTTCTCCCTCTTTTCTAAAGTCCTAGCACCTCCTTTTATATGCGAAGGAGGGGCACAGGAGTACATGTTTTTAGGGCTCACGTGGTTGGTGACGTATGACATTGATGCCGATCATGTCGGTGCCACTGTAGAGGCGTACGTCAGCATGGGAGGTCCTGCAGCCGTCGCGTCGGGAGTTGTTGAAGTTTTGATAGGGGTTGGTGAAGTCCTCGCTCGAGGGTCAGCGTGATGGAGCTGAGGGGCGATGATTGAGGCCTTGGGTCGAGTTGAGGGGGTCGAGCCCCATCAGATAAGGCCAAATCCCAGGAAATGTGGGGGAATGCATTAACTTACACATCTCAAGGGGGTGCCAGATGTGGTACAACGCTCGGTATGGCGTAACAGGGAGGTACGATCCGTGAGATTCTGGGGTACGAGCGGTAAAAGCCGAATTCGACCGCCATACCCACAACTATTACTGTAACTGTGTCCATACGGTTAGGCAGGAGTAGGTAAAACACATCGAATGTGCCTGGATCTGGTAGCCGAGGGGTATACTGTGCTCGAGGGCTGCCCCTTTGCACGAGCGAAGTTTCATCCTCGAGGGCGAGCTTGTTCGCCCGAACGAAGTTCCATCTTCGAGGGGTCACCCCGAGAGAAGTTCCATCCTCGAGGGCAGGCTCGCTCGCCTGGTCGAAGCTCCGTCCTTGAGGCCAGCCTGTTCGCCCACGCGAAGTTCCATCCTCGAGGGGTCACCCAAACTGTACCCTCGAGCGTACAGTCTCGGTCCACGTGGTAGCCCATCGAGCAGGCTATGGCTTTGGGCTGTCGTCACCCGTTCGTGGGTCAGCCCAGTTTGCCCTAGCCTGTGGGCTTTCGAGCGATAGTAAGGGAGGTCGTTGGAGGGTCTACGTTGCTGATTTCGGGGATTAGTCCGGTTGATCGAGGGTTTTGGGTATCCCTTTCCCAGTTACCCGACAGTAGGCCCCGAGCCTCTGTGCGAGTGTTGGCACTCGGGCAGGAGGTCAGGAGTCGGGAGTGAGGTGTGACTCAGATTTTTCTATGGGGGGCGCACGAGCGTCCCCCATGGGGGTAGCCCCCGAGGCCTCGGAGGAGTTGGAAGGCTTCTTTGAGGGCTTTATTTGTCTAAGGTCGAGGGGTGCTCGTCCAGTCGGGTACGGACCTAAACTGGAGTCATGGCGCTTTACCGAGGGGTATGTCGGGACGTCAAGCCCCCGGTGGATTTTTGACCCTCTTTTGTCGAGGGGTTCCATGCACGGTCGAGCCTTCTAGCCTCGTGCAGCTGGGGCATTGCCGGCCTCGGCATTCATCTCACGAGTTCCTTTCGATCGGACATGAGGGGAGAAGCGTTGGACTACCCTTGATAGGGCGAGCCTCGAAGTTCTCAGTGAGCTGGTAATGGGAAAATCCAAGTGAGAGCCTGTTCCTTGTTCGATAGAGGTCGGCTGGTAGCCCGGAGGTGGTCTCCTTAAAGCAAAACGCATGGACCTACGGATACCGATTCTATTCGATAGGTCTCGGTGGCTCGATGCCTCCCTTTGGGGGATTCCATAAAAGTCCATAGCATTTCGCCTTGGATGTGTCCAAAGGGGTCTTGAGAGTTTGTTCTCGAACGGGGCCTCGTGTTGGCTCCCCCTTGGTCACCCCTGACTCGGGTGCTCGAGGGCGGCTGTAAAACCCTGATCGAGGGCTAGCCTTCGCTCCCTCGAGGCTTGTTGTGGGGCCGGAGCCCGTTTACCTTCTCCTGGAGGAATCCGCCGGTAAGTGACATTTATTTTTCTTACCATTAGATGCGCCTTTTGAGGAGGAGGAGGCTTAATGGTACGGTGGTGGAGATCGTGGTGGGCCCGGGCAACGGCTAATTGCCTGAGGTGTGATGTGTGTATCCGGCCGAGAATTGAGGGGGAATGGTTAGGTACACGCATTAATTGGGGGGTTACCTTTTTCTGCCACCGGATTCCGCCCGTTGCTCTTCCTGGGTATAAAATCAGGGGGGACAGGCACTGTTTGCCCCTATCTTTTCCATCCTGTCCTCACCACCGCTAGTGCTCCCAAATCCCTGCTTTCCTAAGCACGAGGGTAGGAACTTAGAGAAAGAGATCATGATTGGGAACCTTCCCGGTTGTCCATCCGCTAAGGAGATTTGTGTCATTGCTGCTGCTGCCATGTCCACCGAACAGATCTATGCCACCACCGCTGCCATGGCCCCCATCCTCCAGCCTGTCAAACCCTGGCACCCGTCGACGGTAATGCGGCAGAGGTTGAACGAGCTGGTGGGAGAAGGGCTTCTCTGCCCCGTCACTGATCCGACTCGACCGGAGTGGATTGCGCCCCAAGGAGCCACCTGGAGCCAGCCGGAGGGCTACATAGTGAGCTTCCTCAAGTACCACTGGCATGGGCTCGGAGCACCCCCGAGCGAGTTTATGCGGGGGCTGATGAACTTCTACGGCGTTGAGCTCCAACACTTCTCCCCCAATGCCATCTCCAATGCCGCAATCTTCGTAGCCGTCTATGAGGGCTACTTAGGGATGGCGCCACATTGGGAGCTGTGGCTCCATCTCTACAAGGGGGAGTGGTTTGCCTCTTTGGTGGAACCAGGCATGAGGCGAATCGTCAGAGCGGGCTGCCTCAACTATGTGTTGAAGACAGGCAAGTCAGAGGTGCTGCGCGAATACAACCCTACCGGGTTGATGTCCAACCACTCCTGGTGGGACGAGCAATGGTTCTACCTTCACAATGACGGAGGCTACCTCCCGTCGTACACCGGGCGGCTCATCATCGAGCAGCCATTCAACTGGCTGCACGATGTGACGGGGGATCTTCAACATCGACTTTGACCCCTAGTCGTCGCGATGAGGACCCTTCGAGAGGCGGGCCTGACGGCGGGTGTGGTGGTCTTGGCCTACCATAGTCGACAGGTTCTCCCCCTAATGGAGTGCCCACTGTGGTTGGACGAGATGCTCCCCACGGTGGCTCCCGAGGTGCTCAAGAGGTGCCGGATGTCCAGCAAGGAGATGTCTGCCGTGGAGATCGTCCCACGGGTGAAGGGGATGGTCATAGGTTCGTTTAGGGCAGAGGACGTCAACCACCTCCCCATGCGACTGGAGGGGTACCTCAACCTGGTGGGTGCCTCGACCCATGCCTTTTGCATTTATGTTTCATCCCTTTTTTCCTTACTCTTGTCCTTACGACTGAGTGCTTTTGTGTAGGGGGGAATTGACTACCAGAGATCGAGGCCCCCATTGAGGGAGGATGCTCTTGATCATCAGGTGAGACGCTTCAATGCCCAGCAGGAAAAGAGGCGCAAGGACAAGGAGAAGAAGAAAAGGGACAAGAAGCTTTGGGAGCACGAAAAGCGTGAGAAGCGCCATGCGCAGCAGAGGCGCGATGGGCTCCCGAAGGAGGAGTCTACCTCAGAGGATGAGGGAGATGAGATGATGATGATGATGATGTCGATGTTGAAGCGGTGGCGGGACGTCTCGAGCTCCTTCTGTCTGGTCCCTCCCGTACTGACTGTCTTCCGGTGCAGGAGGACGCGCCGGAGCAGCGTGCCCCTCAGTCGGCGACATCGATCTTGGAGCACCGGCAAGGGAAAAGGCCGGGCAACCCCTCGACTCTGGGGGTTCATCCTCCTCATGTCGCACTCACGGCCGGACCCTGCCCACTTCGACTCGGGAAACCCGGTCCCGGTCAAAGGCGCGGGCGGAGCAGAGTCATGCCCAGGAGACCTCATCAAAGCAGGGAGGCACGAACCCCACCGACAGCCCCTAGCAGCCCTAGCCTTGGGAAGAGCTTGGCTTCAGGTGGGGCCTCGAGGTCTGCTAGCAGCTCGAGGGGGACCCGAAAGGCGTCTATCCCCTTCAGGTAAGTGTTGTCGATTTGAATTTTTTCTTATAGCTTCCTCATTCTGCGGTTCATTAAGTTCTCTGATAACCTGCTTTTCGTCCAGGCCAAAGTGCCATATCGAGGAGGTGACCCTCATGCCGGCTAAGTGGCTCAAGGTGGACGCGGCCACGAAGATGAGGGTCTCGGTCACAGGTCCGACGTCGAGGCCCTTGGCACCATGGGAGGAGAAGTGGCTGTCCTTAGCCCTCGGGGCTATGGCTTGTGGTAGGCTAACGGGTTCTGCTCTCGCTGCAGGGTCGAGTGACTCGGGGGCCATGACAGGTGGTGACTCTGAGCCAGGGAAGACACAGGAGGGAAGGAGCGCCTTCTTGGTGTCGACGTCCATGGCCCCCGAGCTTAGTCCGGCGTTAGGGAGCGGAGTCCCGATATCGGGAGCTCCTGACCTAGGTCAACCTGAGGTCTCTGTTCCGACGCTCGTGGGGGGAGCCCCCGAGGGCCACGAGCCAAGAACGAAGGTTGCCCCTATCGACCTCGAGGGTGAGGGGGCCATCACCCCTCCCTCCTCGACGGGAGAGCGAAAGCCATGGCCGACGAGGCTACATGACCTGGAGGCCCAGCGAAACCAGGAGCAGAAGGCCCTGTAGGAAGAGGAGCTGCCGCAGACGCAGCAGGAGGAGAAGAAGAAGCCGCAGGTGTGGCAGGAAGAGGAGGAGCCGACGCCACCAGGAAACACGATGCTGTCGGACCTGTGGGCGCAGCCGCCTAAGCCATCGGAGGGGGAGGGGACCTCGGGACTCCCAAAATAGTGGGTGTCCGTGATCACCCTCGATGAGCTGCTGACAGAGCAGGAAGCAGCGTTGAAAGCATCGGCCATTCTGCGCTCGTCGGGGGACATGTCGATGGTGGACTTGCTAGTGTCACAAGATGTGGCATTGTGGGAAGCGACGGCCTCAACCCCTCCGCCGCCTCCAAAGGCACCAGAGGCAGCGTTGAGCCAGCCATCGCAACCATCGACCACACCGTCGGAGGAGCCAACGATTTTTGTCCACAGGCATGGCGGTCGGAGGAGACGGCGGCCAAGAGTCCTTCTGGTTTTTGACATTAGAAGGAAGGAGAGGATCCCCCTCGCATGCCGGAGTAGTCATCGCGTTGGGGGCTCCTGGCCTATTAAGGAGGTCGACCACCGACCCCGGGCTGGGAGACACCAGCACTGCGTTGGAGTTCCCCACCCTGGCTGAGTTGGCAGAGCACTATGGTGCCCCACGTGATGTGGTGGATAAGATCGAGTCCTTGGCGCGAACCAAGGTCAAGATGATCTCCCACATTGGGGCAAGGAGTGCGTCATGCTCTGGGAGCTCGGCGACTCCAGCGCTCCCAGGATCGTAATGGATGACCCGGCAGAGGTCAAGCACTGGGAGGACATGGAGCGGTCTCAGGCATGGCTGCAGCACTTCCTCAAGCTGGGCGTCAAGCTCGTTGGAGGTATCGACCAGAGTCTCACGGTAAGTCCCTGTTCTAGATCACATACGATGTTTGGCTTTTTTCATATGGATCACCTTAACCCTCGATTTTCTGTTTCCTGGATGTGCAAAGGCGTTCCCACTCCAAGTCATACTTCCTCCACAAAACGCATAACAGCCAGGAGGAAGTGCTTTGCCAACTTGAGGCCAGCCCATCTACGTAGAGCAGGGTGGCCGAGGTCGAGGTGGAGGTGAAGCAGGCCAAGGAGGAGGCTGCTAGGGCAAAGGAGGACGCTGAGGCAGCTCGAGGCGAAGCCGCCCAACTCAAGGAGGAGCTCCAGTGGGCCAAGGAGGAGGTCGCCGCAGCCAAGCATGAAGCGGAGAAGGCCACGAGCGAAGGCACTCGTTCCCAAGAGCACGTCAAGCTACTCGTGGGGGAGGCTTGAGGCTCTGTGGAGCATATCCGCTTGCTCGAAGCCAGTCTGGCTCAAGTCTCCATAGTGTGTGACACCCTCTCCACCTTGGTCAAGGAGGAGAAGGTCGAGCTGATAGCCTGGAGGCCAAGCTCGAGGCAATAGGCTACCCTTCGAGAGAAGGAGCAAGCCATCGTCTTGGCTGGTGGCGCCCTCGAGACCCTTTGGTGCAAGAAGATGGATGTGACCCGGGCTTTCAAGGAGGCCCAGCGGGAGTGAGACGAGGCTCGAGAGGAGCGCGACGCCATGCCAGAGGACCACAGCGCCCTCAAGACCCGCTAGCCAGTAAGTTCCTTGGTGAGCTTTAACATTTTTCTTTCCGTATGACTTGTTTAACTCTTGTTTTGCCTTTCAGGCCTTGAGACCGAGCTGCTTTCCACTCAGGCCGCCGCCAAGGCACTGCAGGAGAGCCTCGTGGCAGAGGGTGTGCTTCTCGGTAGGCTTCGGGTCACCATCAACAGGCTTTGCACCTCCTGGGAGGTTGAGCCCATCGAGGAGGTTGGAAGAGACATCCCGGGGGCCACGCTAGTCGACCGGCTCTACCACCTCGACGCCATCCTTCGGGATCGCATGCGGGAGGCGCTTCACACCGGCGTCAAGCGGGCACTGGCGATGGTTTCCTCTGGCTTTGTCTTCGACATGGACGTCGTTGCCCAAGGCTTCATCCCTGACATCTCGAAGACCGATGTTGAGAATGAGGAGCGATGCCGAGGGCCGATCTGGGATGCCGAGATGCCGAGGGAAGCGATGGCGAAGCTGTTCGAGGACTAAGTCCTCCCCCCAAAGATGAAGGGGACACCGTCGAGGAGGGTGGTTGTCGGTTACCGAGAGAAGGGGTACCCTAAACCTCCCTTGTTTTCGGTTGAACCCCGAGTTTACCCACAGATTAATCTCACGGGGACCCTCGAAAAAACACATGCAAGACCAGACCAAATATCCTCGACCCACCGGGGCCCACTGGCAAATACACACCGGGCCGACCCACAACAGAATACTTAACTTCTGTCGCAACCCTCGACAAGTCACTGACGTCACCAACTGATGATCACTCGAGAGGGGGGACCCCACGTCAAGTGTCGAGGCCCCGGCAGGACGGATGCCTCGATACGACAAGGGTCGAGCCCCCCTTGAACCACCAACTTCGGGTGCGTCCGACAGCGCATTTGATGCAAAACTACCTAACCTCGTCCAATCGTATGGCTATAGTAGCCGTACAGTGGTCTGTACAGCGGTCGAATCCCGCTTTACCGCCCATACTGGGGACGTGCATCAGTCTGCACGGCACTGTTACGCCGTACTCAGCACTGTTAGGCTGCTTGAGGCCCCCTTCGACGCGCTACGCGACAAACAACCGACATCGGATTCTCTCCTTTGCTTGTATTCACCCCTGTACAAGCACTTAGGTGCAAGATAATACAAATCTTCTCCCCCGCTGGACGTAGGGCCTTCTTTGCCCGAACCAAGATAAATCGCTGTGTTCTTCTTGCATCACCATCCGAACGGGTTACGCACACATACGTTTACTCATTGGCTTAGGACACCCCCGGGTTCCTAACATCGACAGTTGGCACGCCAGGTAGGGGCCTGGGTGTGTCAAACCACTTTGTTCGGATGGTGGATTTCGTATCATCGCTCCCTTTTGGCTCGGTGATCTGGTTTGGGAGTTTGGAGTTCCTGTCGCTCGGCACGAGCCATGACATGGTCCTGCTCTCAACTGGGCACCTAAGCGGGGGCGCTTCAGGGACTCCGCGAGGAGCCCTGCGTCACCCTCGCCACCACGCTTCCCAATCAAGAAGGAGATGTGGATCGCAGGGCGGGCGACGCCGCCGTGTGACCACGGTCGTCACATCCTCTTCGTCTTTGATAGATGACTTGAGCTCTCTAGCCAAGAGCCTCCCATGACTACGCGTAAGGCCCGAAGAGGGGCAGCGCTCGCCAGGGTTGAACGCTTCTCCCCAGGCGAACACGCCCCTCACGTCTACGGGTCTCTTGCCCCATGAGCAGTTTGCCGTCCGACCAGTCCTGCCATTTGTGCTCGACAATGCCGCTTCAACATACTCCACTATCGTGCGCTTGGGTTTCAGAGCGGACAGGGAACGGACTGGACCCCCCTACGCACAGTAGTGTGCCAGGAGGTACCGGTACTGGCCCCCGAGCGCCCGATTAACCCTCGCCCACGCGGCACCTGCCCTCACGCGCTTCGACAGTGGCTGGAAGTGGAACAATATGGGTGGACCATCATGCCTTACTCGCTCTACTCCGAATCACCCACGGGGGCCCCGCTTGACGAGGAGGCAAGTGTCACCGTGTCTGCCCCGGCGGACCTTTTTGTCGAGCAGGAGGAGCCACAGGTCGGCTTGCTGGCTATCGTGCCGTGCGAGGGTCCGTCTCCCCCCGCGGTGCCCGAGCAACGACCTGCGGTAGGCGCGGCCGTCGACACGGAGGGTGCCAGAGCAGAGGCGGCGCGGCGGCGCTCCGAGGCGGAGACTTCGGGATGGGGCTCAGAGCCCATCCATGTCCACGACCCCATGAGTCACGATGCTCCCTCGTGGGAGGTGGATGACCTCGTGGAGCTCGAGTGCTAGAGGGCCGTCGAGGAGGAGCGTTCTTGCCTTTAGAGCTCGCTGAAGGCAATGCTTGGTCTCGTCAGCGACAACCTTCACCAACGCCTCGCGGTAAGTATCCTTTTTGAAGTTATGGAACTCGGGGTGTGTTCTCTTTTTTGATGATGTCCTTTGTTCTTCTTACTCTTAGGATCTGAGAAAGCGCTCGAACATCAAGTGCTATCTTATCCACGGTGCCAAGGATAAGTGGAACCAGATCCCCAAGCTAGAAGCAGTGCTCGAGGCTACCCGGTTTGAGGCCGCGAAGGCGAAGGAGGAGGCTGCTACCACTCGAAGTGGGCTTGAGAAGGCAAAGTCCAAAACTGCCTTGGCCCAAGAGGTGGCTGCCCAAGCCAAGGAGGCCAAGGCCAAGGCGAAGAAGGAAGTGGGGAGGGCCCTCAAGAAGGCGAGGTCCAAGGCCAGCGACAAGCTGGCAAGGGCTGGCGCGGCCCTCGAAGCGGTGCGGAAGGAGCTCGAGGCCTCGGCCTCTGAAAACACCAGGCTTTCCGAAGCCTGGCAAGAACAAAGGCGGAATGCCATTTCGGCAGGCGAGGCCCTCGAGAAGCTCAAGGAGGAGAACGCGTCGATGGTCCGCGCTGGTGAGACGCTTGCAAACGAGTATCTCATTCTGCAAGATACGCACACAAAGCTCGAGACCCACGCCGTCGGTGAGTCTTCCTTCTTTTCTTGAAGAGTTTTTTGCCTTTATTTTTTCTTAAGCGTTACTGACTCCGTTTGTTTCCAGCCTTGAAGGAGGAGCTGACTCGGGCTCATCGCGACCTCGGCCTACTTCAGAAGTCGTACACGACCGAGGTGAAGCTGACCAGCGAGCTCGGCGGTATGCTCAGCATGGTCTACGACAGCCTCGGCGTCCCTCATCCCGAAGCGGCCACGGATGATGTCCATGGGGCCCCTCTCCTTGACCCACTATTCGAGCTTGGCCGCATGGTTAAGGAGAAGGTGCGGGGCACCCTTCATGTCAGCGTGAAGCGGGGGATGGCGGTCATCGGCTCTGGCTACATCTATGACATGGAGGTCGTCTCCCACGGCTTCGTCAGCGACCCTTCGAAGACTGATGAGGAGAATGAAGCCGTCTTCATGGGGTTGGTCGAGGCTGCCGAGGAACCTGGCGGTCGTCTTGCAAGCCTCTTCGAGCGTGAGGTCCTTCCACCTCCTGAGGATGATGTCCTATGAGCCAAATCTGGGAAAAGAGGCCATTGTAAGAAATCTTGTGATTTTCTGGTTTGCGAGGCCCAGGGGGCCTCGAAACATTATCGAATGTAAAATATAACTTCGCAAATTGTTTAGTCCATTCCTTTCTCGCATGTCTAATAACGTTTCTTCACTTAGTGTGACGCATGTTCATGCCCCTCGACGTGGGAGTGAGTGGAGGTACCGTAGCCCTGGGGCGTCGGTGGTCTCCTGGCTTGGCAACCCTCAACCTTTAGGGTGTTCACATGGCGCTTTGGACTAAGTATTTAGAGCGTATCGAGGTGCATAAAGAGGATAGACTTTTGAGTTTTGAAAAAATCATGCGACATTTTTGGGGACTTCAGGGGGTTCCCCCCTTGTAGCCCCCGAGGGAGGTTCGACTCTGAGGGAGCAGAGTCGAGGCTACCTCTTATATGTATAAGAAGATTGAGCTTGTGATCGAAAGCATTCCATATACGAAAATGTATGAAGAAGGCATTGAGGCCCTAGGGATAGAAGCGACGTAGCTATTCGATGTTCCATGCGTTGGTGAAGATTTCGCCTTTGTCGTTGGCGAGCTTGTAGGTTCCGGGCTTCAACACCTCTGCTATGATGAAGGGGCCTTCCCACGGTGGAGTTAACTTGTGGCGGCCCTTGTTGCTCTGTCGCCGTAGTAAGACGAGGTCGCCCACTTGAAGGTCCCTTTTGCGCACATGCTTGTCGTGGTAGCGTCGAAGCTTCTGCATGTATCTTATGGAGTTGAGGAGGGCCATGTTTCGAGCTTCTTTGAGTTGGTCGATGGCGTTTGCGAGGGCTTCTTCGTTCGTCTACTCGTTGTAGGCTTTTAATCGAGGGGACCCATATTCGAGGTCGATGGGGAGGATGGCCTCAGACCCGTAGACCATGAAGAATGGGGTGAATCCCGTGGCTCGACTGGGTGTTGTCCTTAGGCTCCACAGGACCGAGGGCAGCTCGATGGCCCACTTCTTGCCGTATTTCTTTAGGCGGTTGTAGATTCTAGGCTTGAGCCCTTGAAGAATCATCCCATTGGCATGCTCGACCTGGCTGTTAGTTCGAGGATAAGCAACTGCAGAACAATTCACACGGATGTGATGGTGATCGCAGAAGTCCAGGAACTTTTTGCTGGTGAATTGCGTGCCATTGTTGGTGATGATCACGTTGGGGACCCCGAAGTGATGAATGATGTCAATGAAGAACTCGACCGCTCGCTCGGAACGAATGTTGGTGATGGGCCGAGCCTCGATCCACTTGGTAAACTTGTCGATGGCAACGAGCAGGTGGGTGAAGCCTCCAGTTGTCCTTTTGAGGGGGCCAACAAGGTCGAGCCCCCATACAGCGAACGACCATGTGAGGGGGATCATTTGCAAAGCATGCGCAGGGAGGTGCGTCTGCTTGGCATAGAACTGGCACCCCTCACATGAGCAGACGAGGCTGATGGCGTCAGAGACAGCGGTCGGCCAGTAAAAGCCTCGTTGGAAAGCGTTCCCGACGAGGGTCCTGGGCGCAGCATGATGACCGCATGCCCCCGAGTGTAGGTCATTGAGTAACCTTTTGCCTTCCTCGATGGTGATGCAACGTTGCAAAACTCCGGTCGGGCTTCGTCGATAGAGCTCCTTGTCTGGACCGAAGAGGACGTAGGTTTTGGCCCTTCGCACAATGCGTCGAGCCTCATTTCGCTCGTCTGGCAGCTCCCCTTGAGTAAGGTATTCGAGGAAGGGCTTACGCCAATCGGCTTCATCGCTTGCTCGAGGGGTTGATACCTCGAGGTCCATGACCTCGGCCCCGGTCGAGGGGGCCTCGGTTGGTTGAGGCTTGACTCCCTTGGACGGATGTTCCTGTTCATCCGTGAAGTCAATTGATGGCTTGTAGAGATCTTTCGCGAAGACATCGGGTGGCACGGTGCCTCGAGTTGATGCGATCCTTGCGAGCTCGTCCGCGGCCTCGTTGTAGCGTCGAGCAATGTGGGTTAATTCGAGGCCATAGAATTTGTCTTCCAATTTGCGAACCTCTTGACAGTATGCTTCCATTTTAGGTTCGTGGCAGCTCGAAGCCTTCATGACTTGATCGATGACTAACTGCGAGTCACCCCGGGCTTGGAGGCGTCGAACCCCGAGCTCGATAGCAATGCGTAGTCCGGTCACAAGGGCCTCGTACTCTGTGATGTTGTTCGAGGCTGCAAAGTGGAGTCGAATCACGTAACGCATGTGAACCCCGAGGGGCGAGATGAAGAGCAGGCCCACGCCCGCTCCTGTTTTCATCATCGACCCATCAAAGCACATGGTCCATAGCTCGGCCTGGATCTGTGATGGGCAGTAGTTGAGTGTCGGTCCATTCGGCCACGAAATCCTCCAGCACCTGCAACTTGATGGCCTTTCGCGGTGTGAAAGTGAGGGTCTCACCCATGAGCTCGACTGTCCACTTAGCGATTCTCCCTGTGACCTCCCAATTCTGGACTATCTCCCCGAGGGGGAAGGACGAGACCATGGTTCTCGAGTGGCTTAGGAAGTAATGTTGGAGTTTGCGTCGCGTAAGGACTAGAGCGTACAACAGCTTCTGAATCTGAGGGTAGCGGGCCTTGGTCTCCGAGAGTACTTCACTGACAAAGTAGACTGGCCTTTGAACGGGTAGGGTGTGCCCTTCTTCTGCCCTCTCGACCACTATGGCCGCACTGACCACCTGGGTGGTTGCGGTGACATAGAGGAGGAGCGGCTCGGCCGGATGAGGAGGTACTAGGATCGGGGGCGAGGCTAGCATAGACTTAAGCTTTGAGAGGGCTTCCTTAGCTTCGAGGGTCCATTCGAAGTGCTTCAATTTCTTCAAAAGGCGGTAGAGGGGCAACGCCTTTTCCCCGAGAGGGAGACGAAGCGGCTCAGGGCTACCAGGCATCCTGTGACCCTCTGAATGCCTTTGAGGTCTCGAATGGGCCCCATCTTGACGATCGCCAAGATTTTCTCCGGGTTGGCCTCGATGCCGCGCTGAGAGACTATGTACCCTAAGAGCATGCCTCGGGGGACGCCGAAGACACACTTCTCGGGGTTCAACCTGATGTTCTTCGCCCGGAGGCATTTGAACGTGGCATCAAGGTCAGAGACGAGATCCTCGACTTTTTTGGTCTTGACCACGATGTCATCGACATAGGCCTCGACTGTCGAGCTGATGTGTTCTCCAAAAACATGGAGCATGCACCGCTGGTACGTTGCCCCGGCGTTTCGAAGGCCGAAGGGCATAGTAACATAGCAGTACATGCCAAAGGGGGTGATGAAGGAAGTCGTGAGCTGGTCGGACTCCTTCATCCGGATCTGGTGGTAGTCGGAATAGGCGTCGAGAAAGGAGAGGGTCTCACATCCCGCCATCGAGTCAACGATTTGATCAATGTGTGGCAAGGGAAATGGGACTTTAGGACATGCTTTATTCAAGCCGGTGTAATCTACGCACATCCTATATTTCCCATTTTTCTTTTTGACTATTACAGGGTTAGCTAACCACTCGAGATGGTGGACCTCCTTGATAAATCTGGCCGCCAAGAGCTTGTTGACTTCTTCCCTGATGATCCTACACTTCTCCTCGTCGAAGCGGCGTAGGCGTTGCTTCACTGGCTTAGACCCGGGGCGGATCTCCAAGGCGTGCTCGGCGACTTCCCTCGGTATGCCCGGCATATCTGAGGGACTCCATGCAAACATGTCGGCGTTCGCACAGAGAAAGTCGACGAGCACTACTTCCTATTTGGCATCAAGGGAGGCGCTGATGAGCAACGCCTTCCCCTTGGAGCAACTCGGGTGGAGAGGGATCTTCTTCGTGTCCTCGGCGGGCTTGAAGCTGCCGTCATGTCGCTTGGGTTCGGGGATCTCGTCAGCGAGGGCCTTGAGAGTGGCTACAAGCATCACTGACTCCTCGAGTTCTTTCGCGTGTTTGACGCACTCGACGTCGCAGTCGTATGCGTGCTTGAAGGAGGAGCCGACGGTGATGATGCCGTTGGGGCCTGGCATCTTGAGCTTGAGGTAAGTGTAGTTGGGAACCGCCATGAACTTGGCATAGCCTGGCCGTCCAATGATCGCATGGTACGTGCCTCGAAATGGGACTACCTCGAACGTGAGGGTCTCCTTTCGAAAGTTCACGGGAGTACCAAAATACACCAGCAAGTCGATGCATCCGATGGGAATAGCCCTTTTCCCTGGCACGACGCCATGGAAGCCCCCAGCGCTAGGTTTCAGCTTTTCCATCGGGATTCCGAGAAGGTCGAGGGTCTTGAAGTAGATGATGTTGAGGCTGCTGCCTCCATCCATCAAGGCCTTGGAGAAGCGGGTGTTGATGATGACAGGGTCGACAACAAGCGGGTAGAGCCCCGGGTTCGGGACGTGGTCCGGATGGTCATCACGGTCGAATGTGATAGCCGTCTCGGACTAGTCCAAGAATCAGGGGGTGGCGACTCAAGTGGAGAATACCTCCCGATGCTCCCTCTTACGCTGTCGAGGGGAGAGCCAGGCGGTAGGTCCCCCGTAGATCATGTAGCAGTCCTGCACCACGGGGAATCCATCATCCTTGTCGTCGTTCTTATCGTCGGGCTCTTCCATTTTCTCTTCCTTTCCTCGAACCGTACCCTCGAAATGCCTTTTGAGCATCCGGTAGTTTTTGAGGGTGTGGTTGGCCTGGCCCTTGTGATATGGGCATGGTTTCTTGAGCATCTCGTCGAAGAGGCCCTTTTCAGGAGGGCCTCAAGGCTTCTTGCGCTTGACAGCCGCCACGAGGTCCTTGTCGGGGGCGTCTTCGCGAATGCCTCATGGGTTCTTCTTCTTCTTGCCCCTTTCTTGCCGCCCCGGTTCGAACCCTCAGGGTTGGCCGCCTTGGCTTGCGTTTGGCCTTTGCCATCATTGAAGAAGGCGCCGACGGCCTCTTCTCCGGTGGCAAAGTTGGCCACGATGTCCATCAATTCATCAACGGTCTTTGGGGGAGCACGCCCGAGCTCCCAGACCAGTTCCTTGCAGGTGGTCCCGACAATGAAAGCCAGGATCACCTCTTCGTCGGTGACGTGGGGAAGCTCAGTGCGCTGCTTAGAGAAGCGTCGAGTAAAATCATGGAGGGATTCCCCGGGCTTCTGTCTGCAGCCTCAGAGTTCCCACCTATTGCCCAAACGCACATAGGTGCCCTTAAAGTTCCCCTCAAAAACCCTAACCAGGTCAGACCAGTCATAGATTTGGTTAGGGGGAAGCTCCTCAAGCCACCGTCGTGCGGTGTCGGAGAGAAAGAGTGGGAGTTGTCGAATGATGGCGCTGTCGTCACGGGCCCCACCAAGCTGGCACGCCAGCTTGAAGTCGACAAGCCAGAGCTCAGGCTTTGTCTCGCCGTCGTATTTGATGAGACTTGTCGGGGCTCTGAAGGGGCTAGGCAGCGGCGTGCTGCGAATCGCACTGCTGAAGGCTCGAGGTCCCGGTGGATCCAGGGATCGACGTCAGTCCTCGTTGCTGTTGTAGCGTCCGCCCCGATGAGCGCTGTAGCCTTGTGCCTCGGCGTCACCGCTCTTGCATCTGCGGTGTTCGTTGATGTCGTGACACGTATCACAGGGCTCGCGGTTGTCATGAACGTGATCATGGGCCGAGACCGCCCCCTTCAAGCGGGGGGAGTCTACCGGCTTGGTCGAGGCCTGCCTCTCATGCCGCGAGGGTTCGTGGTGTTGCCCTGAGGCTGCACCTCAACGCCTCGAGGCAGAACTCTCGGCCTGCTGGATGGCGGCCACCTCGAGAAGGCCCTAGATCTCCTGTCGGACTCGTTGGGCTTCAGGATTCGAGGGGGCCGGCATATTGCGGAGAAGCATGGTTGCCGCGATGACATTTTGACTGGCTCGATTGAAGGCAGGACATGCAACCGTATCCATGCCCACAATCTGTCGCTGTACTTGTCGCGCTCGGGCCCGAGCCCCTCCGCCTGGGGGATTTCAATTGTCTTGCTCGAGGGTACGCTTGAGCTGGCGCAGTCGCTCTTTGTCTTCATCGAGTTTGGCTCAAAGCTCCTGGACCTGCGTGAGCTAGGCGACGCGGGCGCCCTGCGAATCACATGGATCATTGGTCACGGTAGGGGGCCCTTCCTCCTGTCCCGCCAGGAGGAGGGGTCCACCTGTTGCAGCCGGTGGTGTGGACGTCTCTGCGGGACCAGCGTCGTCGTTGCCCAACGCGACGACTATTTCAACATGGAAACACTCTCGCGTGAGATCATAGTAGCTGGAGTCATAGTCGGAGTCCGAGTAGAGCTGGTAAGGCATGATGGTCTGCCCATATTGTTCCACTTCCAGCCACTGTGGAAGCACGCAAGGGCAGGCGCCCCATGGGCGAGGGTTAATCGGGCGCTCGGGGGCCAGTACCGGTACCTCCCAGCACGCTGTTGTGCGTAGGGGGGTCCAGTCCATTCCCTGTCCACTCCGAAACCCGAGTGCATGATAGTGGAGTATGTTGAAGCGGCATTGTCGAGCCCAAATGGCAGCACCGGTCGGACGGCAAACTGCTCATGGGGCAAGAGAGCCGTAGACATGAGGGGCGCGTTCCCCTGGGGAGAAGTGTTCAACCCTGGTGAGCGTTGCCCCTCTTCGGGCCTTACGCGTAGTCGTGGGAGGCTCCTGGCCAGAGAGCTCAAGTCATCTATCAAAGACGAAGAGGATGTGACGACCGTGGTCGCACGGTGACGCCGCCCGCCCTGTGATCCACATCTCCTTCTTGATTGGGAAGCGTGGTGGCGAGGGCGACGTGGGGCTCCTCGCGGAGTCCCTGAAGTGCCCCCGCTTGGGTGCCCAGTTGAGAGCAGGACCATGTCATGGCTCGTGCCGAGCGACAGGAACTCCAAACTCCCAAACCAGATCACCGAGCCAAAAGGGAGCGATGATACGAAATCCTCCATCCGAACGAAGCGGTTTGACACACCCAGGCCCCTACCTGGCACGCCAACTGTCAACGTTAGGAACCCAGGGGTGTCCTAAGCCAATGAGTAAACGTATGTGTGCGTAACCCGTTCGGATGGTGATGCAAGAAGAACACAGTGATTTATCTTGGTTCGGGCAAAGAAGGCCCTACGTCCAGCAGGGGGAGAAGATTTGTATTATCTTGCACCTAAGTGCTTGTACAGGGGTGAATACGAGCGAAGGAGAGAATTCAAGGGGGGGTCAAGTATAGAGCGAAAGAGTTATTCAGGGTCTAGGAGTCTGCCTAGGCGTGTGTTCGGTTGTTCGTGAGATCGTTGTCTGGAGTCGGTTCTTCGTCCGATTGGGCCTCTCTCCCCGTTGTGTATCCTGGCGTCCCCTTTTATAGGCCAAGGGGAGGCACGGGGGTACAAGTGTCCTGGTTCGATGACGCAGTGGTGATGTCGCGGGTCGTGGTGGCCAACTCGAGGCCACTGGAGAGACGTGCGCTGAGCATGGCTTGTTCTGTAGTAGCATGGCTCATAGTTGATAGGCGTCCTTCGGAGGCGTGGTTGCTGACTGGCGAAAGACGCGATCCCCTGTAGAGGACGTGTGAGTCCCTATTGGGGTCGCATCAGGAGTTGTTGGCGTAGCTTTCGAGGTCGATGTGGGTTGACCAGAGGGCATCGACACATACTCGAGGCCCAATCGAGGGGTAGCCTCGAGCATAGTGGTTGAACAGATAGGATTAAACTTAGGGAATCCAATGTCGGTTGTTTGTCATGTAGCGTGTCAAAGGGGGCCTCGAGCATCCTAACAGTGCTGAGTACGGCGTAACAGTGCCGTGCAGACTGATGCACGTCCCCAGTATGGGCGGTAAAGCGGGATTCGATCGCTGTATGGACCACTGTGCGGCTACTGTAGCCATACGATTGGATGAGGTTAGGTAGTTTTGCATCAAATGCGCTGTTGGACGCACCCGGAGTTGGTGGATCGAGGGAGGGCTCGACCCTTGTCGTATCGAGGCGTCCGTCCCACTGGGGCCTCGACACTTGACGCGGGGTCCCCCCCTCTCGAGTGATCATCAGTTGGTGACGTCAGTGACTTGTCGAGGGTTGCGACAGAAGTTAAGTATCCTGTTGTGGGTCGGCCTGGTGTGTATTTGCCGGTGGGCCCCTGTGGGTCAAGGATGTACGGTCTGGTCTTGCATGTGTTTTTTTGAGGGTCCCCGTGAGATTAATCTGAGGGTAAACTCGGGGTTCAACCGAAAACAAGGGAGGTTTAGGGTACCCCTTCTCTCGGTAACCGACAGTGATGGAGACGGCGGAGCGGGCCTCTAGGGAAAAACTGGGTGAAGGTGCCTATGTAAATAAGTTAGTTTTGTAACTTATATTCAATGTGGCTTCGAGGGCCTTTAAAACATCTATGCATCTATCGTAATGCATTTGGATATTTTAAATTCGAGCCTTCTCTGTTTTCTTTTGCCTAGATTTTGCTTTTTTGGCTAAGTGTTCGACGCGTACTCGTATCCCTCGAGGGGGAGCGAGTGGAGGTACCATAGCCTGGAGGCATAGGAGAGCTCACGGCTCGACAGCCCTCGACCCTTAGGGAATTCGAGGTGTTTTCTACTTAGTCGTGAAGCGTATCGAGGCGTGAGAAAGAAGAGACGCTCGAGCTTTGATTGCTTGATTTTTGCTTTTCGATTAAGTGTTTGACTTTTGCCCTGAGGTGTAGAAGAGCCCCAGGCTCGATAGCCCTCGACCATTAGGGAGTTTGAGGCATTTTCTACTTAGTTGTGAAGAAAAAGGAGACGCTCAAATTTTGAAAAATTGTTCGTATTTTTTTGGTAACTTAGGGGGTTCCCCCCGTTAGCCCTCGAGGGAGGCTTGACTCTGGCGAGACAGGGTCAAGGCTACCTCTCGCATGTATAATAATGAGTTTGAACTTATAATCGAAAGTACTTCTTATATTTGTCATGCAAAAATGTACAAAACATGCGAGAATGTACGAGGGCATCGGTGCCCTTGGGGCAGAAATGACGTAGTTGTTCGATGTTCCATGCGTTGGTGAAGGTTTCGCCCTTGTTGTTCGCTAGCTATGTTCTGGGCTTCAGCACCTCAGCTATGGTGTATGGGCCTTCCCATGGTGGGGTCAGCTTGTGACGCCCCTTGTTGCTCTGTCGTTGACGTAGGATGAGGTCCCCAACTTGGAAGTCCCTCAAGCGCACGTGCTTGTCGTGGTAGCGTCGAAGTTTCTGTTGATACCTCATAGAGTGAAATCAGCGTCATGTCTCGAGCCTCCTCGAGCTGGTCGATGGCGTTTGTGAGGGCTTCTTTGTTTGTTTGCTCGTTGTAGGCCTTTAGTCAAGGGAAACCATACTTGAGATCAATGGGGAGGACGGCCTCGGACCCATAGACCAAGAAGAGTGGGGTGAAACCCGTGGCTCGACTAGGTGTTGTCCATAAGCTCCATAGGACCGAAGGTAGCTCCGTGGCCCATTTCTTTCTGTGCTTGTTGAGGCAGTTAAAGATCCTCGGCTTGAGGCCCTGCAAAATCATGCCATTGGTGCACTCGACCTGGCCTTTAGTTCGAGGATGAGCAACTGCGGACCAATTTACTCGGATGTGATGGTGATCGCAAAAATCCAAGAACTTCTTTCCAGTGAACTGTGTGCCATTGTCAGTGATGATGACGTTCGAAACCCCAAAGTGATGGATGATGTCAGTGAAGAACTCGACCGCCCGCTCGGAGCGGATGTTGCTGATAGGTCGGGCCTCGATCCACTTGGTAAACTTGTCGACAGCAATGAGTAGGTGTGTGTACCCCTTGGTTGTCCTCTTGAGAGGACCCACAATATCGAGCCCCCAGACCACGAATGGCCAGGTGATGGGGATCATTTGTAGGGCGTGAGCTGGGAGGTGCGTCCGTTTGGCATGGAATTGAAACCCCTTGCATGAACGGACAATGTTGATGTGTCAAAAATGGCGGTTGGCCAATAGAAACCCTGTCGGAAGGCATTGTCGACGAGGGTCCTTGGCACAGCATGGTGGCCACAAGCCCCTGAGTGTATGTCCTCGAGGAGCCTCCTGCCTTCTTTGATAGTGATGCAGCGCTGAAGGATACCTGATGGGCTTCGCCTGTAGAGTTCCTTGCCATCACCGTAGATGATGTAGGACTTGGCCCGTCAAGCGATCCGGTGAGCCTCAGTCTGGTCTTCCGAGAGTTCCCCTCGAATGAGGCAATTGAGGAAAGGGACTCGCCAATCCGGTAGTGGGCTCGACGGAGGAGGTGTCCCCTCGATCTCCATGACCTCGGCCCCGGTCGAGGGGGCCTCGGTCGAGGTCATGGGGTCGAGTGTCGAGGGTGTAGTGCCAGCCCCCGAGCCCAAATTGATGGAGGGCTCAGAGAGGTCTCTCTAGAACACGTCCGAAGGGACAGTACATCGAGTCGATACGATCTTCACAAGCTCGTCTGCAGCTTTGTTGTAGCATCGAGCAATATGATTGAGCTCGAGGCCGTGGAACTTGTCTTCCAGTTTGTGCACTTCATTGCAGTAGGCTTCCATCTTGGTGTCATGGCAGCTCGAGGCCTTCATCACTTGGTTGATGACGAGTTGTGAGTCACCTCGAACGTCAAGGCGTCAGACCTCGAGTTCGAGGGCAATACGCAACCCATTGACAAGAGCTTTGTACTCCGCAACGTTATTAGAAGCGGCAAATTGGATGCGAATGACGTAGCGCATGTGGACTCCGAGGGGTGAGATGAAGAGCAAGCCTGCGCCTGCTCCTATCTTCATGAGCGACCCATCGAAGTACATTGTCCACAGCTCAGCTTGGATTTGAACTGGCGGCAACTAGGTGTCGATCCACTCAGCGATGAAATCTGCCAGCACCTGAGATTTGATGGCCTTCTGAGGTGCGTAGGTGATGGTCTCGCATATGAGCTCGACCGACCACTTAGCAATCCTTCCAGCAGCCTCCCAGTTTTGGATGATCTCCACCAAGGGGAAAGAAGATACCACGGTAACCGGGTGGCTGAGGAAGTAGTGCCGGAGCTTGCGACGCAAAAGGATGATGGCGTAGAGCAGCTTCTGCACCTGCGGGTAGTGGATCTTGGTTTTCGAAAGCACTTCACTGACATAGTAAACCCAGCGCTAGACTGGCAAGGCGTGCCCTTCCTCTTGCCTCTCGACCACTATGGCCGCGCTGACCACCTGAGTGGTCACGGTGACATAGAGGAGGAGGGGCTCGGGGGGTTCAGTCGACATCGCTGGTCGAGGAGGGACGAGGATCGAGGCAGAGGTCAGCATGCCCTTGAGTCTGTCGAGGGCCTCCTCGGCCTCCGAGGTCCATGCAAAATGTTCGGATTTTTTCAAGAGGCGATACAGGGGCAGGGCCTTTTCCCCCAAATGTGAGATGAAATGGCTGAGAGCCGCGAGGTAGCCCATGACCTTCTGTACGCCCTTGAGATCTCAAATTGGCCCCATTCATGTGATGGCTGCGACCTTCTCGGGGTTGGCCTCGATCCCGCGCTGGGAGACGATGTATCCGAGGAGCATGCCCCGAGGTACTCCAAAGACACATTACTCGGGGTTGAGTTTTATATTCTTGGCTCGAAGGCACCCGAATGCGATTTCGAGGTCATGGATGAGGTTGTCGACTTTTTTGGATTTGACCACGATGTCATTGATGTAGGCCTCGACCGTGTTGCCTATGTGTTTGCCGAAGACATGGAGCATGCATCACTGATACATTGTCCTGGCGTTTTGAAGGCCGAAGGGCATGGTGACGTAGCAATACATGCTGAAAGGGGTGATGAAGGAAGTCACGAGCTGGTCAGACTCTTTCATCTTGATTTGGTGGTAGCTAGAATAAGCATCAAGGAATGAGAGGGTTTCACATCCCGCAGTAGAGTCAACAATTTGATCAATGCGTGGTAAAGGAAATGGAACTTTGAGACATGCTTTGTTTAAACTAGTATAGTCAACACACATCCGCATTTTTCCATTCTTTTTCTTAACTAACATGGGATGATGAACCTCCTTGATGATCCAGCCGCCAAAAGCTAACGTACTTCCTCGCCGATGATCCTATGCTTCTCCTCATCGAAGCGGCGCAGGCATTGCTTCACCGGTCTGGACCCGACTCGGATCTCCAAGGCATGCTCGGCGACTTCCCTCGGTATGCCCAGCATATCTGAAGGACTCCACACAAACATATCGGCATTTGCACAGAAAAGTTGACGAGCACTGCTTCCTATTTGCTCTCGAGGTCGGCACTGATCGTCAGCACCTTCTCGCCGGAGCAGCTCTGGTCGAGGGGGACTTTCTTGGTGTCTTGTGCTGGCTCGAAGTTGCCAGCGTGATGCTTGGGGTCGGGTACCTCATCGGCGAGACGCTCGAGGGTCGAGGCTATCATCGCGTTTTGCTCGACGGCCTCTCCGTACTCGACGCATTCGACGTCGCAGTCGTACGCGTGCTCGTAGGAGGAGCCGATGGTGATGACGCCTCTGGGTCCTGGCATCTTGAGCTTGAGGTAGGTGTAGTTCGGGATCGCCATGAATTGCGCGTAGCCTGGTCGGCCGATGATGGCGTGATAAGTTCCATGAACCCGACCACCTCGAAGGTGAGGGTCTCTTTCCTGAAGTTGGCGGGGGTGCCAAAGCAGACGGGAAGGTTGATGCGAGCGACGGGAAGAGCCTTCTTCCCTGGTACGACGCCATGGAAACCCCCAGCGCTGGGTCGAAGTTGGCACCTCTTGACTCCCAGGAGGTCGAGGGTCTCAAGGTAGATGATGTTCAGGATGCTACCGCCGTCCATGAGGACCTTCGAGAGGCAGGTGTTGACGATAATCAGGTCGATGATGAGCGAATAGGCCATAGGGTTGGGGACGTGATTCGGATGGTCATCGTGGTGGAACGTGATGGGCGCATCAGACTAGTAGAGGTAGTGGGGTGTTGCGACTCAGATGGAGAAGACCTCTTGATGCTCCCTCTTGTGCTGTTGAGGCATGAGCTGGGTTGAGGGGCCTCCGTAGATCATGTAGCAGTCGTAGACTTTAGGGAATTTTTTGTCTTCCCCGTTGTCTCCCTCATTGCCGCCCAGGTCTTCCTTATCGTCACCCTTCTTGATGCCCAGTTGCTCGAAGTGCTTTTGAAGCATGCGGCAGTCCTTGAGCTTGTGTTTCGCCCCATCCTTGTGGTAAGGGTAGGGCTCCTCGAGCATCTTGTCGAAGATGGCCCCCTCGGGGGGACCTTGAGGTTTTTTACGCTCGGCTACTGCGATGAGATTGCAGTCTGCCTCGCGCTTGCCTTGCTAATTCTTCTTCTTCTTGTTCTTCTTTGATCCTTTGCTCGAGCCCCCGGTGTCGGCTGCCGGTGCCTTTCCCATGTCCTTCTCGTCGCCGAAGAAGGCTTCGACCACCTCCTCGCCAGCCGCATAGTTGGCAGCCACATCCATGAGCTCGTCAACGATGTTGGGGCGGTTCCGCCCCAACTCATGAACTAGGTCCTTGCAGGTCGTACCTGCAACAAATGCTAGAATGACATCAAGATCAGAGATGTGGGGGAGTTCGGTACGGAGCTTGGAGAAACATCAAGCAAAGTCATGAAGAGACTCCCTTGGTTTCTGCTTGCAGTTGCGTAGTTTCCAGGAGTTTCCAGGACGCACGTAGGTACCCTTGAAGTTCCCCTAGAAGATCCGAACCAGGTCGACCCAGTCATGAATCTGGTCAGGGGGAAGCTCCTCGAGCCACCTACGTGCGGTGTTGGACAGGAACAGGGGAAGGTGACGTATGATCGCGCGATCATCACGTGCCCCGCCCGCCGGACGAGCCAGTCAAAAATCGGCTAGCCAGAGCTCGGGTTTGGTTTCGCCGTTGTACTTGATGATGCTTGTGGGGGGTCAAAACTTGTCAGGCAGCTGGGCGTTGCGGATCGTCCTGCTGAAGACTCGGGGACCCAGTGGCTCCGGCCCGTCAGTCTTCATCCCTGTTGTAACACCCCCCATGATGGGCGTTGTACCCTCGATCCTCGACGTCCCCGTGTTTGCGCTTACGGTTCTCGATGATATCGCGGCGTGCATCACGTGAGGCGTGGTTGTTGATGATACGATCTTGGGCTGGTGTCATCTTCGATCGGGGGCTGCCTCTTGATCGACCAAACCCTCCCTTTCGGGCTAGGAGGGCTCGACCTGCAGTTCGAAGGCTGAGCTTTTGGCTTGTTGAACAGCAGCGACTTGGAGGAGACCCTTGATCTCGCATTGTATCCGTCGAGCTGGTGAGTTGGATGGCGTCGGCATATTGCAAAGAAGCATAGCCACCGCGACAATGTTCTAGTTTGCTCGAGGGTAACGGTTGATGGGTTGTTCGGGTGCCCCGCCCTTGTTGATCTATCGGTTAACCTCTCGGGCCCTGGTTCGGGCTCTACCGCCAAGAGGTCGACGCTCCTGCTTGAGGGTTCGCTCAAGCTGGCATAGTCGTTCTCGGTCATCGTCGAGTTTAGCCCGCAACTCTCGAATTTGTGCCAGCTGTGCGTCCTGCTCGTCAGTACGGGGGCACACCTCTCAGGGTGTGACTGGTTGTCGATCCTCTGCTCTAGGGAGAGCCCCTCCCGCCGCAGCGGCAGCCGCATCGGCCATCGGATCAAGGGTGTCCTGATTGGAGGCGACATCACCATCGATGTGGAGACACTCGCGGGTAGGGTCCCAATGGTCAGAGTCAGAGTCGGGGTCGCCGCAGTAGAAGACGGGGAATTGTCCCCGTGCTTCTTTCTACAGCTGCTGTCGAAGTGTGCCTCCGAGGGCCGGGCGCACTCGCGAAGGCCAAGCCCTCGGATGCTGGAATGACAGTCCCCACGTTTGTCATTGCATGAAGGAGGGCGCCTGGGCGGTCCTCTAATGTACTCATGTTGGAGTGGGTCATGGTTGAGAACGTCATCGCGGCATTGTTGAGGCCGAACGAGAAACGACGACGATGCTCGAACAGCTCGTGCGGAAGCAGGCTCGATGGAGTGGGGGTTGCATGCATCGGAGGAGCTCTGTCGGGCTCCCTCGACGAGTGCACTGCACAGGTGAAGTCGGGGTTGTCGTGGAGTCCTGTCGGTCCGTCCTCTGCTCCTGAACTCAGGTCAGATAATCCCCCAACAAGGGGCTCCTCATCACCGGTCAGGAGCGAGGGGAATGTGGCGGGCACCAACCTCGACTCAGGTTGATAGCGATGACGACATCGATCGTGCCTTCTTCTGGTTGTAGCAGCATGGCGGCGAGACTGACTAGTGGCCCCTCCTAAGCGTGGGGGCACACTGCGACCTCTGCTTGGGTTACTAATCAAGAGCAGGGTCATGTCATAGCCCTGACCGAGGGACATGAACTCCAGGCTCCCGAACCAGATCACCGTAGCACGCGAAAGTAGTGAAACAGAGTCGCCCATCCAAAAGAAATGGTGGGAAATCATTGGTAACACGCAGGACCCCTACCTAGCGCGCCAACTATCGGTGTTTTGGCCCCGAGGGTCGACACCAATGAGTCAATTCGTAATTGCGTGCTCCCTTAATCCGGTGGGTGATGCAAGAAGGACACGGCGATTTATCCTGGTTCGGGCAAAGAAGGCCCTACGTCCAGCGGGGGGATAATTCATGTTATCTTGCACCGAAGTGCTAGTACAGGGGTGAATACAAGCAGGTGTGAGAAGTGTGAGCTTGAGCTCGAGCATTTCGGGCGCTTAGCTCTCTACTTCACACCGTCTCACGGTATTGTTCTATGATCTAAGGCCTTAGCGTATGATGCTCTGGATCCTTCTCCCTCTTTGCTAAAGTCCTGGCGCCTCCTTTTATAGGCGAAGGAGGGGCACAGGAGTACATGTTTTTAGGGCTCACGTGGTTGGTGACGTATGACGTTGATGCTGATCATGTCGGTGCCGCTGTAGAGGTGTACGTGGGCATGGGAGGTCCTGCAGCCGTCGTGTCAGGAGTTGTTGAAGTGTTGACCGGGGTTGGTGAAGTCCTCGCTCGAGGGCCAGCCTGACGGAGCCGAGGGGCGATGGTCGAGGCCTTGGGTCGAGTCGAGGGGGTCGAGCCCCATCGGATAAGGCCGAATCCTGGGAAATGTGGGGGAATGCGTTAACTTACATGTCTTGAGGGGGTGCCAGACATGGTACAGCGCTTGGTATGGCGTAACAGGGAGGTACGATCTGCAGGATTCTAGGGTATGGGCGGTAAAAGCCGGATTCAACTGCCATACCCGCAATTGTTACTGTAACTGTGGCCATACGGTTAGGCGAGAGTAGGTAAAACACATAGAATGCACTGGATCCATACGGGGAGTTGGTAGCCGAGGGGTATACTATGCTCGAGGGCTGCCCCTTCGCATGAGCAAAGTTCTGTCCTAGAGGGCGGGCTCGTTTGCCCGAGTGAAGTTCCATCTTCGAGGTGTCGCCCCGAGCGAAGTTCCATCCTCGAGGCCGGCCCGTTCGCCCGAGCGAAGTTCCATCCTCGAGGGGTCGCCTGAACTGTACCCTCGAGCGTACAGTCTCGGTCCGCGTGGTAGCCCGTTGAGCAGGCTATGGCTTTGGGCTATCGTCGCCCATTCGTGGGTCAGCCTAGTATGCCCTAGCCTATGGGCTTTCGAGCGATAGTAAGGGAGGTCGTTGGAGGGTTTACGTTGCTAATTTTGGGGATTAGTCCGGTTGATCGAGGTTTTGGGGTATCCCTTTCCCAGTTACCTGACAGTAGCCCCCGAGCCTCTGCGTGAGTGTTGGCACTCGGGCAGGGGGTCAGGAGTCGGGAGTGAGGTGTGACTCAGATTTTTCTGTGGGGGGTGCACGAGCGTCCCCCGCGGGGGTAGCCCCCGAGGCCTTGGAGGAGTTGGAAGGCTTCTTTGAGGGCTTTATTTGTCGGAGGAGTACAGGTGCATTCGCCTCCGAAGTGGGTTTTGGATAATTAATGACTATCAAATTAGGGACTAACAAGTTTATTCAAGTGTATTCACAGGTGTTAGTCCATTGAAAGATTTAAATGAATATATTTGGTGATACAAGCACCCCCAAAATTTCTATGGATGAAAGGCGCTTCGACTCAATTGGTTTACTCTTTTATATTCAAATTTGAGTTATAGGAAACGCCGCACTATCAAGAGGGATGCAAATTAGACTAGCTAGACGTGGTCTATAAGTGCTCATGTTGGTTTAGCCATCGTGTTTGAGAGACACCGTGCACTTACACTCACTTAAAATGTTCATGGCTGGTGCACCGGAAGTTCTGGTTCAACGACAGGAAGTTCCGGTTGCACTGTGCTCGCAAGCGACCGCGTGAGAGAAAAGAGTTCTGACCTTGAAACGAAAGTTCTGACCTGGACCGGAAGTTCTGATGCCAAGACCGGAAGTTCCGGTAGTACACTTTTCAGGGGCGACCGCGTGCGACTATTAGGTCCGGCCTCCGGCTGGAAGTTCCGGTGCTCGGACCAGAAGTTTCGGTCATTCAGATCTAAGCATTGACTTTCTCATGCCCCAACGGTCGGATCTCGAATCAACTGGAAGTTCCGGTGGGTTCCACCAGAAGTTCTGGTAGTGCATCTGAGGCTGAGTATATATATTCTTTCTCACCTCCATTTCTCTCTCTTGCCTATTTTTATTCAAAACGCCCAAGCATTGAAAAACTCCTCCTTTGAGCTGAACTCACCCACTCTCTCCCCTTTTGCTTCGAAGCTTCAATCTTCGATGGTTTGAGCTAGGGACATGAGATTTGAGAGCGGGTGCATCGATTGTCGACTTGAACACTTGTATTCCTCATCTTGTCGGTGTGGTTGTATTTGTTACTCTTGGGTTCTTGAAATCCTAGCCGGCTAGGCGTTCTTCGTGGTTGCCCGTGTTGATTTATTTGTGAGGGCACCCCAAAGTGTTTGTATTACCCCTTATTCATAGTGAATATCTCAAGTTTACCTTCGTGGTAGCTTGAGAGAGGAGACCTTCGTTGTCAGACCTTTGTGGTCACCTCAGCAACGAGGACGTAGGAACTCCTAAGTGGGGATTACCGAACCTCGGTATAAATCGTGTGTCTTGCTGTGGAGGTAGCATCGACTACCCTTGTTCTTTGTGTTCTTTTTCCCTACCTCCGAAATTCTTAGGTTAGAGGAGCCAATCTATGATTTGGTGAGGTTCCAAGCTCTGTGGAGTTGAACATCATCATCATCAACATCTTGGAGGGTGTGGTAACAATCAAAACTGAAATTACAACTCATTTCACTCTGATTTGGTAGCTCAGTAGGGGACCGAAAGTTCTGGTCGGTTTGCACCGGATGTTTTGGTCACCGGAACTTTCGATCCAAACCCACTGAAAATTCCAGTTGGTATTTAATTTCGCATTTTGAGTTTGTGAATTTCAGAATTCGAACAGGCCCCCTCTAAGCCATTTACGTCATTTCAAGGATTCTTGGTTTGGGACCAAGAGGCCCGAGTTCAATTCTCGGAATGCCCCATTATTTTTTGCTCAATATAATTTTTTTACAAATGCAGAATATATTAATGCATATTTATTCGATGCAATTTTCACATTTATAGATCCGCTGGAGTGGCCGTTTCACGTGGCGGATACTGGAAAGGAGAGAATTCGTGTACGGAGTAGCGTACAGGAGCACAAAAGCACGAATGCTGGACCGTGGTTACAAAACCTGCAGATGGGCTTTAGGTTCATGCCGTGTTGGCATTTCTTTTATCTTTTTTTTGGATCATGCCTATTTTCATACAACAACTAAAGTTGCAGTGACACATACAATGATTTTTCAGTCTTAAAGCTCGATATAAACTCTTTGGACTGTATGGCTTTAAAGTTTAGACTCTAGACTTCTAGAGATTGAGACTAGCTTTGAGCTTTGTTTTGTCATCCAAAAAGCCAAAAACCAAAGTCAATATATATATGTGCTATAAATAAATTAAACCTAAAGAAAATGAATGGCTCGATGCAGCACCCGCCAGCACTAGTAACAATACAATATATTTTCGGCACCCTAATTTTAACATATCATTATAGAAATGATTTGCATTAATAGGTGGAGGATACTGAAAACATGGTGAATACGCATAATGAAAAGAGTATATACTCTACTGCAAAGAGAAAAAGAGGTGTGGATCCATGGTTTCCAGCTTACTACAGAAACAACAAGTTTCATGGTACCTATTTTTCAGTTAGGGTCATCATGTAAAAATATTAATTTCATATGCCAAATGCTTGCTAAAAAGATGCACTGCATTGATTCTATTGTAAATGACTCTTTTGCATTTTGTGTAAGCCCCACACAATGTCTATAAACAGATGATTGGATATGAACTGATAACTACAGACAAAAATACAAATAGCTACATGAAATTTGAATTCGGGTACCATACTATTAATTATGTATTTTTTTCATTTCAACAACTAGATTTTTTTTAACTTATGACAAAGATATATCATTTTTTCTCAAATTGTTCGTAACTTGAGCATGACACTAACTGCTACAAAATTTCCCTGGCAAAATTTTCCCTCCCGGATTGGCCACACGCTACACCCATCGCCCGTACAATTTTCCATCCTGGATTGGCCAACTACTACAAAATTCCCCTGGCAAAATTTGCAAATTTCTAGGTAAATACCTCTGCCTCCCTCTACATATTAGGAAATTAAGGAGGATTGATGTACAACCATTACTGGACAAGATAGGGGCCAGGTTACTTGGATGGAAAGGAAAACTTGTATCCACGGCCGGTAGGGAAACTCTAGTCAAAACGGTGCTATCCTCGCAGCCCATTTACCACATAACCACCTTCCCGGAACAAAAGTGGCTCATTCACAAAATCGACAGACTTAGGAGAACATGCTGCCGTATCCGCAACAAGCATGCCGAGCACAAAACGACCAAGTTTGGTATAATGACTTCCTTTTCTTCAAAGCAAAGTTTGTATGTTTCTCTTCGTCACTGGATCAACAGAATTGTTCCTCAACTCCCATACCACTGCAACTGCATGTCCCAATCAAAATCGAGTCTCACATACATTCCTATTTTCTCAACAAAACTGTAGCCTTGTTTAACTGCATTCTAATGATCCACCTCAATCCATATGTATTGGAGTGGGTGCATGTGGTCATTTTTTATAGAGTTCTTTCAGGCTAGAAGGATTGTGATCCATGATATTTAGCCGTGTAGTTCGGGTCAAGCTAATTGTGTACTATTGTACGGTTTGCAAGAGCTTTGGACAGAGATATTGTGACTTAGTAGGGTCCTATTCCGTTTGACAATGTCTCTCTCACGTTTGTCAAGCACAACGAAGCAAGAAATTGGAGGAGAGTGCATTTCAATACTTAATGCTGGTTCATGCTTATGGCTTATGGGGTCCCCCCGGACTACCAGGAGAAAGAGCACTATCAAGATACTATATATTGGCTCCTTTGGAAAGTTTTTGTACTAGCAGCAAGATTGAGGACAGAAGATTGACGTACTATCAGAGCCCGGGTGATGGATTTGCAGTCAATCCCCCACCTTCATCGTCTTTTCTGATTCTAGGAGGTTTGTGAGTGACTCGTGGACAGTACAAAGATCCTTAAACATAATCTGTTGGGTGGTGGACCCAAATGAGGACCCAATACCTGAACTTCCAGTCTGGGATGGAGGCCCTTTTGCTTTCTTTGGATTGGGACAACCAGGAGTTGGGCCAGATCAGCAAAAGCAGGAACAGGGCCAGGATGAGCAGCAGCCTGAGCAAAATGTAACATAGAATTGTCCATGGGACCGATGGCCCTAGCCCCAGCAACAAGCATAGTAGCAAGTCTTTGTGCAGGACCTTAACATACAACCAGTACAGCCTATGGAGATTGACCTCAATGATCCGTCACAACAGCGGCGAGGGGAAGGGAGGGATGGAGTTGGGGCGGCAGCGTGCAGAGGAGTTTCACCCGAGCCACCCTGTGCGGTGGGCGATGCCATGGGTGAGCACATACAACATTTACAAGAATTTTGCTAATTCAGCAGCTAATAGAAGGATGAGTATGGATGGCATCATTCTCATACGTGTAAAGTGAGAAAGTTAATATACTTTGCTTAAAAAAGGACAAAGTTCATATATTCCAAACTTGGTAGATTTGTGCTCGGCATACATACATACAAATGCAGCAGGTAACAAAAGAGAGAGCTGGAATATACAAAGGTTGTATTGCTAGGTAACTACATTCTTTTTGTATGCTATACGAAAGCTAGCAGCCCTTCTATATATAGCACGTTCAGCTAGACTAATTCTCACTCCAATTCTCATCACACTCACAACTTTTCTTGTCCGCCAACTCAACTTTTTCTCCTCGTGTTTACCTGAACTTACTGCTCTGTTGAGAGTTCAGAAACGTAGTTCTCCGCTGGTCGGCCTGAAGGTATTCAAATTAAATGTATAGAGAGAGACATGGATTCGGCGCTGTATAAGGCAGCGACGCAAGGGAATGTGTCGAGGCTGAAGCAGCTGGTGGATGTGGATCCGGAGGCGGAGGACCCTGGAGTCCTCAGCGCCACGACGCCCCAGCTGAACACGGCGCTCCACCTCGCGGCTTTGCACGGCCACGCTGAGTTTGCCGGCGAGGTTCTGGACATGAACGAGGAGCTGCTCGTCGCCCGGAACGACGACGGCGATACCCCGCTGCACCTGGCGGCCAAGGCGGGCAAGCTGGAGGTGGCCAGGCTGCTCGTCGACCGTGCCGTGGCGTGGCCGCCGGACAAGAAGAGCCCTCTAATCATGACCAACAAGGCGGGCGACACCGCGCTGCACGAGGCGGTACAGTACCGCAGGGGCGCCGTGGCGTTGGTTCTGCTGGATGCCGACCACAGCTGCGTCCACGACATCAACGAGCGGATGGAGTCGCCGCTACACATGGCCGCCGCGAGGGCCTCGTCCAGGTCGTCCAAAAGATCGTCGATTACCCTTGGATTGGCCAGGAGTTCATGCCCCAGGTCTCCCTCAGCGGCACGGCTCTTCACCAGGCCGTGCTCGGCACCCACCACCGTAAGTAATCTGAAAAATATAGGGAAAAAACCAAAACGTCAATTTTCTAGAGCACTACATATTTCTAGTTTTCTACAGCCATGATCGTGCATCAGTCTTGCACGAAATTAATAGCACGCGCCCGGCGCACCACACGCTGCAGGAACCGTGGAGATCCTGCTGGAGTATTGGCCTGATCTTATCGACCTGACCGACTCCAATGGCAACAACGCCCTGCACTACGCGGCACAGAAGGACAACCAGAGAGGTGCGGAGCTCGTGCTCACGAAGCGGACAGAGCTGGCCTATAAGCGCAATACCTTCGGTATGTCCCCGCGTCACGTCGCCGTGCAGTACGGCTCGACGGACGTTATCCAGGCGCTGCTCCGGCACTGCCCGGACATGGCCGAGGTGGCGGACAGCTGTGGCCGCAACGCCTTCCACGCCTCCGTCGTCAGCGGCAAAGAGAACGCGCTCCGATGCTTGATCCGACGTGTTCGTCCCGCGGCAGGGGCGGTGCTGCTCAACCGCGTCGACAGCAACGGCGACACGCCTCTGCACCTCGCCGCCAAGATGAGCCGTGTCCAGTGCGGCCAGCTTCTGCTCAACGACCTCCGTGTCGACCCCTGCGTCCGCGACCGCGAAGGCCAGACGGCACGCAGTCTCCTCGAGATGAAGTGGAATGACGGCGAGATGAACACCTACGAGGTGCACCTCTGGAATCAACTCAAGAAGCAAGAGTCCAAAAGGGGCCGCAAGCGGCTGCTGCCGCCCACTGTCTCTGGCGAACGCAGGAGCCTCAACAACAAGGACTTCGACAGTGTCGTGGATGCCTACTTCCTCGCCGCCACTCTCATAGCCACTGTCACCTTCGCTGCAACCTTCACTATGCCCGGTGGTTATGACCAAACCAAGGGCACTCCCCTTCTCGGTGACAAAAACTCGTTCAAGGTCTTCGTGGTCTCCAATACGGTCGCCATGTGCAGCTCCATCGTCGTCATCTTCTTGCTCATCTGGGCCAGGCAGGAGCCCGTCAAGCTCAGGCTCCACAACCTCATGTGGAGCCAAACGCTCACCATCGTCGCCTGCGTCGCTATGCTCATCTCGCTCATGACTGCTGTCTATACCACCGTGGCGCCAAAAGCTCCATGGCCTGCCTATGTAGCCATAGCCATCGGTATTTCCAGTCCAGCCCTCTTCTTCGTCATATCATGGATGGGGAGGTGATGATCCATGCATGTCCTCCTCTAGAACCTAGTGGTGCTTGCTCCCTGCTTGACTATATATAAATTCAACCAAAAAGAATATAACTTATTCTAACCAATATTTATGATTTTTTTGTTGCATTGTCCTCTCTTGTCATTTGAAAAATAGGAGAATCATGTATGTACCACCTCCAATATTTGCTAAGACTCGTATTTGTTCGAGTAAACTTCCCTAGCAGTCCTTAAACATGTCTCAAATTCACGTCTCATAATAGGTACTAAATTGCATACTCGACTTCCTCCAGTTGTGTTGTACCATTTTGGTCCACTCACCCCGCACTTCACGTACCATCCTCGGCCACACCACCGCGCATATGCCTCCTCACCTATGCTGTACCTCCGGTGAAAAATTTATACTGGGCTCTTGTGCTCATCCTTGTTAGCAGAGGACAGCGAAAAGCGACTCTACTAGTTGATTGGAGGCTTGTGGAGTGCCTTGCATTGTGATTGGTTACCTCATAGTCTAGTGCCCACGTCGGAGCCTACCACTTTGCAAGGTAGTTAAGCTAGTGCAAGAGCGCTGATCATTGAACTTGCCTCAACGTGGAATAGGTCGTCATCCGTAAGCCACCAAACCACAGGATATATCGTGTGTCATTGCCTTTGCGGTTTTTCCCACTGCCTACTTGTGCATTTACATTGAGTTCTTTTCAATAGAATTCCTAGTCTATTCACTAGAATGCTTATCTTGACTCTTGAGTAATTGATCTTTGCTACTGTTGTTGTTGTGCCTTATTGTTCGAGTATTACATGGATTGTGTAGGAGTGATCCTTGATTTCTTGTCACCCTTAGTAGCTTTATCCTTCTATCTATTCTTATTAGGGTTCTTGTGATCTTGTGTTTTGAGGTGAAGTCGTGTCTAGACAGTTAGTTTTATTCTTTATTTGGTAGAGCTCTACAATTAAAAACCACTCTCCTTGTGCGGGTATAGACCCGTATGCCCTTACGGACCACCTTTGGGCCCATTCAAGATGGTGGCCCAGCTTAGAAGATGAAGGCGTGCGGCACACGACGTGCACCGCACGGTTTAATAATAGTACCAAATAGGCTATTTTACTTGTAACTCTGTCACTTCGGCATATATAAGGAGGGGCAGAGGTCCTCTAAACACACAACTGAATACAGAGTGGATCTCTAGGATCTCTCTTGTAACCCAGATCTCCACGATCTGGGGCATCTATTTATTATACTCTTGAACTCATCAATACAGCAATAGAAACGCAGGACGTAGGGTATTACGCACCTCGCGGCCCGAACCTGGATAAACCCTGGTTGTTTGTCTTGCGTTTTACATCTAGATCGTAGGTCCTAGCGTGCCCTCACCGTAAATCTACTACCTCGGGGTATCTCGTGGTAGACTGCCGAGGAGATATCGTCGACAGTGGCGCGCCAGGTAGAGGGTGCGTTATTTGATCATCAGGCGATTCAGATTGTTTTTCTTCCCTGCTTCCATGGAGTTCAAGGCAGGTCTGACCTTCATCGTCGGTGCGTTCACCGACCACCGGCGTAGCGACGACCACCGAAACCATGGAGGCGGTGCAGCCCGCTTTTGCACCAACGTCATCGACCATTTCGCCGACTAGTCTGCTCTGGCAACTCGTTGGCAGCTTCCTTGGCGGATCGATATACATCAATCTGTCGAGGACGGCTTCACCACCGTTCACCTGCGTCGACACAGACATACGAGTTATACCGACCACTCAGACCGCCCAGATCCAAATCTAACTACGGTCTGACCACTCAAGCCGCTCAGATCCATATCTAGCCGCGGATCGACCATCACCTGAGCACCGGATCGAGGCTGAACTACGACGTCGTTGCAGTACAGTCAAACCACAGGACGTGGTACGCAATCTGTTCGTACCTCGCCGATCGGATCTAGCTCATCACGCAGTGTCCAAGCCCACAACACGTGATGACAACGGAGTCCAACTCCTACACAAGCCGCTTCGTACGTACGTCTACAAGATGGCGTGAGCAAGCTACCAAGCACACAGCGTGCTTGCATCAAATCCAAAAGCTAAGTCATGCTAGTTTTTCTACTTAAATAATTCATTTATATATTTATTTGTTGCCGGATATCTACAACTATCTCCGTAATTATTGCAGTTACGCTCGGCAGTTCTCGTCGAGGTCAACTTGCACGTACACAGATCACATGCAAAGCTTCACGTACCTGCATCTACATGACCACGTGATTCAAGCAGCTACTCGGCCCCGAGCCCGATCAGTCCTGGCGTCAAGTGACCACGCCATCAACGGATCACGTCCATCTGCTCGACCCCGACGACGACAACACGGCGTCAAACAAGCTAAGTTTATTTGAAAAATTAATAAAGTTCTTCGTCGTCCTCCTTTCTTGTTATAGCTTTACATCCGTGCACCAATCTGTCATACATGCGCTCTGCATAAGTCACAATTAAACTTTATTTTTCGTCCACCGAGAACGGCTTGACAAGGCTGTATCGATCCTCTTACGATGTGTTACAGCTCCGCGCTACGTGGCACTAAGAGATTCAACAGTCGCTCTCTAACGGTACTGGGTACCTAGTGATCCTGGCGGTCCTACGCTGTTCACTAGTGCATCCCTAGTCACCCGATAGGGTTTGCTTGCTTCGAGGATGGGAGCAAAACTTAATTATTGACATAATTTTTCTATGACTGCATATCAAATATTTAAAAACGGCATATATGTTATTGTCCGATTAACATGCCTACTTGAAAATACATAAGCCTGCTGATTTTCTCTGAGCAGATCAATTATTTGTATATCATGTACTACTGGTCTTCATGTTTATTTTTCAGGGACAAGATTTGGTTGCCGAGCACACTCCGTACGGTCGGGAACTGGATCGAGAATCATCGTCCAAGTGGTCACGCCATTTGGTGCTCGAACTTCACGTCCAACCAGTTGGTCCAACCACTCATCATCATTGCCTCGGCTCGGTGCCATGCACCGCATAGCCTCGTCATCGTCGCCACGGCTCGGTGTCACGCACCGCACAGCCTCGTCTCCGACCTCGTGCTGCTCGGGGACTCATCTTCGTCGTCACGGCTCGGTGTCATGCACCTCACAGCCTCGTCTCTGACCTCATGCCGCTCGGGGACTCGTCATCGTCACTCGACTCGGTGCCACGCACCGTACAGCCTCGTCTCCGACCTTGTGCTGCTCGGGGACTCATCATCGTCGCCTCGCTGTCACGCACCACACAGCCTCGCCTCCGTATCGCAGTCGAGCTAGGTATTAAACGGCTCCTGGTGTATGGAGATTCTGCTCTGGTCATCCGACAAGTCAACAAAGAGTGGGACGTTATCCACGAAAAAATGGATGCTTATATGGCCGAGATCCGCAAGCTGGAGAACAAGTTCTACGGATTGGAGTTTACCCACATACCTCGCACTGAGAATATTGGTGCCGATGAGCTATCTAAGCTTGGCTCGTCTCGTGCTGAGGTACCTCCCAGTGTATTTGTCAAAGATTTGATCAATCCTCTGATCCCCGATCAGGCTCATGAAACACCTGCGCCTAGTCCCACTACCGACCAACTCGTAGCAGTGCTCAGTGACAAATCCAAGGAGGTCGAGCCAAGCTCCCGCGGCCAACAGGGATCTGATGATAGTGATGAGCAGCTGCCGGTTCTCGGTGTCCCTCAACCCGATCGAGCCAGTGCTCCATCCTAGACTTGCCTGGGGACTGCGCATTCGGCTTGCCACCCAGAGGTGTCTACAGACCTACGGTTCTTGGTGTCCCTTGACCCGATCGAGCTTGTGCTCCATCCTAGATTTGCCTGGAGACTACGCATTCGGCTTGCCACCCAGAGGTGTCTACGGACCTACGGTTCTCGGTGTCCCTCGACCCGATCGAGCATGTGCTCCATCCTAGACTTGCCTAGTGACTGCGCATTCGGCTTGCCACCCAGAGGTGTCTACGGACCTATGGTTCTTGGTGTCCCTCGACCCCATCGAGCCTGTGCTCCGTCCTCGACTTGCCTGGGGACTACGCATAGACTTGTCGTCTCCGTGATGACTACGGACCAGTTTCTTCTATGTTGAGTTTTTTCTTAAAAAGCTCGATACAACATGTTTCATCTTCCATCAAGCTTGGGGACTATGTGAGCCCACATCACCTCGCGGTGACTGGGCCGATCCTTTCTTGGATTGTTCGTGTTAGCATTCCAGTGATCTCTGTATCACGTGTTAACATGGGCCCACGTCTCAGGACATGAAATGATTTTTTCTTTTTCTTGGAACACCATGCATCTTTCGACAGATCACCTTCCTTGATGGAAGCCGTGGTCAGGAGCAGACTTACGAACTGCTCGGGAGAAACCTGGTCGGCACTACGTGGTCATCATCTTCGCTGGTCAGGACTACGTGGTCAGCATCTTCGCTGGTCGGCACTACGTGGTCAGCATTGTCACTGGTCGGCACTACGTGGTCTGAATCCTCCCTGGTTGGCGCTATGTGGTCTAGATCTACACTGCTCGGCACAGGTCAAGACGGCGTCTCCCTCAAGATACATGGTGCTCGGGGACTAGCTGTGGTGGTATAGACCCATATACCCTTACGGACCACCTTTGGGCCCATTCAAGATGGTGGCCCAGCTTAGAAGATGAAGGCGTGCAGCACACGATGTGCACCGCGCGGTTTAGTAATAGTACCAAATAGGCTATTCTACTTATAACTCTGTCCATTTGGCATATATAAGGAGGGGCAGAGGTCCTCTAGACACACAACTAAATACAGAGCGGATCTCCAGGATTTCTCTTGTAACCCAGATCTCCGTGATCTGGGGCATCTTTTCATTATACTCTTGAACTCATCAATACAACAACAGAGACGCACGATGTATGGTATTACATATCTCGCGGCCCAAACCTGGATAAACCCTTATTGTTTGTCTTGCGTTTCACATCTAGATCGTAAGTCCTAGCGTGCCCTCACCTCAAATCTACTGCCTCGGGCTATCCCGTGGTAGACTGTCGAGGAGATATCATCGACACTCCCCCCTACAGCCCCCTCTAGTTGGTCTCATGATCCTTTAGTCGGCCAGTGTTGTGGTGATGAGATGTTGCAGGAGCGAGTCCAGTGGAAGCGAGGAGGGCGCACTTTGGTGGCTCGAAAGGACTTGAGTAGGAAGCAAGACATAGATATTATTTGTTAGGAAATTTGACCATCTTGGGAAGATATTATTTGTTAAATTTAAACCATTCACTTTTGTAGGTTTTATACTTTATATTTTGCCTTTGCGTTAGTCACCATCGCCCACGCACCCAACCATGTTGGCGGCTAGGGTTCCGATGAGAGGACCTCACCGACATCGGCGAGGTGAGCAGCTTGTCTTGACGAAAGCAAACCTTATAGTTTGCTCGACAGCCAGAGTATAGGCCTCGTAGCCAGTGCCACAACTTGGATTGATTGGTTTCTAGTGTAACATTATAGTTTCAGTAAACTAGGGTGAGTTTGAGGGTCCATTATAACTGACCCCTTAGGGCGCCACTAAGGTGTGTTATATTGAACCTTTTCTCTACCTTAATGCAAGGACACACAAGCCTTTTGCGTGATGGAGAAAAAACATATATTCCTCAGCAAAAACTTAGGCGTTTTCCAATTTTAAGGGTGGTATCATGGTATCTATCCAACATTCTCACATTTCACCATACCTCAGTCCTCCAAACATCTTCACTACACTTATGTGAGAGGTTCAGCTCGGCAGCTCTTGAACTTTGAAACCAACCAGAATTTCCAAATAGAGATGCTTCTGTTTTTGTCCCACTGTAATGGTCAGCTAGCACGAGCAACGATTTTTCAATTGATTAGAGTTACATACAAACATGTCAAGATACATAAGATGAATATTACACTTGTTTTGAGTAAAAGTCGTCTAAGCTAAACCAAGAAAAAACTCCAAAAATTTAAGTGTAAACAAACCACCCACCATTGTCCTCAACAGTAGACTTTCCTTTTCCGGCTGAAATCTCTTGATATTTCCATTATATATCCTATTTATTCATAGATGATGATAAGAAATAATGTATCATTTTTATACAAAATTTATTTTGTTTTTTATTTTCTTGGTGTCTCCGATATGTCCTGTTTATTCTTGACCCCGACAAAAATTGTTTTCTGATGTATAAGTTCAGAACTATGCACATCACCGGAAGTGTGTAAGGCATGGTATATCTGGTTAGTTATGTGGCTACATATGTTAGGGTTTGGACTCAGTGAATAGAAGTGTTGAATTTTACATAGTCTGGTTTCTTTTTGATGAAATGTTACATATTTTCTTTTGTAAAATAGTATACACCAAATGCAATGAACATGTTTATGCCATAGGAGGTGTCATGTCTATGGAGCAAGTGACCGAGAGCTTTGTGGTATAAGTGGAGACCAATGAAAAACACAACACACATTTGACTAAAATTAAATCTACGAATGTCGAGATCCATACTTATAATAGTGGACCAAACATTTACCAATGCACATGTGGCAAAATGAAACAAACAACCTAGAAATATACATTTACTCTTAATTTACTTATTGAAACATTGTGCTTAGCACGATATAAGGGTTTGGAATACTAATTTGGTATGAGGTAAAGATGCACCTCATCTTTAAGCAAATCTAAAATAAAACCTAAATGCAGTCTAAAATAGTTTTTTTTAACTTAACAACTCGCCTTAAAAAGAAATCCGAGTAAATAAAATCTCGAGATAGTTGCCCGGATGGCCCACTAGTCCCTGGATAAAAAAAATAAAACCGTGTCAAAGTGAATCTCGTAGAAGCCTTTCTTAACCAAAAAAAAAAAAATCTCGTAGAAACCGAGTCACCCCCGAGGCGAGTAGCAAAACAAAGGCCCGTCGAGCGAGACTCTCTTCCCCGAGGCGAAGATCCCGGCGGCCGGCGCCGCGACGCTGTTCGGCAGCCATGGACTCCGGGACACGAAGCTCCGCTGATCAGATTCGTGAAGTGTCTCTACCTGTTTGCGCCCACATCGGGGCGAAGTCGGCCCGGTCGCTGGCGGCGGTGGCGCAGACAAGGCGTTCGACGAAGTGCGTCCTTGGCTCGGAGGCGGCACGAAGGCTTGTCGAGGCGCAGGACCCGCAGCACCGGCCTTGGGCGGACCTCCCAGCGGATATCCTCGGCGATGTGGCCGGCCGCGTCGCCCTCTTTGAGGACCGCGCCAGGCTGCGCTCCGTCTGCCGCGCGTGGCGCGCCGCGGCGCGCGTCCACCGGGGGTGGTTGCCGCCGTGCCCGCCCCTGCTGGTGCTGTCCGACTTCTCGTTCTTCAGCTTCCGCTCCGAAGGGACCATGGCGGGTGCGTGTCGCCGCGTCCCGCTGCCGGAGAGGGAGATGCCGGCGTCTGGTGGCTCCGTCGTCCGCTGCGTGGGCTCGTTCGGAGGAGAGGGGTTGCTCGTGGGCGTGAAGAACGACAGAAGCCGTTACTTTGGCGACCTCCGGTGCTTCCTGATGAACGCTTTCTCCCAGGCTGTCATCCGTCTCCCTCCTCCTTCAGTTGGGGCTGCATGCTTCGCCGATACCTTCAGCGCGTCACTCCCCATCATCAATGGCTCTGGTGTCGTGAATTGCGCGATCAACGCTGCACCGGGCGTCATGTCATTCACCAAGATCCTCCTCACCGGACTCTGGCTCCAAATGTATTGTGGCTTCCATCTCCGAGATCAAGAGTGCCGCTAAGCTTGCTCTCTGGCGGTCTGGGATGAAGTCGTGGTGCGTGTGTGATGGTGGCTGGACTGCTGATCAGGTTGATATTGTCTTCTGCCAGGGGAAGCTATTCATGCTCAGTTTCAAGGAAGTCACCACAGACCTCTTGGTCTTTGAGATTGCGGATGGCAATAGTGGCCTGATGGTTTGTCATGTTGAATTGTGTGCAATTGAAATGCCAGAGGTCCGTGATGGCTGTTGGAAGAATATTTGGAGCATAGTTGAGTGGCGTGGAAAACTGTTAATTGTTCGGACATGCCATGGCAGTGATGAATTTGGGGAAAGCTTTGCTGAGGTTAGAGTATTTGAGGCAGACTTGAGCACAAACCCTGTAAGATTAACTGAGATTGAGAGCTTGGATAGCGACTGTGTTGATGCAAAATTATATCTGCAAACACACCGGGCTAATACCCGAAATCGATATCCGAAGCGTGCCAGTCGATTTGACCTGTTAATCGACAAGGATGATAAATTTGAATAAAATCCAAACGAGACGACAGCGATACGCCCGGACGTCAAAGCTCAGAAGGTATTCGATAACTGTTGAATAGATCAGACGAGACGACAGCGATACGTCTGGACATCAAAGCCTGAATCGTGCTCGGTAGACGCGGAACCTGCAAGGTCGCCGGAGATCAAGTTGATGCAGCCCGTCGATTCTTGAAAGAACTCGTTGAAAAAGAAAAGGTACTTGGCGAAATCGCCGAAAAGTAAAGTACTGGTAAAGGTAAATAAAAAGTAGATTGGTTTATTGATGTTTGGATATCCATTACAATGCTCTTCGCCATATATTTATACTCTGCTAATAAAAAGAGTCCTAATTTAATACGTAAAACTCAACTATAGAAGAAATCAACTAATTCCTTATACGAACTCCATTTCTTGAAAAAAAATAAAACTTGTATAGGAGTTGGACTTAAACTACAATACGAAAAATCATAAACTTCGTGTCGCCGATCCTCTGTCTGCTTTCGTCACGATGAAGTCATCTCTTCATCGGTACATCCCTGGCATCGGCAACAACCTTCTAGCCTTCCTGCCTATCTCATCGGCAATAGCTTTTTCCGTTTCATCGGCAATGATCCTCTTTTCAGCACCATCGGCAATAATCCAGATCAACATGCTCTTCATCGGCAACCACCCATCGACAACTCAGAAGCACTGCTGAAGAACAACCACCTTCTTGCCGATTTAGTTCAGTCTCCGACCCTTATTGACACGTGCCGAAAAACGGTGTCAACACATGCCCCCAATTTCGGAGTATAAAATACTTTATGCACCGAAATTTCCTCCAGGTCATGATTACCCAAACCGCTTGAGCTTCTCCTCGAGAGTTGCGCGCGCGGTAGTGGAAATCTTGTACCAACAGGCCCATATAATGCCTTCTCCGCCGCGGCTCATTTTTCATCTGCGATTCAAACCCTAGCTTTTCTCTCTCCAGCGGCGACATCAACAGGCGATCCTTCGACGAACTCGATCGGCGCCACTCTTGACGGCGATTCCTAACCTTCATTAGTATTCTTCGTTTTCTCCATCTTCGTCGTGGCCATGGCTATCCGCTTCGACGTCCCCAAGGTTAATCTTCTTCTTTATCCGTCCTTCGACATTTCTTTTCTCCTTTTCTGCGCAATTCATGACTCCTCTTTATTTTAATCTTTAATCTCAGGAACTTTGCAATAATCTTCTTATCCCAACGCATCAAAATCAATTTGTCTGCCTAGGCCAATTGGGAAATCCAGACCCAATCGACATTATCAACGCAGAAACCAATCGAATCCCCTTTAGAGCTCAAAATTTTGATTTGGGATTCTGGACTGATACCTTTCGATCCTGGCCGAAAACCACTAAGGGATGGAAAGACTGGTATTTGAGGGTTGCTAGGCCAATGGAGCTGTATTGGGCAGAACGTAGATTAGAACAGTGCATCAGACTATCTATTGCCGATATGGAGAGGGATGAGTCACTGTTAATCGCCGCCTCCTATTTCTGGTCTGATACTCTGAATGCCTTCATCTTCAAACATGGACCAACTTCTCCAACCCTTGCCGATGTGTATATGCTCACGGGCTTGGACATCTCATCTGCCGATGACAATGCACTGTTCCAAAGAAAACCTGAGCATCGGCTGACTACCAGGAACATCGGCGGCTGGACTGGTTATATCAGCGAATATAAGAAATCCGGCTTAGTCAGTCACAGGGAGCATTCAGCTTTCTTGAACATGTGGCTTGAGAAATTTATCTTTTGCGGCAGAACAGTTGGACCGACCAACATGCACCTTCCTGCAGCAGAGATGTTGGCTAGCGGTGTCAGACTCCCACTGGGCTGATACCTCCTTGGCTCAGTTTACCATCTCCTTCACCAAGTGTCACAAAGGCTGCTGCAAGGCAAATCCATCGGCAATCTGGGGGGCCCTTGGTGGTTCATCAATATGTGGTTGAACACCCATATGCACAAGTATTTCCACATTGATCTGTTCGCCCAGCGATTCCCTCGAAGTCTTCCTGAAGATTATCAACTCGGGGAAGAAGAATCGGCAACGCGCCCCTACATCAACTTTGGAGAAGCACTGGCAGTGTTACCAGGGGCGGAGGCAAACAGAGTTTAGATCGGCAAACTCTTCCACAGATTCTACATCGGCATCCCTTCTGAGCTTCGGGCCTGGGTCCCGTATGTTGATGAAGAAGCAAGATTCCCTCTTTCCTTTAACCTTACTGATGAGGCTTTGAACAAAGATGCCGACATTCTTAGTGCAATAATCACCCATCGCACCATCCTGGTCAACATATTTGGAAGCGGAAAGAATATTAACCCCACATACGAGTTCTATTATCCATCGGTAGCAGCAAGACAACTAGCCTTTGGACAACTGCCCATCAACCTCTGCTTTGCCGATGTGATTAAACCGAGAGAGACTATTGCGAACCGTGTGGATTGGCACAAGATTGTTACTCTCCTTCCCGATGCCGATACCTCTAATGTCAATCTAACCAATTGGGTACCGGCTTCCTTCGTCACCGAGTCCTTCAAATTATGGTGGCAAGAATGGAAAGAACAACTATTCTTTGCATCTCCTCACCTTTACTGGAATCTTATCGATCCCGATCACGCCATCCCTGCCAATGCGGTAAGTTTGACCCTTTGCACTTCTTTCAACTCCCCTTTAATCCATCGGCAACTAACCCCTTTTTAACAGGTCGATGACCCAGTTTCAACACTAAGTAAGAGCGGCAAGCTCATACAGCTGCAGCCTATCTCCCCAGTATCCAACATCGGCTATAAAGCTCCTTCACTAAACACTGTGATGGGCCGTGGTCGTTCCAAGAAGAGCACCAAATCGATCACGTCCTCGGTACAGACATCTCAGGTAATCACCTCACTTTCTTTTGCAGATGCCGATTACTGTGATTTACCGATTTCACATTTCAGGGCGCGAGTTCTACACCAATGGAATCTTCATCGGTAACCCGACCTTCGTCTCCACCTACAGCACCTTCGTCGCCACACCTCGTCGTCCTTGATGATTCTCCAGAGGTATTCTTTATTTAAACCTTGGTCATTGGATCGACACTTTTACTCATCTGTTTCTCTTGCAGCACCAAGTAATTGCATCGGCAACCGTCCCAAGTGTACCGATTCCTCAGCCATCCATTGTCGATGCCCCCCAGCCATTCGATGCCAATATTTTATAGCATAAGCGTAAGGCTTCATCGGGCGAAGAATCACAATCAAAGCGGGCAAGACTTACACCATCTCCAATTTCACCATCGGCATCCCCGCCTCGCCCGATATCGCCTGACGTACCTGTGCAGACTTCTCCATCGACAACTGCTCTTCCATCGGCCATTGTACCCGTACAAGGATCTTCATCGGCACCAGTATTGCAGCAGCAACCGATCGAGGTACCAACACCAGAAACGCCATCGGTAATTGTATCTGAGGTTGCTTCTTCAAGCCAAAGGCGAGAGATTGCCTTGAAACAAGTAAGTTAACTCCCTTAGATAACTTTTAACACTTGGGTTCTTCTGCTGACGTCACCTTTTCCTTTTTAGGAGCAAGATTCCCCCAACAGTCTGTTTTTCTTCTCTATCAGTGGGATTGTTCCCGATGATGAAGAGCCTGAAGAAAGCTCTGCTCCAGCCCTTGAAGCTCTGTCATCTGAAACCATATCAAAGCTGGAGACGCTATTATCCTTGCTGCAACAGGAGACCTCTTTACTGATCCAGGATTCTGATTCCGCAAGAGCAACTTTTAAAGGAATTCGAGGTCATATTCCTGCCGATGTTAAGGAGGCACTTTTCCAAGCTGCACATCTAGAGAGTAGGCAGTTGCAGTATCAGAGGGCTGCCCAGCGGATTGCCGATAGGGCCACTCAGGCAAAACTCCAGGAGGACATGATGAAGCACAAGCAATTTTCCGATGAGAAGCACAAATACATCGGTAAACTAGAAGCCTCCCGTGCAGATCTGGAAGACAAGATTGCTCAACTATCGGCAAGGAGAGAGGCCCTGCTAGCGGAGCTGAGACAGATTGAAGGAGCCTTGGACGCAGCAAATCAAGAGAAGGCCCAAATGCCCAAAGCTATCAAAACTCTTCAGCAAGAAAGGGACAACCAAGTCCTCAAGACGCTGGCGTTTAAGAAGAAGATCAAGCCAATTGAAGGCAATGCCGATGAAGACGCAAAGACACTGGAGAAAGCCGACCAAATTCGCCTGCGTGTGATATCAACCATCCGTTCATTGTTGAACTTGTAAACCTTCTTCCTCATCGGCAATGTAATGCATCGGCAATTTGTAAAACTTCACATTAACGTAGTGCCGATACACTCTTTTTGAACAAGCACTTTATCTGTTTTCTTCTTTTTCATTGGCAAGTGCTAAGAATTTCATCGGCAATATGAAAACCATGTTGATGTCTGCCGATGGGCCTTTATTTTTGTGCTTCGGCTGCCACACTTAAGTTTTTGCCCCACGAGGGTTTTCTTCTTTGCGCTCCCGTTGCAACTTCCTCTTCTGCGTTTTTGTCAGTCCTTCAGGGCACCACTGAGGAAGCTTTGTTTTCCAGATGGGCTGATAAATTTTTGCACTTGAATCTGGGCAATTTATATTGGGATCTCTACAAAGAATCATCTCATCAGGAACTCTCGCATTGGCCATCTCTTCGAGCTCCTCTTGATTCATCGGCCAACAGTTGTCGTGCCTGCCCAGCCTTCCATGTACACTGGTCCTGCCCCCTAGCCGATCATGTACCGATGTTCTTCTCCTGATCGGCTCATCGACGTATCTGCTCTGATTACCATAGCGCGGTCTTCTGTTTGTCCGATCGGCTCGATCATAACCATTGCATTCGGGGCAGTTGTCAACAGTAGGCAATTTAATGCCTTCTTCCTAGTAGTAGATGAAGAACGGGCATCTCCAATGGTCTTCGTGCCGATGCCACGCTTCCCGACGCAATTCCTCTTGCCGATGTCGATAGCGGTCACCTAAAATTCTGTATGGAGCAGGTCTAGGAGGTCTTCTGGAACTAATGTTTCTTTCAACTATCTCTTTTCCCTTTAAGTCATCGGCAGTTACTTGATTTCTAGGATCCATCGATGCTCTCCTCTTAGCGCTTGCCGATGTCAACACTTTGCTTTTGTTTACAGCCTCCACTATGTTTGCTGGGAAAGGATGTTGATCAATCTTCATCGGCCTTTGAGCTCTAGAGTTGTCAAACTTGATCCTCCCAGGTTCAATTGTCGATTGCAACTGCTGTCTGAAAACCTTGCAGTCATTGGTACTGTGCGAAGTTGCATTATGGAACTTGCAGTACCTCGTCTTCTTCAGCTCATCCGCCGATGGAATCACATGGTTGGGTGACAGCTTGATTTGGCCCTCTTGAAGCAACAGATCGAATATCTTATCGGCCTTCGTGATGTCAAATATGAATTTCTCTGGCTCTTTCTGACCAAAGGGACAACACATAGGCTTCTTACCCTTTACCCACTCAGCCATGCCGATAGTTGATTCTTCATCTGAATCTGATTCCTCTGCCTCTTCTACAAAGGACACCTTCTTGTTCTAGCTCTTCCTATGTTCTGGGGATTGAGCACCTTGATCAGAGATCCTCTGCACAATATGGCTTAAGCTTTCAAACTCCTGAGAATTGTATTTGTCCCTGAGATGCGGCAACAAACCCTGAAACGCCAAACCAGCTAACTGGCAGTCATCAAGCACTAGGCTGTAGCACCTGTTCTTCATGTCTCGTACCCTTTGCATAAAACTCTCTACCGATTCGTCGCTTCGCTGTCTTAATTTCATCAAATCGGTAAGCTTCTTCTCATGGACACCAGCAAAGAATTATTTATGGAATTGTCTCTCCAGGTTAGCCCAAGTAAGAATAGAGTTCGGTGGCAATGATATGAACCACGCGAATGCTGATCCAGACAAAGAGGACGAGAATAAACGGATCCTCAGCTCATCCCTGTTCGCTGCTTCCCCATACTGGATGATGAATCAGTTGATGTGCTCCATCGTTGACGTATCATCTTGCCCAGAAAATTTAGTGAAATCTGGCACCTTGTACCGATTCGAGAAAGGAATTGAATCATAAGATGAAGGGTACGGAGTCCGATAAGAGTAAGTATTAATCTTGGGCTGAATCCCAAATTACTCTTTCATCACTTCTGCAATCTTATCGGTCAAGAGTGCATCCTGATCTTGCCGATGCACTGGCTGGATCTCCACTGGAGGCATTGGCTGATATGCTTCTACATACCCCTGTGGCATTTGGCTTGAAGGAATTGGCATATTCACGGCACCAATCTGTGGAGTAAAGTTCATCGGCTGTTTTGCCGATGTTTGATCTTGGACAGCTGCTTGTGGACTATACTGCTGAGTCCCCATTGCCTGGTAACTTGGCTGAATAGCAGATTGCTAAACTGGCGTTTGCCCTGACCAATTGAGATTATAACTCATCGGCACCTGATTTGCCGATGGCTGACAGTTTGCAGACAATTGATGCTCTTGTATAGGTAGATGATAACCAGCATGATTGCCCTGAATTGCAGATAACCCAAATTGAGATATGAATGGCGCTACGGGCTGTCCTGCAGTGAAAACTCTCTGTTGAACTGGTGGAGGATTAGTCAATGGATTCGCATAAGATATTTGTTGCGGAGGCGCGTAGAATCCCATTGACAATGACTGTATAGCAGGAGGTGCAGTAGAATAATGCGGCACTTGAGCCATCGGCCAAATTGGAGTAGCCAATGTCATTAGACCCTTCCCTGCTACATCACGCACTTGAGGCAGTCCAGAGTTGGCAGTAGATGGACCTGGAGGCATACCGTATCCCCACCAATTAGCAGCAGTTTGACTGTGTTGACCTGAAGGACCTGATATTGCCGATGCCGATAGATCTGTGCTCAACTGAGTACTAGGCCTCTCCTGAGACGTTAGATCTGATCCTATCGGCGTGGCTTCAATGATGGATGGTCCTGATATAGCTAGAGGAGTAGGCGCTTCCATACTCTCAACGGCTGGAGTTGCCGATGGAGTACTGGTAGATGCCGATCCCGGCCGATGATATGCCGACCCGACATAACCTAGTGCTTGTTCGTCTCTTAATGTTTGCACAACAGCATTGTAAATAGTATTGGACAGCACAGTGGAGTGGTTGATCAAGGCTTGATTTAATGCAGAATTAACCATCTCCTATAATTTACCAGGGTTGGAGTCAAAGGTTACCTGCCGAGGCAACGACAGATCTTGCTTCTAGATGACTTCTCCGCCCCTATTCATGCTGAAAGACTTCAAGCAGAGCTGCCTGTAATCCTCCATAGCTTTTTCCATGGCTTGCTTCTGATCCTCCTTGAGATCTGACTCTGATATCTCGATGATGTTCTCTGGATTGATATCAGTAGGATTCTTCATGATAGATCTGTTGACTTGGTCCCACTGGGCGTGCCAAAAGATGTGTTGATGCAAAATTATATCTGCAAACACACCAGGCTAATACCCGAAATCGATATCCGAAGCGTGCCAGTCGATTTGACCTGTTAATCGACAAGGATGATAAATTTGAATAAAATCCGAACGAGACGACAGCGATACGCCCGGACGTCAAAGCTCAGAAGGTATTCGATAATTGTTGAACAGATCAGACGAGACGACAGCGATACGCCTGGACATCAAAGCCTGAATCATGCTCGGTAGACGCGGAACCTGCAAGGTCGCCGGAGATCAAGTTGATGCAGCCCGTCGATTCTTGAAAGAACTCGTTGAAAAAGAAAAGGTACTTGGCGAAATCGCCGAAAAATAAAGTACTGGTAAAGGTAAATAAAAAGTAGATTGGTTTATTGATGTTTGGATATCCATTACAATGCTCTTCGCCATATATTTATACTCTGCTAATAAAAAGAGTCCTAATTTAATACGTAAAACTCAACTATAGAAGAAATCAACTAATTCCTTATACGAACTCCATTTCTTGAAAAAAATAAAACTTGTATAGGAGTTGGACTTAAACTACAATACGAAAAATCATAAGCTTCGTGACGCCGATCCTCTGTCTGCTTCCGTCACGATGAAGTCATCTCTTCATCGGCACATCCCTGGCATCGGCAACAACATTCTAGCCTTCCTGCCTATCTCATCGGCAATAGCTTTTTCCGTTTCATCGGCAATGATCCTCTTTTCAGCACCATCGGCAATAATCCAGATTAACATGCTCTTCATCGGCAACCACCCATCGGCAACTCAGAAGCACTGCTGAAGAACAACCACCTTCTTGCCGATTTAGTTCAGTCTCCGATCCTTATTGACACGTGTCGAAAAAGGTGTCAACAGACTGCATCTTCATCAGCCCATGCAGCAGCAAGTTATTCCGCTCGTGTCCTTATGGTGAAGGTGAAGGTGAAGGTGAAGGTGATCTTATCTATATCTTCTTTTTGGGTCACCTCCACCGATTTGTGTACAACATGAAAGATGGTACTATGGCACCATTTGCTGCAGACATACCAGAGGACAAACTATTTGATGCAGATGGTAAAGTGATGAATTCAACATGGTTATTTCCTCCTGGATGAACTTCTGGAGATCAACTCTGTTAGTCTGATCCTATGCCACTTGGGGCCAGGGGGCATGATGTTTTATTTCTCAGAGCTGAGACAAGAATTCTGTTGTTTCATATGGCCAATTCTGATGATTGGTTTTGGCAGTAAACTTATATTTTCTGTTTTCAAGTTCCAATGTGGAATTTTAGTGGATGTGTACTTGTGCCCTGTGGGGAAGTCATACTAGTTCCTGTCTAGATGAGCCTTAGTTACAGATTTGCTGGACACTATTATGATGATGTTCCTTTAAACCAATATCTCCTACAATTCATGGTTTAAGTGTGCTAGGTGTTTCTTGGCAGTTCATGGAATCCTATCCTGTAAAGTTGTTTTAACGGTAATCCAAAGAAGACATTTTAAATACTGGTTAGTGAGTAATCAGCTTTTGCAAACCAAAACCTCTGCAGCCTAGGCTGCAGTAGGGAGCGCCACACGCGCATGTAACGAAGTGTTGTATACAACCTTCTTATTATAAATCAAAGTCGGGCAACCAGATCTTTACAAAAAAAAATTACTGGTGAGACATGTTATTGTTTCTTGGCGTGCATGGCAACTTTTACCTGGTCATTGGTAATATTTTGAATTTCTGAGTTTGATATAGATTGCAGCAAACTAGCACATATGCATTGTCAAATGTATTTTTCGAGTTACCAATTTATTGTTTTTATATTTTTTTAATACATAGAAAGAAATATACTGTATGTTTAATGTCCTTATATTAATATGATAAAATTAGTATATATTCACTGTGAATTATTGTTAATTTACTGACTCTTTAAACTTTTCATAGATCAAAGACCATTTGTTCATGCTTCAATTGAAAATATAAGGGTATGGCGAGTTTAAAGCGCAGCACACCTGACTTGCAGACCTCCCCTAACCAAAAACTCTGTACTATATCAACTAAACTAGAGAGTTTTAAGATTATTATGACTTGCACAAAGTGGAGGAAGCATTCAAATGAAAAGAAGGGGCTCTGTGCTAGAATTGCTCTTATCGAAGCAACCATCCCCACATCAAAACGGATAATGGAATCTACCGCTTACTCCCTTATACAAGCATTTAAAATGTAAATTCAAATCTAGTAGATTCTTGGAAATTGAAAATAATTTCTATAAAATAGAAGAATAAGTTTGATAGCGATGTACTGTTATTTGTCATTTATGAATCGATTATCATTAATCATGTTGATGATAACGTCTGATTAAAAATTAAAAGAGGGCGCATACATATTTTGTGTGCTCTCTTAATTTATCATTAAATCTTCAAAATGCACTACATAAAAGATAGAGGAAGTATGAGACCATCACTGAGGAAAAGGTCATTACTACCTCTGACTTTGCAAGCCCCTCCTGCATCTTCCTTGACTCTTTAAAATGATGGAAATATAGTCTAACTAATCGGTTTTAAACTGAATTTAAATTTAAATGTTAAAACCTGCTACCTTTTGCAAACACATGGTTACTTATTGTTTTAGCATGACTTTTTTTAATCAATTTTGTTATGTATTTAAATATATAGATGAACTAAAAAAAGTTAAAGTGACTTATAATTTAAAATGAAGGAAATAGCGTGTTTCAAACCAAAAGAAATTGAGCATTACTTCATATATATTCATCTATATTTGTTTGTGCAAATGAGATTGCTGGCCCACAAGGCAGTGACAGAACAGACGTTACCAATTGGGACACCACGTTCATATTGGGAATTTTTTTTCTCAAAGTTGGAAGCTCACACAGACACAGCCTCGGCAACCGGCGGATCTTCTCCCCGAGGCGAGATGCGTGAAGCACCGGCGGCGTTGCAGCAGCACCCGACGGCCATGAACTCTGGCGCAGGCGGCTCGGGCAATCAGAGTCAGCACCCACCTCCACCTGTTTGCGCCCCTCACGTCCATGCGGCTTCGCCTCCACGGTCGTCGGCGGCGACTACGCACGCAAGATGTTCGACGATATGCACCGTGGCCTCCGTGCCGCCAAGGTTCGACGCTGGGCTCAAGCTGCTGCACCGGTCGTGGGCGGACCTCCTGCCCGACATACTCGGCGTCGTGGCCGACCGCCTCGCCCGCGCCGAGGACCGCGCCAGGATGCGTGCCGTCTGCCGCGCGTGGCTCGCCGCGGCGCGCGTCTACGGGCGTCTGCCGCCGCCGCTGCCCCTGCTTGTGCTCCACGACTTTGGTTTCTCCAGCTTCTGCTCCGACGGGGCCATGACGGGCATGCGTCGCATCCCTCTTCCCTTGGATGGCGAGGGGCGAGGAGTTGTTCGCTGCGTGGGCTCGTATGGGACGGCTCGTCGGAGTGCAGCCCTACGAAGGTCTTGGTGACGGCCTGTGCTTCTTGATGAAAGCTTTTTCCTCGGATATCATCCATCTCCCACCTCCTTCGCCAGAGCCAGACTCCAACTCTTTTGCTGCCTTGTCTTCTGCTGATGGCCACACCAGATATTTCACGGTCACCGATGGCTCTAATTCTGTCACTGCCTACGCCATTGTTGCCAACTCTGTTAATGTCTACACCAGATCCCTCCCTGTCATCAATGGCTTTGGTCAGATGCTGTGCATAGTCCATGGCCCACAGTGTGCGATGTCGTTCCGTAAGGTGGTCTTATCGTCTTCACCTGACTCTAGCTCCAAGTTTGTTGTGGCTGCCCTCTCTGCAACAAACATAGTCGCACCTATGCTTGCACTATGGACGCCTGGGATGTCGTCGTGGTGTGTGTGCCTTGGCAACTGGATCAATAGGTTCAGCGATATTGCTTTTAACCAGGGGAAGCTCTACTTGCTCAGCGAGTTCGCTTTCGAACTTATTTCCATTGAAATCTCTGAAGATGGTGACAGGGGCCTGATGGTTTCTTGTGTTGAGCTCTGTGTGACCGACGGACTACCTTGGATCAATGGTAGCTGTATGCGCAGGTGGAACATCGCAGAGTGCCATGGAAAATTATTGCTGATTCTGACATACCTTGGTGGTTCTTCTGAATGTTTGGAAAACATTCGTGAGGTTAGAGTATTTGAAGTGGACTTGAGCGCGAACCCTGTCAGATTCACTAAGATCAGCTTGGGTGGTGACTGCATCTTCATCAGCCCATGCAGCAGTGGGACTTTTCATGTGGGTCAGTATGACGGAGTTGAAGATGATCTCGTCTGTTTCATTGATGGTCGTTTCCCTTCCCATGATAATGGTGCACCCGCTTTTGTTAAGTTTGTGTGCAATATGAGAGATGGTACAGTCGCACCATTTGCAGCAGGTATATTAGAGGGGTATCTTCAGCTACCAAAGGGCAGGCCTATGAATCCAACATGGCTCTTTCCTTCTGAATAAACTGCTGGAGAGCCAACTATCAAATATATCCAGGTGGGGGATTCTCTCCCCTTCCATCGATTTCTCTCAAAATGAACTGCTGGAGATCAATTGTGGTCATGAGGAGTGTTATTGTGTTAATACACAGGTAGCTCTGATGTTGATCAGTGCTAAGAACCATGGTGTTCAATTTCTAAGAACTGAAAATATGTGCGTGTGGTTCTTATATGCCTGGTACTTTGATTGCATTTATGGATTCAACTGTTTTTAAGCAGTAAGCTGATGCACTTAATTTATTTTCACGTATGGAGGTACCTATATCTATATATAGTTCCTAATTTCCCATCTATACAAACAATTATTTCAGGTTTATGGGACTACAGTAGTTGCACAACTCTCTCTTTTTAACTTTAAATTGCAATTCTTGTTTGTAGACCCTTTTACTCCTTGTGGTATCTTTGGGCCTGATACAGGGGCTTAGACTAAGGTGTCATTGTTTTGGACTGGGACACTTTTACGTCAGCAGAATCTTAAGCATGCTTCTATCATTGCAAAATGCATGAAAGTATGTTCCTTTTGAATGGACAAATTTGGAACTTTCTGAGAAATTGATACTGGTAGGTAAGTGGCACATGCATTATTCCTGTGGTTTTTCATCGTGTATTAACTTTATTGGATGTTTGTTCTAATAAGGTGTAGGTCATAGAGATTCATTATATACAGTATTGTAAAAAGAAAATTGGCAACCTTCTTAGGCCTTTCTTGTTTGTTCTAGTATACTCAGTCTGGACTTTGAAAATTTTAAGATATATAGGGCATTGTAGACTGCAGGTGAAGTTAATTTTGTAAATTTAACATTTTAAATTGATGTTTTTTTTGCGCATATGTACCAAGTGCTGCTTGTGCACCTGATACTAAGCTGCATTGTAATCTCAGTTGAATTATGAGGGTGTGCATTATTTTTACTCCTTATAATCACAAAGCTTTGGTTTGTACTCATATCAACGACAAACAATGTGATAAATGCATTATGACAGCAAACTTGAAATGCATTGCACCTGCAATGTATTTAGTCGATTGATCTCAGATTCTCAGTGGAGGTTATCATGATAGTATTTCCTAGAGATAAACCTTTATAATCTTGTTGTCTCACGTGTTTTACGGTTAATAGGTATGAATGTTGTTTTGCGTACCATGAATTAGTAATTCATTAGTGTGATACTTTAGTACAGACGTGAGCAGCTCTACTCGTTGAAAGCTACTACACTTTTTTTATAAATTAATATTTTATCCAACTTCTTATAAATATTTAAGAAGTTATGTCAAGTGTCAACTATTAGCTAGCTTGTCATCAGTACATTTGGATTTTTTTAAAAAAATTCTGAATATGGATTACATGAAACTGGCACATATGTACCCCTGCTGTGAGCATCTCTAATAGTTTGCCATCTAGGTTGTTATCCTTAAAAATTTAATAAAATTAAAAAAATCCACTCTCCAACAGGTTACTAATTCAACTTGCTATTTTTATCAACTTGTCAAATCTTGTAGCCGGTATGCCCATATATACGCGCGCATATCGGCCTTGCCATCCAGCCCCGCGCGTCTCCTCTTCCTGCGCGCTGTCGTGGTCGGCGATCTCATCCGTCGCCAAGCCTGCGTCCCGTCTCGCCACGCCCGCGTCGTGGTCCTGACGATCAGATCGCGAAGTGTAGCACGGCCCTCGCGCGTCCTCCATCCCGATTGTGAAGTCCCGTACGTGAGATTGATGAAGAGAAGGGTATAGATGCCAAAAGAAATTTTTTATTGTGTTCACTTGTTAAAGTTTTAGAGAGGAATTTTTAGATTTGGGCTTGGTTAATTTCGAAAAAAATTTGTGTTCACTTTGCAAAAGTTCCTTAGCGGGGCTCTTCGTCGCTAGCGGAGCTCTTCGTTCATTAATGGAGCTCTTCGTTTCTTAACAGTGTTCTTCGTTCTCTTAGCGGACCTCTTCGTTTCGGTAGCGGGCTTTTTTTTATTTTACCAAGTTTAAATGGCAAACTCTTGAAGAGAGTCAATTTTTTCACTTGCTATATATCTTAGCAAGTTGCCAAATCACGATATTTGTCAAGTAAATTTTGATAAATTATTGGAGATGCTCTTAGTCTTCAATATACAACTTTAGTGTTCTTTTTCGAATACATAGCAATATAGGTCTCGTGCCCTAACTATAACAATAAAGATATATAAAACGACATATATTCACTGTGAATTGTTTTTTGATTCTTCTAACATACTTTGAGTTTGGGTTTCAAACAAGAAAAAAATTGGTAGAGTGCATCTCGAATACTCTGTATGTTTCCCTACATATTTTTTTATTAAAAGTTATTAATCTTTGTAATCCTCAAGCAAAAATTTTTCTTTATATATAATAACAGTAATTGAATGTCGTTGTGCATGATATGACGATTTGTTTTGGTTGTTTCAGTGATCTAGTTGGTAGCATGAATTACACGGAAAATGTATCCGATATACTTGATTGTTCCTTCTTTGTTACACCTGCATATTGTTTTTTATAACATCTTCTACAGTTTGAACTGCATTTCAACATATTACTCGATCTTTGCAATTGTTTTGATTTGTGGGTTCGGATCCAGATAACTTGATCCACGGCTTCGGATCCAGATAACTTGATCCACGGGCTGCCATTTCTCTTGGCAGGCTTGGGTACCAAGTTCTAAGCCCAAACGGAAACGAGAACTTTTTTATTTTTAATTTTTTTTAAAAAAAATTTACCAAAATAGTCTCCCGTTTCAAAAAATGACAGAACTAGTCGCCTGTAGTGGGCGTTTTTTAAAAAACGCCCACTGTCTGGGCGTTTTTTGTGACGTGGCAAACATCCGGCCGGCGCCGGTGCCGGCGTTTGCGGACGGGCCCCTGGCGGACAAAAAACGCCCACTGTGTGGGCGTTTTTTGGCCGCCAGGGGGCCGCCTGCAAAAGGGCCGGCCTGTTTTGCGGGCGGGCCCAGAGCAGTAAAAAAACGCCCACACAGTGGCCGTTTTTTGGCGTCCACCTATATATACCCAGCCCCCCTTTAGATTTTCATTATATTCACTAAAATTTTCAGAAAAAAAGGGAGAAGAGAGGAGGGAGGAGAAGGAAGTAACGGCGAAGCCCTGCCAGTTTGAGACCTCGGTTTTTAGGTAAGTTTCTCATGCATTACAGGTCTGTTGCTATGCATTAGTAAAATATAATGTGCACTAGAGTTGTTTAGTTTTTAGTTGACTCTGGGTAGATCTGTGAGTAGTATGTATATTAGATCTATAAATAATGATGTTAGAGCATTGCAGTTCGTGTTAGAAATAATGATGTTTCTTTTATGATTTAAACAATGGATTGCATGATTTGAAATGTGACGAATATCGTATTTTTTCTGAATAGATATGCAAAACTTATGGCGGACGGAGTTTTGAAAAAAACGAGGTCGCCCTAGAGAATTGTATCCCGATGTGTCTAGCAAGGATGCTCCAGTTCCTCCTGCAGTCCCTGTCCCAAATTGTGACTATGGAGAACCGGCTGATATTGGCCAATCTCGCCATGAGGACACAGCTGCCCGTTGCTACTACACATGCGGTGGATTCAATGTAAGTAATTGCACCTCTGTCATTGCGCCTTTATTCATTGCTAGTAATTGCGGCTCTTGCATCTCTAACAATGTCGTTAGCAATCATGTTTTGTAGGCCCATGAGCGGTGCTTTTTCTTTCAGTGGATTGACGGTCCAGACAAATTCGACCCAAGGTATCTCCAGTTTGACGAATGGTGAAAAGGGAAGCATAATCCACCCGATCAATTCGAGCGGTGGGTGGCACCTCCCCCTGACCCTCCCCTAATGACAGACGAGGAGAAGAAAATAGCCCAATTGAGACGGCTTGAATCTCCGCCTCGTTGCAAATGTGGAGATTATTCTGTAATAAGTTCAGATAGGCCTAACGAGTTCGAATGTCCTAACCCCGCCGGAGTAAGTGCAAATTGTATGCGGTCATGGCTTTCTTAGTATTTGTGCATGTACTAATATTTTACATTGTAAGGTGGCTATACCTTGTTGCGGAAGTGTAACTTCAGGGAGTGGCTGTGGGGTCCAAAGAACAAATGGCCGGATCCGAAGGTGGACAAGAAGAGAAAAGTGGTTACCCCTAAGCCTCCTGTGTTGTGCAAATGTGGTGTCGAAGCGCAGTATGGCCTACTACCATCGGAGCTTGGAATAGGCTATTGGTGCGGCCATATGGTTGATTACGATGAGGTCCTTTTGTTGCACTTGTTGCTCACTTGATATCCAAGCTTTTTGTATTTACTGACTTTAAATTGTTCCGTTTGATCACAGAGTCTTAGAAAATGCAAGTGGGAGGTTTTTGCCCATGTTGAAGACCGCAGGGAATACATGGATACACTGAAGCAAAAGCAAGTAATGGACCTGAAGTTCAGGTCTGGTACTCAGCTTGTGGACAACTACATTAAGATGCGGAAGCGAGCGCAGGTTGACTATGCCCGACGATTGCGTGTCCAAACCCCAAGTGCTGCTCGGTGGAAGAAAGACTGTGATGCATGGAAAAAGAAGAGAGAAGAGGAAGCATCCTTGCATGCGAGGGAGAAGATGAAGGAGGCCGAAAAAAGGAGTGCTGATGCGAAGATGAAGCAGAAGATGGCGGAGGCGGAGATGCCGATGAACGACGAGGACGAGGAGTATGATGAAGCGTTCACCCAAGCCCTCGATGACTTGGAGGCCGCTTACTATAAAAAAAAGGAAGAAGAGGAGTATGATGAAGCGTGCACCCAAGCCGTTGATGACTTGGAGGCCGCTTACTACAAAAAAAAGGAAGAAGAGGCCAACGCAGCTGAGCGTAGCCGTACCAATGAGTTTGTGGGAGAGGATAGTGGTTCTAAAGATGAAGACTTGCTTCCCGGTTATGTTTCGGATTATTAGGGTCGTTTTGTTAGATGAATTCGGATTAGTAGCTCATCGCCCTAGCGGACCTATAATTTTATTGTAATAAACTATTTCCGTGACTTTTAACTGTGCTGTAATGGAATATTATAACGGATGTAATGCAAGCATGTTAGGGTTTAGGGTAAATTATTTAGGGTTTAGGGTTTTTAGGGTTTAGGGTTTAAGGTTTTTTGGGTTTAGGGTTTTTAGGGTTTAGGGTTTACGGTTTAGGATAAATTTTGACAAAAGAATAGTGCGTATCATACATGAAGACAGTAATTACATCGTACAGGGTACTACTGTCCCAGAGCCTATCCCTGCCCCTGCCCCCTACCCCTCTTCGGCCTCCTCGGTCGCACGTGCCCCGACGAGTAGGTGTAGCGATCCGGTGGAACACCTCGAGTTGCGCGGACGTCCTGCATTGGAGTCATCTGTGATAACTCCTGCGTGTAGGGCGGAGGTGCTCCTGCAAGCTGTGAGGGGCCGATCTCGACCTCCTCGTCGCTGATCGATGCGTCAGTGGGGGGGTCATTAGGTAGTCGGTAGGTCCGCGACGAGGTGCCGGCTCCCTGGCCCGACGTCCAAGCTGCTCCCTGCGCGGAGGTACCCAGGACTCCCTAGGCTGCTCCCTGAGCGGAGGTACCCACTCCATGGGACGAAGGCCAGGCTTCCCAGCCTGCTCCCTGAGCGGAGGAACCCTCACCATGGGCCGACGAGCTGGGTGGAGCATGAGTGAAGTGCCTGGATGCCTCTGCTCCGTGCACCGAGGACCCCCCTCCGAAGGAACGAAGGTACGGCGTAGTGAACGCTGTGAAAGGTGTCGTCGTAAGTCACACAGTCATCCATATTAGAAAAACATAGGTAGACGAGGTGGGGTACACGGAGTTACCTCTGGTCTGGGGTGCAGGAGGACGTGCTGCGGGTGCCGGTGCAGGAATTTGAGGCGCTGCGTCGTTGGTCGAACAAGTGAGAGCCCTCATCACGGATCTAAGCGTCGCACGCATCCGCGTGTACGAGGTGCGCTGCTCGTCGACTGTCAACGCCAAGCCACCCTCCAAGCGGCGACACACGGAGTCCATCTCCGTGTAAAGTAGTTGCGTACCATCGACCTAATTTCAGTTTTAAGTTACATGAAAGATATACGTAATGAAGTACTGATATATATGACAGATTCAAGTACTCACCGCACGGAAGTAATCCTGATCACGGTGCACAGGGTAAGTGTCACGCACGGCGGCGACGTGTGGCTGCTGCTCTGGAGGAACGAAGGTGACACGTGTGCGGGTACGAGGCTGGTACCACCGGAGGTACATCATGTACGAGTCCTTGGTGTGGGGGCGGTACTCATCAACGACGTCCTCTGTGGCAAGCAACCAATCGTCCACGTACGGTTGCAGACGTGGAACCCATAAGTTGCCGCCGACCTGTCCCCTCCGAGTCAGCCTGAACACAAATTTGAGTAAGACATGTCTACTGCGATTAATTTTTCAAAGTCAGTTGTTAGTAGTACTTACCTATGAGCATCTGCAGGGACGGTACGGATGATAGGGACGGGGGACGGCTGCATGAGACCGAACTGGCACAAAACACGCCCTGGGCAGTGCGGTTCGACGAAGATGTCGAACACCATCGGTCGGAGCGTCAGCCAGAAGGCCTGGTCACGTGTGCACAACGTGGACAGCCCAAGGGGAGCTCGTGCGTGGATAGCCTCCTGGCTGTAAGGCTCCCAGATCACGTCGGTCGGCTGTATCCTGTCGAACTCCAGCATAAACTCGTTGTACGACCGCGTGACCTGCATATGTGCCCATCGTCGCTGAAATATAACAATAAATGGGTTAGAAGGTACGATACGAATTAACTATATACGTCAGCTAGGAACACGAACCTGACGACGGCACCAGACTGTACCCATGGTGGGGAAGTCCTCGGGCGGACGCTGCAAGTACAGGTCCTCCTCGTAGGCGGTGTGATCCACCACAGGTCGACCAATCGCGAACCGTTCAGCTGCCCATAGCTGTAGAAGGAGGGGGCAACCAGTGAGCACAGAACCTGCTTCTATCTTGGTACACGCTTCGCAAAGCCCCCTGTACGTCACCGCCAGTACGGCAGATCCCCAGCTCCACTGTGGCACTGCTCCCTCGTCAGCATCAGCGATCGCGCGCGCGTAGGGGATCATGACCTTGTCGACTGCATGTCCCGCGCTGCTGGTGAACATGACCCAGCCAAAAAGCCACAACAAGTAGGCCTCCAAGCTCCGTTGCACAGAGTACACATCAGCCTCTGGGTGTAGCTGATCGGACTGCAAAAGATATAGTTAATAAAGTTGAGTAGAACTGTAAATTGATAAAATTCTTTTAAATTAGGCCTTACGGTAAACTGCATGAGCCACTGCTGCGACGGGCCTATGGTCGTGTACGGAGGGAAGCTGCTCAAAGCTGGAAGTGCAGGGTGACGCTGTACGTGGCCGAAGCGGGCCATCATGTCGTCTCGCCAATCATGAAGTCCGTCGACTGGCCCAACAGCATCGCCAGCGAGGGGAAGGCCAAGCAAGAACGCAACGTCTTGAAGCGTCGGTGCGACCTCCCCGCACGGCAGGTGGAACGTGTGTGTCTCCGGCCTCCATCGATCGAGCAGGGCTGCTAGAAGAGACCTATCGAAACTCCACCTCCTCGTCTCATCGGCCTCACCAGCTCCAGCCTCAATAAGACGACACAACGGGAGGAGGCCTGCCTCACGTAACCTGCACATAAAAATTTTATGTTATTAAGAAGCCATGTGTACTTAATTGGGAGAATTGAAAGAGTCAACGGATACCTGGAACAGAACCGAGGGTCCACTGGAAGTAGACGTCTGGACGGTCGCGGTCGAAGTACGGGCAGATTAGCGTTCTGCACCGCAATACGGTACGAGCGGTGCTGCAGATCGATCCCTCGATCTAGCAGCTCCGGTGTGTCGTCCGCCATCCCTGCATGACAATATCACAGTTAACACATATGACACATGCAAATAGAAAGTGAAAAAGTATACAACAATAAATTTAAGGTACAACAACAAATGATCGAATTTAAAACATAAAGACTGCACATACAACATGTAACAGAAATATATTCAGATACAAGACTGAGATTATGAACATTACATCCGGAATATAGTTTGAAACAATAAGTTTGTTCACTCCAGTTACAACAAGCAAAAACCGTACATTACATAATCTTAACCAAGCTCTCTACACATCACAACACGACCGAACCACGAGGCACGCGTGCACGCCTTGGCCTGGTGGGCCTAAAAGTTGTCCCTTCTCCTGTTGGCGGGGTACCATCCAATCCGGATCCGGATGGCGGGGCTTCTGCTGTTGTGGCCATGTCTGAGTCCTTGGGGCACTTCTTGTAAGTATGTCCTTCCTTGTCGCATTTGCTGCAACGTGTGTACCTTCCACCTGCTTCGGACTCATCCATGGCGTTTCGAATACGTCTTGTCTTCCGACGCCCAGCCTTGTCTCTGATCTTACTTGGGTCTGGAATATAGGTAGGTTGCGGTACTGTACCTGTAAAATTCCCCGCTATGCCAAAACCATAAATTTCATGTGACCATGTATGCAATATGGCTTTCTTGGTGAAATAGGGAGATACAAAAGTACGATCAAGTATTCCACACTCCGAGCTCGCTGCAATAACATGGGAACATGGTTTGTGGTACAGTCTTGGCTTGTGGCACGTGCATGCGCAATACCCATCCTCTCTAAGTATGCATTCTTGCACAACTCTTCTTCTATATATTCCACGCTTGGCCTTATCAGCACATAAGATTTCAAATCGGTGCTCTCTAGTACCTTGAGTTATAACTCTATGCTCCTTTGCCTTCTTACGTTTTTCCTCCAGATAATTTGTCAGCATTTGTCCGAAGAAAACACCTCGCACTTACATTGATAGGGCAGCGACTTGATAGGCCATCTATGAATGTGTTTTTTTTTTTAAGAAAAAAAACCTCGCCTTTTGTGCAATCTGGACTCTAGAGTCCTTCGGTTTGTAATCCGCCATCAAGATAGTCTCGTCGCTCGTCAGATGAGATCAAATCCCGCAGCGAAGCTCCCCAATGGCGATGGATTTCAGCTCCGAATCTGCCGGTGAGCCCCGTCTCTCCTGTACCGCATCTCCCATGGCCACCGGTGGTGATCACCGCGGAGCGTCGGCGTCTCAGATGCCAATGGTCTGCGCACGCGAGGTGTTCGACGAAAGGTACCGTGACAGATCAAGTCCCGACGAGGGAAGTGAGACACCGGTGGCGGCGCCATTGTGGGCGGACGTTCCGGGAGACATCTTGGGCAACGTGCTCCGCCTGCTCCCCTGCCTCGCCGACCGTGCCAGCGTGCGGTCCGTGTGCCGCCACTGGCGCTCCGCCGCGTGCGTCCAGATCCTCCCCGCGCCGCTGCCCGTGCTGGTGCTCCCCAGGTTCAGGTTCTCGTGCCTGACCTCTGACGGGGCGCTGACTGCCGCCCGGCAAGCCCGGATGCCCGTGGAGGTGGCGGGCGATGATGTCCGGGGCGTGGGGTCTATCGATGACTGGCTCATGGCCGTGAGACCCAGCAGGGAAACCGATGGCGAGTGCTTCTTGGTGAATGCCTTCTCCAGCGAGTTGGTTCATCTCCCACCTCTGAGCCCTTGCCATGACAGTAGTGTTCCCACCTCCCAACGTTTTTTTGGCACTACAGGAAGGCCATGGCCGCACAGAAGTGCTACTTTATCTGCTTCACCTAGCTCCGGGTCCAAATACATTGTGGCTGCTTTGTCTTTCATCAGTGCTGCAAACTTTCTGGGACTAGCTCTTTGGCAACCTGGAATGACCTCATGGTATCTTTACAGATGCGGTCTGAATACTATGAACGATGATCTTGCCTTCTATCAGGGGAAGTTGTACATGGTTTGGAAGACCATACCAATATTCTTTGCTTTTGAGCTTAATGAGGACGAGCACGGAGTCAGTTTGTCTTGTCCTCAGCAGTATAGGATTGATCTGCTTATTACCTCTTCCAATCCAGCTGATCGGATGAGGTGCAACATTGTGGTATGGCGTGGAAAGCTGCTATTAATTATCAGATTCTTCAGTCAATATACTTACTGGATGATGGAGTACAAACCTCATAGTGTTAAGGTGTTTGCATTAGACTTCAGCAAAAGCCCTTGTGGATTTACTCAGATTCCCAACTTCGATGGCGACTGTATCTTTGTCGACACATATGGTTGCCGGCACTTCTCTCCTGGTTTGCTTGTTGGAGTTCATGGTGACCTTATCTACTTTTCTGATGATTGCATCAACGATCCTTACCCATATGTGTACAATATGATAGATGGTACCATGAGCCGTTTTGCTGCTGGTGTACCTGAGGGCGGCATTGGCTTCCCCATTTGGATTTTTCCTTCTTGAACTGGAGGTGCGTGCTGTTTTATATATTTCAATTTTCTTGTGCAGTGATAATGTGCTGACGTGCATTCTTGTACATTGATTGATGTGTGCTTTGTCTCAAACTTCCTGCCCATAGGTTAAGGCTGAGGGGAATCACAATCTGTGGAGAACTTCAATTCTGATCTGCGATGATCTTATGTCTCAAACGCTCTAGACATGCAAAAAACATTGATGCGGCATATTACATTCTAGCCTTCTTTTGTTTTTTCCAGAACTTTTTTGAAAGTAACATGCTGCTACTGTTTTAGTTACATATCAAACTTGATTATAATGTTCAGCTATTGTCAGAGATTCTATTTATGTAAACCTTGTCTATTATATGTTTACGCTAAAAAATTATATGACCTGTTAAACAAGCCAGTTTTACTTCTGACATCTTTCATTGGAATGTTATCTTTTTTTTTTTCTTTCTACGATATTCAGCTTGCCTTTTCTTTTTGACTGAAACATGACACTAGCATGTCTTCTTTGTTCAGTTCTTATTATGAATCACTAAGGTTCTAACAATAAATAGCTCTATATTGGACCTTAAACTTGGAAGACCAATATTTGGCTATATGAAACTATTTATATACTAACAAACAGCCCTTACCAATTGGGACATCGCGTGTCATATTGGGATTTTTTTCTCAAGTTGGAACCTCACACAGACAGCCTCGGCAACTGGTTGATCTTCTCCCTGTGGCGAGATGCGAGAAGCACCGGCGTTGCAGCAGCCTCCGACGGCCATGAACTTCGGCGCAGGCGTCTCGGGCAATCAGAGTCAGCACCCACCTCTGCCTGTTTGCGCCCCTCACGCTCATGCGGCTACGCCTCCACGGTCGTTGGTTGCGACTACGCAGGCAAGGTGTTCGACGATATGTACCCTGGTCCCCGAGCCACCAAGGTTCGACGCGAGGCTCAAGCTGCTGCACCGGTCGTGGGCGGACCTCCTGCCCGACATCCTCGGCGTCGTGGCCGGCCGCCTCGCCCGCGCGGAGGACCGCTCCAGGATGCTCGCCGTCTGCCTCACGTGGCATGCCGCGGCGCGCGTCCACGGGCGGCTGCCACCGCTGCTGCCCCTGGTTGTGCTCCATGACTTTGGTTTCTCCAGCTTCTGCTACGACGGGGCCATGACGGGCATGCACCGCGTCCCTCTATCCTTGGAAAGGTGTGGGACAAGGAGATGTTCGCTGCGTGGGCTCGTTCCAGGGATGGCTCGTCGGAGTGCAGCCATACGAAGGTCTTTTATCTGGTGACGGTCCATGCTTCTTGATGAAAGCTTTTTCCCGGGATGTCATCCATCTCCCACCTCCTACGCCAGAGCCAGACTCTAACTCTGTTGCCGCCTTGTCCAATTCTGCTGATGGCCACACCCATCAGATCTCTCGTCAACTCTGTTGATGCCTACATCAGATGTCTCCCTGTTATCAATGGCTCTGGTCAGATACAGTGTATAGTCAACAGCCCGCAGTGTGCAATGTCGTTCCATAAGGTGGTCTTATCCTCTTCACCTGACTCTAGCAACAAGTTTGTTGTGACTGCCCTCTCCACGATGAACGTACCTATGGGTGTGATGGTTTCTCATGTTGAGCTCTGTCTGATCGATGAACTACCTTGGATCAATGGTACCTGTATGCGCAGGTGGAACATAGCAGAGTGGCATGGAAAATTATTGCTGATTCTGACATACCTTGGTGGTTCTTCTGAATGTTTGGAAAACATTCGTGAGGTGAGAGTATTTGAAGTGGACTTGAGTGCCAACATTGTCAGCTTCACTAAGATCAACAGCTTGGGTGGTCACTGCATCTTCATCAGCCCATGCAGCAACCGGAGTTTTCATGTGGGTCAGTATGACGGAGTTGAAGACGATCTTGTCTATTTCTTTGATGCTCGTTTCCCTTCTCATGATAATGGTGCACCCCCTTTTGTTAAGTTTGTGTACAATATGAGAGATGGTACAGTCGCACCGTTTGCATCTGGTATATTAGAGGAGTATCTTCAGCTACCAAAGGGCAGGCCTATGAATCCAACATGGCTCTTTCCTTCTGAATGAACTGTTGGAGGTCAATATTGGTCATGAGCAGTGTTAATACATGGTGGTATGGCGTGGAAAGCTGCTATTGATAATCAGATTCTTCAGTGAGTGCACGTACAAGAAGATGGAGTGCAAACCTGACAGTGTTGAGGTGTTTGCATTAGACTTCAGCACAAGCCCCTGTGGATTCACTCAGATTCACAACTTGGATGGCGATTGTATCTTTGTCGACACATATGGTTGCCGACCCTTTGCTCCTGGTTTGCATGTTGGAGTTCAAGGTGACCTTATCTACTTTTCTGTTGATGGCATCAATGATCGTTTCCCATATGTGTACAACATGAGAGAAGGCACAATGAGCCGTTTTGCTGCTGGTCTACCAGAGGGCAGCATTGGCTTCCCCATTTGGATTTTTCCGTCTTCTTGAAATGGAGGTGCTGTTTTATATATTTCAATTTTCTTGTGCAGTGATAATGTGCTGACGTGCATTATTCTTGTACATTGATTGATGTGTGCTTTGTTTCAAACTTACTACCCGTAGGTGAAGGCTGAGGGGAATCACAATCTGTGGAGACATTCAGTTCTGATCTGCAATGCTCATGTCTCAAACGCCCTATACATGCAAAAACATTGATGTATCACATTAAATGTTAGCCTTATCCTCTTCTTTTGTTTTTCCAGCATTTTTCAAAGTGTTTTTTCCAGCATCGAATATACTGGTATTGTTTTACTTACATATCAAACTCGATTAGAAAGTTCAGCTATTGTCAGAGGTGCTATTTATATGAACCTTGTCTACGATATGTTTCCTATAAAAAAATTATGTGACCTGTTAAACAAGCTAGTTTTACTTCTGACATCTTTCATTGCAATGTTACCTTTTTTTTCTTTCTATGATATTCAGCTTGCCTTACTAATTGACTGAAACATGAGTACATGACACTGGCATGTCTTCTTAGTTCAGTTCTTACTATGAATCACTAAGGTTCTGAAATTAAGCTCTATATTGGACCTTAAACTTGATATGAAACTATTTGAACTCTAGTTCTTTAGCTATATAAAACTATTTATATACTAACAAACATGTCCGTGCGCGGCAACATGAAAAAAAAAGAACTATCAAACATTAATGAGAAACGACGAGAAGAATGGTACATACAAATTTTGTTTAGTTCTTTCTATGAAATTTGAAATCTATAATTTATTTTATGAAGACCATGACATCCATAATATAAGCTAATTAAGTCTGTATCAATTAAAATACAAATTAATCATTTTTTCTCCCATTATAAAACACTGAAATATTTACATAAATATATCATTAATTTTCATATTATCTAGTGTTGTTAACTTGTTATAGTTAGACATCAAGCTTCGGCACTTTCTTCAAGTATCTAAAAATATGTAATTTTAGTCTCATGAAGTTGGCAAGAAGTTAGTTGACGATGTATAAGGATGTGTTTTTTCGTCAATAATTATGACAAATACCTCTTTTGATTTTTCACATGGTAACTCTCGTCGAGGATTACAGTTATATTTATGTAGACTGGATAGGGAACACATTGTTGATAGCGGAAATAGTTCTTTTTAGTGAAACATCAATGGTTGAAAGACCTACAATGTGTATTTATTATTTTATTGTTTTCTTTGACATTTATGAGAAAAAACTCAACAGCCTGGTGGAATGGACAGGAAAAAGAATAGACCCAAAACATGATGGATTTTGGGAAGCTTGTTGAGGTTAGAGTATTTGTGCCAGGCTAGAGCACAAACCCTGTGAGATTCACTGAGATTCACAGTCTGCATCTTTATCAGCCCATGCAGCCGTATGTCATTTGGTTCATGTTATCATTATATAGTGGAGGTGAAGGTGATCATGTCTATCATTTTTTTATCACCGACGTCGGATTGCATACAACATGAAAGATGGTACGGTAGCACCATTTGCTGCAGACATACCAGAGGACAAAGTTCATGCAGCAGATGGTAACCTGATGGACTCATCAAGATGGTTGTTTCCTCCTGAATGAGGTTCTGCAGATCAACTCTGTCAGTGTTACCCTAATGAGTCTTAACGTTCGAAGCAATGGTGCCAATTGGGTGCAGGGAGCTTGGTGTTCTATTTGTCAGGGCTAAAACAAGTTCTCTGTTTCTTTATATATATGGCCTATTCCAGACATTTTTTTGGGTAGTAAACTTATGCAGTTATTTTGTTTTCAAATCCCAATGTGGGTTTTTAGTGCTTTTATAATTTGCAGTGGAGGAAGAAAGATCATGGAGCAAGATCCCTGTTAAGGAAATAGAGAAGCGATCCTTTGCGGATGTGGTCAAGGAAACCCCCTTGACAGGTGCAAATTCTGTTCCAATGGGCAGGTGCTCTGAGCTGAATCGCATCACCAACCAACCTGTGGAGGTAGGGGAGGGCTGCTGCTCACCTCGACGTTCGGGTCATGGTCCAAGGGCTGGCACTCCAAGTCAAAGTTTTTCAAACGGGTTCAAATTCGAATTTCTGTACTCGAGGTCTTTCGGTTATCATAGTTGTAATTTGTATCGAACTGTGGCCTTTCTTTTAATAATAAATTTTTAATCTGTAGGGGCCTTGGCCCCTCCAGTTTCTTAAAAAAAAATATTAATATATTTCTTTTTCTAAATAAGGTTATTTTTTACTTGATAATGAAAGGATTACTTATGTATGATGACAGAGAATGAATGAAGTTCAGATTTTTTGAGGGCAATAAATGAAGTTCCCATGTAGATGATGTGCAACCTACCAGGATGCTTGAGCAGGTTTGGGTCAATGTGACAAGAGTACCTAGATCACTCCGAGCTTTCCTTCCTTTATGGGCAGTGGGTTCCATTGTGGGTGCAACTCAGAAGGTGGATATGATTCATCTGCGGGAAACGGGTCAGGTGCGCATTCTAGTAGCGGTACTTAATGCAAAGAAGATACCGCCACTTGCTGATGTTTGTGCTGGGGTGGGCATGTACCGCTTGTATTTCAAAGTGGAAGAGCCTGCGACAGCAGAGGTTAGTGATTCTGATGATGATTTGTTGGGAGATGAGGACCAAACAGGGGAGGACCGGAAGATGACAGATGTGGAGGGGGCTAACCCACCTCCACCTCCAAATGCGAATGATAAGGCACCGCAGAGTTCTCAGCAGGCTCCTCAGGGTTCCCAGCAACTGCCTTCACAGAAACAAGCTGCTTTGGTGAACGAGGCGGTAGATGTAGCAGTGGACCAACTGCTAGAGGAGATCAGCCACCAAGTTATGTTAGAGGCGGATGATACTTCTCCTCGGATTTTGGTGTCAGAGTTGGAAGAAGAAACAGGTGCTTATAATATCACTGTAAGTCATAATAACAAATTTTCTTCTTTGTTGATGACCCCGGAGGAGGAGACACCTGAGCATACCGTGCTGATGGGGTCTACATCAGCTTTGCCCCTTGGCACGGTCGAGTTACCACTTACCACCTCTCCCACGCTGGAGGTGGGAGGTGGCACGCGTTCTCCAACCTTTCCCCAGCCGCTGGAGGAGAGGTTGGAGAAACCTGTGGAGGACACGACGGAGAGTCCAACGCTGGAGATGGAGTCACCGCTGCTGCCTCCCACTGTCCACCTGGTGGGAGACAGTGGCCTTCTTTCACCTACTCTCACCGTGGTGCCGGTGGGGGAAGGTGGTGCGCCACACCCTAGCCCCCCTATTGCAGTGGGGGGTGAGGGAGCTGCTTCTACGCCGGCGGGCCCTACCGCCACTGAGGAGGGTGGGCGCGCCATGGTGGAGGGTCGGCGGGCCATGGAGGCCTCGACCCTGCTGCCCCCCACCTCAACCACACCAACGGTGGGGGAGGGGGTGTGTACCTCGACGTCTTCTACTCCCATACTGCCGGTGGGGGAGGGGGGCGTTGGGGCCTTACCAGTACCGGCCCCTGCTGTAGAGGACGGCGGGCTGCCTGTCACCACTACGCCACCGAGTTCTCCTACCACACGGGTGCTTCCGGCCCCTCCCATCAAGGAGCCACGCCGGAACACTAAGAACGCAGCAGCTGTGGAGCTACGCCGGAGCACTAGGAACGCAGCAAGCGGCGACGTTCACGCCCTACATAAGGCGGAGTGGCTCACGGCTAAGAAGAACCTCGAATTCCCAGGTACTTCTTTTAATGCCTTTTCAGATTCCAAAGTTATTACAAACCTTGGTAGGATAGGCATCAACCTAGGACCTTCAGATGTTGCTTCTCTTAAAAACATAGAGGTTGATAGGTTAATTCTTTGTGCCAATCAAAATAAGAGTACACCATATGCTAAGTACTCTAATGAGCACATTGATGAGGATCAAGAGAACCGACTGGACACGATTCTTGACCACGCTTGTGGTAATCTAAATAAGGAATTGTGTGACACGGAGAATGATAATATCATAGATCTTTCCCCGCTTTGTCGAAAGAAAAAATATAATAATGCCAAAAATACTCGTAGGGGCAGACTCCCCATAAAACCCAAAGCTCCCTCTCGTATTATTATAAAATGAAAGGCATCTTCTGGAATAGCAGAGGTCTTGCAGACTTGGCTAAGCACAGATTCTTGGCAGAGTTAGTGAAGGAAGAGCAAATTAATTTTATTGCTTTATCCGAGACTAGACGGGAGTCTTTCCCAGATCATTTTCTTAAAATTCTATGTGGAGGAAATGATTTTATTTGGCACGCTATGGCACCTCAGGGGATGTCAGGAGGGATTTTGCTAGGTGCTGATTTAAAGGTTTTTGACATAGGAGCCATTGATGAGGGGGATTATTATGTTAAATTCACCCTCAGATGCAAATCAAATGACTTCAAGTTCGTCCTTTATACTGTCTATGGGCCAGCACAAATCTATAATAAGAGTGCTTTCCTAGCAGAATTAGCCAATACCTGTTCTAAAGAAACTCTACCATTTATAATAGGTGGAGATTTCAATATTATGCGTGCTCCAGAAGATAAAAGCTCAGGCGAGTTTGATCATAAGTGGCCTGATCTTTTCAACGCTGTCATCGAGTCTCTGGATCTTAAGGAGATTGTGATGTCAGGCCGCCAATATACTTGGGCGGGGCCTGGAGATAACCCAACCCTAGAAAAATTAGATAGAGTTCTAGTGAGTACGGGATGGGAGAATCAATTCCCATTATCTTCAGTGGAACCTAGGGATGGGAATATCTCTGATCATACCCCCCTTATCCTTAACACGGGGTCTTCAACTCACAATTGTAATATCCGACCTTTTAAATTTGAAAGAGGTTGGTTACTACGGGATGGTTTTCATGACATGGTTGCAAAAAACTGGCAATCTCCATGCCATGAAACGACAGCTTTGGAACGTTGGCAATTTAAGATCCGCAGGCTCCGTCAATACTTAAGGGGCTGGGCCAAACACACCGCTGGGGCATACAAAAAAGAAAAAAAGACTCTCCTGGCATGTCTAGATACTCTTGATAAGAAGGCTGAAATTACACAGCTATCGGATCAAGGAATAAATCTTAAGCACTACTTAAAAGAACGCCTAGTTAGCCTTCTGAGAGAAGAGGAGCTAAAATGGTATGAACGTGCTAAAGTTAAAATGCTCATGGAAGGGGATGCTAATACCCGTTTCTTTCACTTAGTGGCCAATGGGAAGCATCGTAACCAACAAATATATAAGCTTGAGAATGATCAAGGCACCATTATTGTTGGGGTCGACCGTCTCAAAAGCCATATCACGAGTTATTATAAAAACTTGTTTGGGCAACCAGAACATGGTGAGATCACCCTTGTGGAAGACCATATCATAGACATTCCACAAGTATCCCAGGACGAAAATGATATACTAATTAGTCCGTTCACAGAAACTGAGGTGAGGGATGCCGTTTTCCAAATGGAGCATAATAAAGCTCCAGGCCCTGATGGCTTTCCTGCTGAATTCTATCAGGTGTTCTGGGGTATAATTAAAGGAGACCTTATAAGTCTCTTCGAAGATCTCCATAAGGAAGCACTTGATCTCTATAGTCTGAACTTTGGGATCATTACCCTAATCCCAAAAGTTCATAATGCTACAAGAATTCAGCAATATCGACCAATTTGTGTGCTAAATGTGAGCTTTAAAATATTCACAAAAGTGGGCACAAATAGATTGAATATGGTGGCTAAGACTGTGGTTAACCCAACACAAACTGCGTTTATGCCAGGCAGGAATATTATGGAAGGAGTAGTTATATTACACGAAACTATCCATGAAATACATACCAAAAAACGAGATGGAGTCATATTCAAGATTGACTTCGAAAAGGCTTATGATAAAGTAAAGTGGCCTTTCTTACAACAAACTTTACGAATGAAAGGCTTCTCTCCTAAGTGGTGTAGATGGGTACAAAGTATGGTCACTGGAGGAAGTGTGGGAATCAAAGTTAATGATGATGTTGGCCCTTTCTTTCAGACCAAACGGGGACTCAGACAGGGTGATCCTATGTCACCCATCTTATTTAACATTGTGGCTGATATGCTAGCTCTTCTTATTAATAGAGCAAAAGCCGATGGACAAATAAGAGGAGTCATTCCCTATCTAATTGATAATGGTTTGTCAATTCTCCAATATGCAGATGACACTATTATCTTTATGGACCATGACCTCGAACAAGCAAAAAATTTAAAACTTTTGCTCTGTGCCTTCGAACAGCTTTCTGGCCTTAAGATTAACTTCCACAAGAGTGAAATTTTCTGCTATGGGGCAGCTAAAGAGGCTGAACATTATTATACTACCCTCTTTGGATGTAAATCAGGGGAATACCCATTCCGGTACTTAGGAATCCCCATGCATCATAGGCAACTTTTTAACTCAGATTGGAGAAAGGTTGAAGATCGTTTTCAGCAAAAACTTAATGGATGGAAAGCAAAACACCTATCCTATGGAGGACGGTTAATTCTGCTTAATTCTGTACTGAGCAGCTTGCCTATGTTCATGATGTCCTTCTTCGAAATTCCAAAAGGAGTCCTCGAAAACTTAGATCGCTATAGGTCAAGATTTTTCTGGCAAGGCTCTAAAGATAAACATAAATATAGACTTGCTAGATGGGACATATTATGTCGTCCCAAGGACCAAGGCGGTTTAGGAATTTTAGATTTACAGCTACAAAACAAATGCCTTTTGGCAAAGTGGTTGATAAATCTAATGAATACGGAAGGCATGTGGCAGTCACTACTTTCGAACAAATACTTAAGTTTGAAGTCTTTGACCCAAGTATCAGCTAAGCCACATGACTCGCATTTTTGGAGAGGCCTCATGCGTATTAAAGAGGAGGTTCTTAACAAAGGTTCCTTCATTATTAAAGACGGGAACAATGCGAGATTCTGGGAGGACAAGTGGATAGGTGAACAGCCTTTAAAAGTACTGTACCCTTCTCTTTATAATATTGTGAGAGATCGCCAAGCTACTGTGTCAAAGGTGACGACCAACACTCCCCTTAATGTATCCTTTAGGAGAGCTTTGGTGGGTACTAAACTTTTAGAATGGCAAAATTTAGTAGCAAAAGTTTCGAATGTAAGTTTGGAGGGTGGTTCCGATTATTTTAAATGGAACTTAACTAAGACTGGTTTATTCACTGTGCGGTCACTGTATCTCCATCTTATTGATACAGATACTCCTTACCTACATAAGAAACTTTGGAAGATTAGAATCCCTCTAAAGATTAAAATTTTCCTTTGGTTCCTTCAAAGAGGAGTTGTCCTAACAACGGATAATCTCGCCAAAAGGAATTGGAAAGGGAGTCAAAAATGCATCTGCTGTAATATGGATGAGACAATACAACACCTCTTCATTGACTGTCCCCTAACCAAAACAATATGGAGGATAATCTTCTTTGCTACTAATATTACCCCACCCAAATCTATTGCACATATGTTCGGCAGTTGGCTTAATAATCAAAATAAAGAACCCACAAAAATGATTTGGGTGGGGGTAGCCGCTGTATGCTGGGCTATTTGGAGATGCCGGAATGATGTTATTTTTAAGAAAATTAAAACTAACTCTATCATGCAGGTCATTTTCAGGGGAGCTTACTGGCTACGCTCTTGGGCTCAGTTGCAGCGGAATGAGAATGCTAAAGACATCCTTGCAACCATCAGCAATAAACTAGAGACGATTGCTTTAGAGATTTCAAATAAAGGATGGAAACACATATACTATTTGCTTTAGTATTCTGGTCGATTGTTACGACCCGTTTTGTTTTATTCTGTTTTGGTAACACTTTTGTAACGCTTGGCTGTGTACATCCACGGATGTAGAGGCCGGATATTTTTATCCATTATCTAAAAAAATGAGAGAGTTCAATAATGAAGTCTGAGTCTTCTTAAAACGGCCGCTAGCCCCGGCCCAGATACAGTTTGGCCCATTGATAGACATGTTGACTGTTAAATTTTTGGCTCTCTGATAATGGTTTAGTCACAATGATCTGTTGCAGCTTCTTTATGTCCCCTAAATCTATGTGAGTGTTCTCTTCTCACTATATATTAGTGCTTGTAACGTGTGTTAGCGCTTTTGTTGTAAATCTCGGAGCATTCTATTTATGGATGAGCATAACATTTGTCTTTGGATGCCCTAAAGACAGGGAATAACAATCCTGGGCCCATATGCATTATAGATGAGCTGCAGATTGTTTTTTTAAAAAAGTTTACCAATAAATGAATTATATTCCTGGCAAACTATGGTAGCAAAGTTCACAAGTAATGCCCAACCTTTGTCCTTGTCTTTTTTCTTCTTCTATATCTTCTCTTCTAGCAAGAACCGATTACTGCAATGTGTTCAGTTTATCCACCCTAACAACTCTCCCTGCCTCGGGACTGAAGCAGAATTGCACATAGCCTATTTTTAGAACTGCTATTTTTTTGTTGAACTGAAAGATAACTGCAATCAGATAGCTAAGCGGTTGGGTTATGTTCAAGTTCTGACTCCCTAAAACCATTCATAGTTTTCATGGTCTGGATGTTCCGTGCTGATGAGAGTTGATTCCAGTTGTGTGATGTAACATGTCATGTTATGCAGTAGTGTTAATTTCTGGGCACAAGGTGCACGAACGATCTTTTATTTACTTGCACCAGGACGTTGATCTATTTTTGCTGCAACTACTTGGCTTGAGGGTCCGTGCATGATGCAACTGATCTATGTCTTGGTGTAATACCCCTAATGCCTTTAATTCATTGTTTGATTATGTCTGATTATACTAGCAATGATAATGACAATGATCCATCTTATTTTTTCAGATGCCATGTAGTGGGGCACCTTGAATGTGCATGTGTGGCTAGGAGTAGACAAGCTGCCCAATTGGCATGACTACCCCGAGTGGTGGAAGACAAAGAAGCTGTCCACTCTCGTGCCTGGTCTCATCGCTGATGGCTTTGGTCTACTTGAGGTCAGTTCTCAGTCCGTAGTGATTAGTGAACTATGCAAGCTGCATGAGGGCAGTACTCACTACTCAGCCAGTAGTGAATCATGCAGAGGCTGCACCGCTGCAGTACTCTTAATTTTGTGCAATGTATGCATTTAGCTGCATGACCTTGGAAAGAATGAAGGTATAAAGCCCCAGCTTCTTTATACTTCTTTTCTCATTAGTTGAGGACTATTTTAAACATAACTCCAACTAAATTTGGTTTTGCAGAAGCTGCATGTGAGTGCAATGCAGTATTTGATATCATGGTGTCTGCAGCACCTGAAGGTTTGACGTCCCACTTTGGAATGAATCCACAGAACATTTAGTCTTAAGCATGTTGGGGTTGGCTTTAAATGAAACCTAACATAAGATACACAACTATGCAGGGGACGACGACGTCGTGGAGACGGCGCAGTGGAGGCAGTGGCGAGTACGCGTAGGGCTGAGGAGGGCCGGCGGCGGCAGCGACACGGAGGGAGCAGGACGACGGCGGGGTTGATGCTACCGGGGCGGCGGCGGAAAGGAGATGGGGCGGGTTGAGGGAGGGTTGTGGAGCGGGTTCGATGCTTTCAGTATGTGGACGCGTGGCTGCTGATCGTGTCAAACAACCGTATCGGACGGCTGGGAGGCAATTACTGTTATTACAACAGGAGTCTGTGAGGGAGCACTATTGCAGAACATGGTTCCGTGAGAGGGAGGATGATATATAGGATTAGTAGTATATTGTAGATAAGATGGTAATATAACTCTAGACTACTAGCCGCTATGTAATGACTTTTGTAAAGGATGCTATCTCGTATAAGTTCATAGATTTAATATAAACTTATTGATCAATTAATGGCTTTTGATTTCTCTTGTAAATGCTATCTCTCATCATCTTGGTGTCTTTAAATGCATTTCTTAAATAAAACCGTGGCCACGCACGGACACTGTACTAGTCTTCTTAAAACGGCCGCTAGTCCAGCCCCAGATACGGTTTGGCCCATTGATAGACACATGTTGACTGTCAGGTTTCTTGGCGGGATGACCCAAATAAAACACACATCCAATCCTACCCTAAGTCCGTCTCTGCCGTAGCTTCCCTTTTACCTTGAGAAAAAGGAACTCTCCTTTTCGGCATAGTCGCCAGATCAAGAACCAACGAAGGTCCCCAGCGCCGCCTTTGGCGATGGATTACCGCACTAAAACCACTGGTGAATCCCGTCTCTCCTGTACCGCCGCCGCTGGTGGTCGTCACATGGCCACCGGTGGTGGTCGCTATGGAGCATCGCCGCCGCTGGTGGTCGTCGCCACAAGCGACATGTTGGACAAAAGTGTATACGAAGGAAGTGAGGCGCCGCCGCGGCCGCCGTTGTGGGCGGACGTTCCGGTGGACATCCTGGGCACCTTGCTCCGCCTGCTCCCTTGCCTCGCCGATCAGGCTAGCGTGCGGTCCGTGTGCCGCCACTGGCGCGCCGCCGCGCGAGCCCAGGCCCTGCCCGCGCCGCTGCTAGTGGCGGATCTAGGATTTTAATCATGGGGGTACAAATGGAAACGATACAGTTCATCAACATGATCATAACATAATTAGTTTACTAAATGATGATAAAATAGTTACGATTATATATAGATGCAACCTAAAAAGCAACGAATGTAGTGTGTTTATGCTATTTTATGACTGAGCAGACTAGTAATTGTATTTTACAAATGTATTATACATATATAAGGTATTAAAAGGTATATATATTTGGTGTTTTTCTAAAAATTTTAGAGGGGACAGCTGTACCCCCATGCTACTACCGTAGATTCGCCCCTGGCCGCTGCCCGTGCTGTTGCTCCCCAGGTTCTGGTTCTCGTGCCTGACCTCCGACGGGCGGCTGACTGGTGCCCGGCGCGCCCTGTTGCCCGTGGAGGCAGCCGGCGATGATGCCTGGATCGTGGGCTCTTGTGACGACTGGCTAATGACCGTGAGATCCACCGTGCATGGCATGGAAACTGCTGGGGAGTGCTGCCTGGTGAACGCCTTCTCCGGCGAGGTGGTTCATCTTCCACGGCTGCCAAGCAAGTCCAAATACAATTGCTTGGATCTATCCAGCAGTGCTCACTCGTCGGAAGATTACTTTGAGACATGCCTGCTCCACAGTGCCTTATCTGCTTCACCTAACGCAATGTCCAAGTACACTATGGCTGCTTTGACTTACCTGGGGTGTGGGCCAAATCCTGGACTGGCTCTCTGGCAACCTGGAATGGCCTCATGGTATCTTTGTCTAAGCTCTCAAATTAATAGTTTGAGCTACGAGCATCTTGCCTTCTATCAGGGGAAGCTGTACATGGTTTGCATGAACACACCATACATCTTTGCTTTTGAGCTCAGGGAGGACGAGCACGGGGTCAGTTTGTCTTGTCCTGAGCATTATAAGATTAGTCCGCTTATCCCTTCCAAGACCACTGGTTCAAGGAGGTACAACCTGGTGGTATGGCGTGGAAAACTGTTATTATTCATCAGATTCTTCAGTCGTGAGTATCTTCGCAATGACTACATTTGCAATGTTGATGTGTTTGCATTAGACTTCAGCACAAGCCCTTGTGGAGTCACTCAGATTTATAACTTCGATGGCGATTGTATCATTGTCCAGAAAAGTGGTTGCCGGCCCTTTTCTCGCAGTTTGCATGATGGGGTTCAAGGTGACCTTATCTACTTTTCTGATGAATGCATCCCTCGTTTTCCATATGTGTACAACATGAGAGATGGTACAGTGAGGCGTTTCGCAGCCGGTCTACCAGAGGGCTGCACTGGTTACCCTATTTGGATTTTTCCTTGCTCTTGAACTGGAGGTGCCGGCCATTTTATATATTTCATTCATTTACTTTTCTTGTGCAGTGATAATATGCTGACCTGCATTCTTGTACATTGATAAGGGGAACAGCAATCGGTGGAGACTTTCAGTTCTGATGTGCAATGGCCTTATGTCTCGAGTGCTCCTCATGCAAGAACATTGATGTGGCAATTAGATTCTAGCTTTCTTTTGTTTTTTCGAGCATCATTGTGTGTGTGTTTTTCCAGCATCGAATATACTGCTATTGTTTTAGTTACATATCAAACTTGTTTACTGATTAGAATGTTTAGCTATTGTCAGAGATCTCTGATATGTTTTCGTTAAACAAATTATGTGACCTGTTACACAATCCAGTTTTGCTTCTGGCATCTTTCATTGTAATGTAATGTTTTTCTGTGATATTCAGCTTCGTTTCTCTAATTGACTGAAACATCAGCAATTGTAACAAGCAATCTTGCTGACGGTGATCGCAAATCAGATGAATGTTGTCGTTGTCTCACACAATCGAGTTGGTGGTCAGCTTTCAAATTATAAGTTGCTTTGACTTTTTTTTTGTTCATCTTATTTGTTACCTATCTAGACATATAACAAATTTAATGTTCTAAAAAACATTGAAACAACTGTAATTTAGAAACAAAGGAGTAAATGACATAAATTGACTGTGAATTATTGTAATTTTTATAGGTTTAATGCCTAATACATAGCAATATAGCTGGCATTAGCCAATGATGCATGTCCATTGGTGGTGGACTCTTCTGAGAGTTCTGACATATATGGCTACGTGCTTGTGGGCGTGACGGTGTGAGACCCATCATCTCATGCTGATCGTGATGGCAAATTAGTGCTTCCTTCCTTGTGAATGTCGTTGTCTCCCACGATCGAGTTGGTGGTAACTGTATCTATCCCATCTGCTCGCTATGCCAACTGCCCTGTTTGTTTGCACCAGTGCTTTGTTTGTTTTTGCTCATCTGCTCGGCAACGGCAAGACTCCATGCATCTCATCAATATCAATGGGCTAGTCCGTTGTACAGCCCATGATGGGTTGGGCATTATTCAACGTTTTTTAGATAACATGCATTATGCAACATTGTTCACTCCGAAAGCAGTAATTTCCGCATCGTTTGACTGAGGTGTTCAAGGTGCATAGGGGCGTGTTTGTTTGCCTGAATGACAGTGGTATGTATGGATGACTGGACTGGGTCTTCGGTTGTGCAACCTATTATCTTTGCTTGTGCACCACTACACAAACTTTTTTGGAGACAGGCAAAAGAGCTTTCTCGAGGCAGGCAACCTACTTGCCGCAAATCAAAGGACTTTGTAAATCATTGATTAATCGAGGTGGCTCCTAATGCCCGGCAAGCGGTAATCGATTTAGAAAATAATAAGAAAAACAACCCAGGCTTGACGAGCCCACCATTGAGCCCATCCAAGCCTGCACCCTCCAGGATCAGCCATCGTCGCTGTCGTCACTGCCATAGCTGTGCCTCCGCCTTCCTAACGGATCTTGGTGCTCCTCGCAGGATCCAAAACACCGCTCCATGGATCTGGGCTCTTGTCACCGGATCTAGGTCATGGCCGTCGAATCTACAGATGCCACTGTGGATCCGCACCACATAAGAGTAATCCAGAAACTCCTTAATTTATCAAACTGCTCTGTGATGAAGTTTGTGGAGGAGTCCATAACAGAACCTTAATAAGTAGTGTCTTAAATTAGATGCAACAAAAGTAATCAAGCAACAAAACTCCACTGAAATCAGCATAGTACAAAATGAAACCCTGGGAGCAGTTTGTACTCAACTCTAAATGGCATTATACTAGCATGAAATTCAGTCATATAATGTCACTACAATGCGTACTCGTGATTGATTTTAAGATAAGCCGCAATAGCTAGATGGTAGCCTGTACTTCACAGTTCACTCACAAGTTGAGTAAGATCAGAACCAATCTTGCAACTTGCCTGCACTGCACAAAGAACTGTCCGGTCAATTAGCATCGGCAGCTTTAATATCCATTAGCAACCAATCCTTTCTCAGATCCTTCGGTAACCTTAAAAGGGATCTTAGCCGACGACCATTATCGCCGCTAAGAATTCTATATGCTTTAACCTCATCAGGACCCAAGCCATACCTCGGTATCTCTTGAAGTGCCTCAAACATTTCTAGCAATAATGCTTGGGCAGAGGCAAGCTCAGAGACGGACGATGGTCGTTGGAGCGTTGGATTGCTGGAATCGTCGTCTCTTATTATTAGCTGCTCATCAAAGGCCCCTGCCGACGTTCTCTCATCGCCCATTTGGATTTGGCCTGCCAAAGTATTGAAGAAATAGGATACCTTTGCTTGGGATCAGTTTGTCTCGTGTGTAACAATATCCAACTTCTTCTTCGTGGCGTGAGACTGAATGTATTGTTTTGCTCCTAATGTTGACCATTATCTGCCATAGTGTCCGGCTGTCCCATTTGGCGTCACGCATTCTGAAGCAGATGACCTCCGGTTCGTTGATACTTACGATGGGGCGGTCAAGTGGATCGCACGGCAGACCCATGTAGCCGTCGAGCGCCCAGAGCTCGGTTGCGTCGACCATGCCGTCCTGCACCCACTCCATCTTGGTGCCATAGCAGATCCTCATCGTCCATGTGTGGACGGTGTAGGCGTGCCGAGAGTGTTTGCAGTCGCAGGAAGCGGCGGCACCACAGCAGCAGCGGCCAAAGATGTTAACAAACTTGAGGGTGCCACCGCCCGCGGTGGTGCATGCGTTCCGGTTTAATCCCTTGGCGTGTCCTTATCACTCTGCATCGGCACTGTGATCTCCGCCACCACGAGCTCATCCTCGCCACGGCGCACGAGGCTGGTGCAACCATCAAGCAGCTCTCGAGGCACGAGGTCTTCGCTCGAGTAGTAAGTATGTCTCTTCGTAGTAAGGCGGGAGCAGCCACAACGACGGCGGCCGTGGGGGCTCGGCAGCGTGGTCGCCGGCATTGTAGACGAAGTGCTCGACCGTGTAGTATTGTTGATTCTTCTCTTTGATACGAACATGGATGAGCACAGAGTCGCCGTGTGCCGCTAGCACCTTGGATTTCTCCACTTTGAGACCGCCAGGAATCCGGAGGAATACACGCGAAAGTGCCAGGGGCTCCGCGAGGCGGAGGGAGACTTGGATGGTATGGCAGTTGCTGGTGCGAGCGGCCGCTAGTGTCTTAGCGTCGTCGGTCGGGGAGAAAGAAGAGTCCCGGACCTTGATCTCTAAGTACTGCTCCAGCATGACCCACCGGGGGTATGCAGCGGAGGGCGAACCGGATTGAGGTTGTCCTTCCATGGTCGCCGTCGCCGCCGCCGCCGCCGCGTTGCCCTATCCCGCCGTATGGCCGTGTATATGGAACAGTGAATCCGTGTTTCTTGGCAAATTTTATTCCTAACTAAGACCAGACAAGGTATGGCCCAAATGAAACACGCATCCAATCCTCCCCTGAAATACACATCCAATCAAACCCTAGCTAAGTCCGTCTCTGGCAGAGCTTTCCTTTTACCTTGAAAAAAGAAAAACTCTCCTTTTCTGGAGTCCGTCGTTTGGTAGATGGGCTCGCCAGATCAAGAAACCCTGCGACGAAGGTCTCCAGCGCCGTCATTGGCGACGGATTGCGGCACTGAAACTGCTGGTGAATCCAGTCTCTCCTATACCGCATCTCACATGGGCATGGCCACCGGTGGCGGTTGCTGCGGAGCATCGCCGCCACTGGTGCCGTTGTGGGCCGACGTTCTGGCGGACATCCTGGGCACCGTGCTCCGCCTCCTCCCCTGCGTCGCTGACAGAGCCAGCTTGCGGTGCGTGTGCCGCCACTGGCGCACCGCCTCGCGTGCCCAGGTCCTGCCCGCGCCGCTGCCGGTGCTGGTGCTCCCAGATCTATCATGTTCTCTTGCTTGACCTCCGATGGGGACCTGACTGCCGCCCGGCGCGCCCTGATGGCTGATGCCCGTCGTGGCGGCGGACGATGATGTCCTGATCATAGGCTCCTGTGATGACTGGCTAATGGCCGTGAAGAAAACCGGTGACATTTGTTTGGTGAAGTCCTTCTCTAGCGAGGTGGTTCATCTTCCGAGTCTGCCGGACAATTCCAATTACAGTTACATTTGTTTGGATCAATACACCAGTGCTCGCATTGTTACAAGAGGATTCTTGCAGTCAGGTGCATGTCTGCTTCGCAGTGCCTTATCTGCTTCACCTAGCTCCGTGTCCAAGTACACTGTGGCTGCTTTGACTTACCGCGGGGGCGGGCCAGATCCTTCTCATCCTGGACTAGCTATCTGGCAACCTGGAATGACCTCATGGTATCTATGTCTAAGCGCACAAATTAACTATTTGAGCGGCGATCTTGCCTTCTATCAGGGAAGCTATACATGGATTGGATGTACACAGCAGACATCTTCGCTTTTGAGCTTAGGAAGGACAAGCACGCAATTAGTTTGTCTTGTCATGAGAAGATCAATCCGCTTATCCCTTGCAAGATCATTGGTTCAAAGAGGTGCAACATGGTGGTATGGCGTGAAAAACTGTTATTAATCATCAGATTCTTCAGTTGTCAGATTGTTCACAACATGGAGCACAACCTTCTCAATGTTGAGGTGCATTAGACTTCAGCACAAGCCCTTGTGGAGTCACTCAGATACATGACTTTAATGGCAATTGTATCTTTGTCCAGAAAAGTGGTTGCATGTCCTTTTCTACTGGTTCGCATGACGGGGTTCAAGGTGACCTTATCTACTTTTTGGATGAACGCATCATCAATCATGTTTCTTATACATATGTGCACAACATGAGAGATGGTACACTGAGGCGTATTGCTGCCGGTCTACCTCTACCCCTCTCAGGGGTACTAGAGGAGTCCTTCCTTGATTTCCCTGTTTGGGTTTTTCCTTCTTCATGAAGCCAACATGCGGTGCCTTTTGCCATCGGTGAGACTAAATGCTCTCTCGCACTTCCATGTCATGTATCTTTCCATATTCTTGTACAGTGATGTACTGATGTGCATATTTTCTTTCAGACTTCTTGTCTGTTTGGTGAAGGCAGAGGGGAATTGCTGCAATAGGTGAGACTTCTTAAGTTCGGATCTACGATGCTCATATTTCTCAAATGCTCTTCCTGCATGCAAAACATCTTGACGTGGCATGTACATGTTACATGCTAGAGTTATCCTCTTCTTTTTTGTTTTTCCAGCACAGAATATACTGCTCTTCTTTCTATATAACTTGTTACGTATCAAACTTGAAATTAATGTTCGGCTATATTGTTATCAAATAATGCAATTAAGATCGAACACGAGACATAGATTTTTACGTGAAAAACCCTTACGGGAAAAAAACCACGGGTGCCAACCGGCGATCTTCACTATATGGAGAGAGTTTACAGAACGCAGGGAATACAATGAGTCGTCTCCTCTTCCCGTGCGGCTTACAAGATGTATTTATAGGACAGACTGGCTGCAGTCAAATACGGAAACAAATCCGCTAATAAACATGACCGAACCGTGGGCCCTCCAGGCGTCCCCACAAGACTCACGTTATAGAATTCGGATCATATTCCAACAAACTCCACCTTGAGACGAATTCCATCTTGTAGCAAATGAAGTATCATCAATCAACTCACTTCAATAATAAATAATCACCGGCGCCAAAAGTCACTAGGACTTAATTTGTAATGCCAACTAAGCTTGAGCATAGCTCAAACTTAGCTCAGGAACTGGCTTTATCAACATATGAGTAGGATTATCCTGAGTACTTATCTTGCACACTTTAACATCACCTTCAGTAATAACACCTCGAATGAAGTGATACCTCACATCAATATGCTTGGTCCTTTCACGAAACATCTGATCCTTAGTCAGATAAATAGCACTCTGGCTATCACAATGTATAGTAGTGCAAGAAGTAACCCCGCAAAGTTCAGAGTATAAACCTCTCAGCCAAATAGCTTCTTTACAAGATTCAGAAATAGCCATATATTCAGCTTCTGTAGTAGACAGAGCAACAGTGGACTGCAAACATACTTTCCAGCAAACAGCACAACCACCAATAGTGAAAATATAACCCGTGAGAGATCTCCTCTTATCCAAATCACCAGCAAAATCAGAATCAACATAACCAACAAGTCCATCTCTAGATTTCCCAAACTGCAAACAGGCATTAGAAGTACCTCGCAAATATCTGAAAATCCACTGAACAGCTGTCCAATGCTCCTTTCCAGGATAAGCCATGAATCTACTGACAATACTCAATGCATGAGATAAATCAGGATGAGAACAAACCATGGCATACATAAGAGAACCAACTGTACTGAAATATGGAACTCTAGACATATACTCAATATCACTATCTGACTCTGGACATAAATCTGATGATAATCTAAAATGTGCAGCTAATGGAGTACTCACTGGTTTTGCATTATACATGTTGAAACGACGAAGAACCTTTTTAATATAACCTCGCTGACTGAGGAATAATTTACCAGATTTTCTATTTCTAGTAATTTTCATACCAAGAATTTTCTTAGCTACACCCAAGTCCTTCATCTCAAATTCTTTACTCAATTGTGCCTTTAATTTAGCTATTTCTAATTTATCTTTAGCAGCAATCAACATATCATCAACATAAAGAAGCACATAAAGAGCTGAACCATTAACAATCTTCAAATAAACACAGCTATCATAATCAGACCGCTTAAAGTCATGAGAGAGCATAAATGAGTCAAATCTTTTATACCATTGCCTAGGAGATTGCTTTAAACCATAAAGAGACTTCTTTAGTCTACAAATAAGATTTTCTTTTCCAGGTAACAAAACTTTCAGGTTGGTTCATATAAATATCTTCTTTCAACTCCCCATGTAAGAATGCAGTTTTAACATCAAGTTGCTCGAGTTCATAATCATGCATGGCAACAATACTAAGCAAAGTGCGAATAGAACTACGCTTAACAACTGGAAAAAAGACATCATTATAATCAATACCTAAAATTTGACTATAGCCTTTCGCAACCAACCTCGCTTTATACCTTGCTGACTCACTAGGAGAAAGACTCTCCTTTCTTTTATAAATCCATTTGCAACGGACAGGCTTTTTATTCTTGGGTAATTTCACTAAATCCCAAGTACCATTCTTTTCAAGTGACTCCATCTCATCTTGCATAGCGGTTATCCAATTGTTGCAATCAACAGAAGTAATAGCCTCAGAATAATTAGAAGGTTCTGCATTACCTTTAATTTCTTCTACAACACTCATAGCATAAGCAATATTGCATTCTTCAATATACCTTTTAACAGGCTTTGGCTGCCTTTTAGGCCTATCAGCAGCAATAGAACGTTGTGGAGACTGCACAACTAGAGAAGAATGCTCAACATCAGAAGAATCATCAACAATTGGAGAAATTTCAGCAATAGGTGCATCTTGTACAGCAACATTATCAATATCTGGTGAATCAATTAAGTGCTCCACCTGCACACTTATTTTCTCTCCTTCAGCAAGAGCATCAATAGAAGGATTATCAACAAACATAATAGCCTCTGAAAGCATCTAGGCCCCTTAATGTGGTTTCGATGATTGATGACAAT
>CM041640.1:47572639-47697155 GCA_023333625.1 Bothriochloa decipiens | reverse complement strand
GTTTTAATTCCGCAAGAAATTTTAGAATTAGCCCAATTCACCCCCCCCTCTTGGGCATTTTGATCCTTTCAGCCTCATTAAAGATAACATTCCTGCTAAGCATAACCTTCTGAGTCTAGGGATTCCATAATTTATAACCTTTAACACCATGTTGATAACCAATAAAAATGCATTTAATAGCTCTAGGCTCCAATTTACCATTATCAACGTGAGCATAAGCAGTACAACCAAAAACTCTCAATTGTGAATAATTAGCTGGAGATCCAGACCATACCTCAATTGGAGTTCTCTTATCAAGAGAAATAGAGAGTGAACGGTTAATAAGATAGCAAGCAGTGAAAGCAGCTTCAGCCCAAAAACAGCTATTCAAGCCAGCATTAGACAACATGCAACGGGCCCTGGAGATGATAGTCCTATTCATACGCTCAGCTACACCATTCTGTTGAGGTGTATAAGGAATAGTGTAGTGCCTAACAATGCCTTGAGACTTGCAATATGCATTAAACTCATTAGAACAGAATTCCATCCCATTATCAGTGCGAAGCTTTTTAACTTTCTTCTCAGTTTGATTTTCAATCATAATCTTCCACTCTTTAAATGCTAAAAATGCTTCTGATTTATGCTTTAAGAAATAAGGCCATACCTTACGAGAATAATCATCAATGATTGTCAACATATAACGAGAACCACCAAAAGAAGGCTTGCGAGATGGTCCCCATAAATCAGAATGCACATAATCAAGAATACCTTTACTTTTATGAGTAGAGATATTAAAAGACACCCTCTTGTGTTTGCCAAACACACAATGTTTACAAAATTTCAACTTACTGATGCTATGTTCATCAAGAAATCCTCTCTTGCACAATTCATGCAAGCCTTGCTCACTCATATGTCCAAGACGCTTATGCCAAAGCTCAGTAGCATCAGAATTAGATGGTGAATTAGAAATTACAGCAGCATCACCTGTAATTGTAGTACCACGAAGACGATACAAATTTGGAGATTTCAATTCACCTTTCATCACAATAAGAGAACCTTTAGACACCTTTAAAACTCCATCTCCACTGGAGTACTTGTACCCTTTAGCATCAAGAGTACTGAGAGAAATAAGATTCTTGCTCATGCTAGGAATATGCCTCACGTCAGCCAATTTTCTGACAATGCCATCATGCATCTTAATCTGAATGAAACCAATGCCCACAATATCACGTGGACTATTATCACCCAATCTAACAGAACCTCCATGGAGGGAATTATAGGTGACAAACCAATCTCTATTAGTGCATATATGAAATGAAGCAGCGGAATCAAGAATCCATTCATCATCACTATTATTAGCACATCCAGCAAAAGCAACAAGAGAATCACCATTGGAATAATCTGCCTTAGAAGCAGCAACAGAAGCATTACCTTGATCATTGGTTTTACCTTTCTCTCTATATGTGCCAGTTCTCTTCTCTTTATTTTTCAATTTGAAACAATCCTGGATAAAGTGAGTATCCTGCTTGCAATACTTGCAGAATTTATCACCTCTACCTCGAGACTTTGATCGGCTTTTGTAACGATTAGAACTTTTGCCTCTATTGCTATTGTTAGATTTATTTTCTGTCCTTCCACGAACAGACAACGCTTCTCCTTTGGAAGCAGAACCTTCAGAAGACACCATCAACTTCATTTTTTCTTTAGCATGCAATGCCTCACAAACCTCATCAAGAGTTAGTGTATCATGGCTATATAACAAAGTATCTCTGAAGTTTGAAAATGAACTAGGCAAAGAGCATAAAAGAATCAGACCCAAATCCTCATCATATTCTACCTCCATAGCCTGAAGGTCAGAAACGATCTCCTTGAAGACCGTCAGATGGTTAATGATAGAACCACCTTCTTGCAACTTGTGCGAATATAGCTTCATCTTCATATGCATCTTGCTTGTCAGATCTTTAGACATGCAAATTGACTCTAACTTGAGCCATAGAGCAGCTGCAGTTTTCTCCTGGAGACAATCTTGCAAAATATTATTTGAAAGATGAAGCTGAATTTGAGTTAAGGCCTTACGATCCTTTTTCTTCTCATCATCGGCCCAAGATTTAGAATCTTTTTTACCGAAATTATCAAGAGCATCATCAACATCAGCCTGCGTAAGAATAGCCCGCATCTTGACTTGCCAGAGAGCGAACCTTGTATCACGATCCAATTGAGGAATATCATATTTCACTGAAGACATGGTGAAGAAATAACACCAATAACCAGAAGAATAATAATCTGCAGAAATTTAGGTGTAACTCTAACTGGAACCTGCAGCCTGATACACGATCTGTGTACAAATAGCAATGAACTGCCACGAACAATTCTCCTGGTATGCTTCTGTGTACACATAGCACAAATTTCACCAAAACTGAATTTTTACCTCACGAGCGTGAAGCCTGATCGGCTTCAACAGATGGATTTGATGACACCTCGATTCGCGTGTATAGCAAACAACTCCTCCACACGTTGATCTCTGTCAACAGAACGAACAGGCAGGGACACGCAGAAGATTTCCTCCGCCTGGGAATCGCGAGCAACAATTTCTGGAACTCGGCGAAACGGATGCAGCAACGTGACGAACTCGACAACTCTCGATGCCGAGTCAAATTCGATCCAGAAAAGAACTCCGCCCTGGACTCTGGATACCTGAGTCGCCATAGGGCACGGCAACGGAGAAAATCGCGGATCAACTTCTGAGCCGGTGGTGGCAGACAGAACAGGATGAAACCCTAACTTTTTTTAATCTCTTGTCTAGCTCTGGTACCACTTGTTATCAAATAATGCAATTAAGATCGAACACGAGACACAGATTTTTACGTGGAAAACCCTTGCGGGAAAAAACCACAGGTGCCAACCGGTAACGCAGGGAATACAATGAGTCGTCTCCTCTTCCCGTGCGGCTTACAAGATGTATTTATAGGACGGACTGGCTGCAGTCAAATACGGAAACAAATCCGCTAATAAACATGACCGAACCGTAGGCCCTCCAGGCATCCCCACAAGACTCACGTTATAGAATTCGGATCATATTCCAACATATATCAACAGTGATGCTATTTATCTGATCGATCTTACTTTGTTCCTGCTACAAAAATATATGATATGTTAAACCAAGTTTCACTTCTACCTTCTTACATCTTTCACTATAATGTTACATTTTTTTCCTTTTTTTTAAACATAGAAGATGTTAAATGAGTTTCATGCAGTTTATTGACTAGCTTTTTCTAATTGAAACATGACACTGTCATGGTCTTGTTAGTTCAGTTCTAACTATGAACCACTAGGGTTCTAAATAGCCCCATAGTGGACCATAACTCGAAAGAATAACGATTAGCAGCATGAAACTATATATGGTTGGATAGATCTTCTTAGCGAAGTTGTACAGTTTGCCTTATCTAGTAACAAAAACTTTTCAGAGCATCCAGTACCTGCAAGACAAATTTTAGATTCACACTTCATTACATAAAATGCCTGTTTTTTTACCATGATTGGTGTACCATGATTGACCAAAATCCAATATCCCAATGATTGGTGTTGACGCCCCCTTGGCCCCATAGGTTGGAAGTCCATCATATGAGCATGTGACAACCAAAGTTAGGTGCGGGGAGCGATGGCGACAGGGTCGTTGGTCGAATTCTCGCGCATGGAGCGATCCTTGTGCTTGTAGAGCTTGGTCACCTCCTGGCACAAATCACCCAAAACACCTCCCATCTTCGGCCACCACGCTTTGAATGTAGCCACAACAAACTTGAGCGCGGTTACATGGTCATCGTGTTCGTCCTTATGGGAGTGCTCCAGGTCCTCAAGACAATGCTTGATGCGGTTTCTTGGTCAGAGCGGACCCGCTCGAGATATGTGAAGCGCCTCTACCATTTGGCATCGTGTTTCGTTTAACACTTGTTCAACTCATTGACGATGAGCCTGGTGGTCGGATGAATCACACCATGACATTTCTAGAAACGTGGTGGACAATCTTGGGAAAATCCCAAATTTGATTGGTTGATACCCGATTGTTAGTTGTGGCTAATTAGGGAGAAAGTAGGAGCAATGAGAAAGAATAAATGATAAGCGAGGAATGATTAGAGTTTTATTTGAGAAATTTTCCCATTACAATCTTTTTTATTTTTTTTCTCAGTTAATACTACTAGCCACTATGTCACTCCAGGCCAGCTACAAATGAGCTGGGCACGTGTTGCCTTGCAGGCTGAGACCATTCCATCGCGTACAAACCTTTGAAGTTGGGTTTTGATGGGCATAGCTAATACAAGTTCAGGAGGTTTCAGATCCACTGTTAAAATAGTCGGAGACCTGATTGGTGGAACCCACTTTTTGGATGGTCTAGATAACGTGATTGTCTGATCTAATGGCTGATGGACTAATGGGCAACATGGGCTGATGATCCATCTCTCACGGTTTGTCCCGTGTGTAACGCGATAAATCACGAAAATGTGAAGCCCTATCACACCTTCATATGCGAGCATGATATCTCTATCCGCAATCTATACAAGCAATAACAAATACAAAGTGAATTGAGTGAGAGGGCACATGAATCAAGTTTGAAGGGGACACCAGTAAAGGAAAAATCAGTTATTCCCAAACGGACGAGATAGTAACATACAGTAGAGAAGCAACCCGAGGATCGATGCAAACCACATTTGCCACCAAACCACAAGGAGAAGAGGTAGTCAGGTTATAGGCAGACACAACTCAAAACAGTGGAGGGTGAATGGATTGAGCACAAATGCCTCTTCACCAGGGACAACGTACCCCACAAACCATGCAATTGGAAGAGCTTCGAGTTATATGGGGAACAAATCCAAATCAAATTGCATCAGATAGAAGCCATGGGGCCAACACAACAGGAATTCTTGAATTGTGTGACAAAGCCAAACTGTCATGTAAAGCACAGAAATTGTCGTAAAAAGATTCTTGTGACGATTTCCTAGCGTCACGCCCGTCGTCACAAAACGACTGTCATATAAAGTCCTCGTTACGATTTTGTGGTCAACTGTCACAAAATGTCAGTACTTTTTGTGATAACACCGTTATGTCGTCACATATTGTACCCTTTTAAGACAAAATCTGGCGTCACAAAATGTACAGTCAATGCGTCACATTATGTTGGGTCACCACAAATGGTACGAGAACATTGGTGTGTTGCTACCTTTTTGTGATGGGTCATTAGATGCTGCAGTGGAGCTATACCTCTACTAGCTCACTATCTAGGCAATGCAATGTGTTGGCCAACCCAACCACCGTTGTGGCTGTGTAGTGTAAAATGTTTCAAGCTAAGGGTCTGTAGACTGTAGTGCATGGGGCCCTAGCAAAAATGTACACTAGTGCCACAGGGAATCAACAAAACCGGCATCAAACGAAAGTCCTACTACTACACACACCCGTGCACCCGTGTGTGAGGCGCTGGCAGGGCCCTCTCCCTCTCCTTTGTACTGCTGCTGGTGGTGAAAGAAATGCAGAGTACTCCAGTATGCATAAAAAAAAATGCAGAGTAGTAATAAAGATTAAAGAAAAGAAAGAAAGAAAGATGGTGTCCAGTCCATGACGACCAGGGAAAGAAAGAAGGATGACTGCCTCTAGATTCCTCGGCTTTCGTTGTTGGCTTTCGCCGTAGACCATGCATAGGATAGGCGCACCTCGGTGGCGCAGGGCCCACGTGTCTGGGCCAAGAGCGGCAGCGGCGGTGTGTGTGTAGCGTAATCGTAGAGCACGGAATTGAAGGGAAGGATGAGCAGAGGAAGCTGCCCTGCGTCTCGTTTCTCAGATTCAGTACATATTGCATTGGTTTCAGTAATATACACCAGATTTTTCTTGGCTGTGTTTAGTTAGAAATCACCCCAAAATTTATTATGCAGAATTCCTATCACCCGCCATATCAAAATATCGGCACATGCATAGAGTACTAAATGTAGATAAAATCAAAAACTAATTACACAGTTTTATTGTACTTTACGAGACGAATATTTTAAATCTAGTTACGCAAAATTTGGACAATTTTAACCAAATACAAACGAAATGCTACAGTGCACTGAGGTGACACGATGTGATATTTTCTTTTAAAATTCACGGGAACTAAACACACCCCTTGTCATTTTAGGGATCTTGTGCCTGAAAATCTGCAGCGAGCAGGGCCTACATTGATATACTACTTGGAGCGCTTGATTACATGGAAATAAAGCATAAAGCATGCATCAAACAGTTAACATATAATTACTACTTGAAAGGTGCAAAAGCGACACGTGAACTGAGCGCTTAACTGTTGTGGTGTAGACAGGAAGGTAGGGATGGATGCACTATTTTTGTTCATGCCATTGCCTGTACTACGTCCATGTCCATATACCCTTTTTCATGCGTGCCCCCGTACCGTCATCATTCAATTAATTCACTGCCACGAGGGAGGGACGACCAACCAGTGCGACCAACTTAAGAGCACCGTATACAACGCAGTACGGAGTACGTATCAGTGTATCACGTATGTATACCAGAATACGTGGTATATATATATATACAAGTATAATATGTAGTCAGTTCGCAACAACAAAAAAAATACCAGCATATGTTGTGGTTAGATGATTAACACATCAGTATATGTAGTCGACAAAGAAAATACGGACATTGCAAATGGATGGTTTTGACGGACAGGTGTATATATCATCCATGTATTATTTGTATATATATATTTATCTGCATACAGTATTTTTAGATAATAGATAAAAATATCCGGCCTCTACATCAAGGATGTACACAGCCCATTATTATAACGTTTTGAAATTAAAAAGAAAGAGAGAGCCATAGTCTTATAGATCGACCAGGACGCTAGTTTAAACAATATAAATGTTTTCATCCTTTATTGGATATCTCTAAAGCAATTACTTCTAATTTCTTGCTCATCGTTGAGAGCGCGTCCTTGGCTGTCTCATCACGCTGCAGCTGGGTCCAAGAGCGTAATCAGTACGCTCCCCTGAAAATTACCTGCATAATAGAGTTAGATTTTATTTTATTAAAAATAACATCATTGCGGCATCTCCAGATAGCCCAAAACATGACAGCTACCCCCACCCAAATCAATTTTCTAATCTTTTTATTTTGATTAGTTAGCCAAGTACCGAATATGTGGTTAATTGATCTTGGTTGGGTTAAACTAGTAGCAAAAAAGATAATCCTTCAAATTATTTTGGTAAGGGGATAGTCTAGGAATAAATATTGAATAGTTTCATTCCCATTACAGTATATGCACTTTTGACTTCCTTTCTAATTTTTTTTAACAAGGTTGTTTTTAGTTAGGATAATATGCAGGTGCTAAGCTGCATGCATGGGACGCTCAGCTCGATAAGAAGTGACGCGTCACCTACTTTAGCGTGCCATGTCGTCGTGCTTCAGAGAGGCGGTGCTAGCTACTAGCCCTATATATAGGCTATAGCCATATATAGCTACTTGATGGAGAGGCGCGGTTGAACGAAAGTCGAAAGGTGATCAATCTCGTGTCAGCGTGTCAACCGTCAGGGGCGAGTAGAGCCACATCATCCATTATTCCATTTAGTTAATTAGTTAGCAAGCAATGGTAGTGATCGGTGCAGCTAGAGATGTTCGGAAAATATATATATTATATGTTATCCTTGTGAACATACCCATCACCTCTGCCGGGTTGTTGAAATGTTGAGACACGCCAGAGTCGATCGGCACAGAAATAAAACTGATCCACCGTTCAGATGGAGATATATATAGTATAGTGGATGCCGGCACATATATGAGTTCAAAGTTTGTGGTTAGCCACGAGAGCGAGTATGTAATCCAAGCAATTCTTCAACCGGGCAGGACCTGTGTATCTGAAGGTCGTAGCATAATAAGTCACTTGCCATACTTTTTGATTGCCGTCTAGAGTTATAATTAGTTGGCTGTTACAAATTAACTATCCTCTCTGCAACAATGGAGAAGATGTGGCCAACGAAACAAACTCTGTGAGATAGGGATCTACATGCCTATCCGAGGGATGCATTACATCTATAATATGGCCCGCTCAATAGTATCCATTGTTCTATCCATCCATCCTAACAACCAAACAACTTTATAGATTTATAGAATTATTACTCTCTTATCAGTTTTTGGATCATAAGACGCTTTGAGTCTTCTAAATACTGTAAAAACAATGTACCCAAATTAAAGTCTTAACTGGGAATGGATGGAGTATATCCACTCGGCATAGTTTTACAGAATTTATTTATTTACAATGTACGTAGACATGAGAAAGCAACCAAACGTGTACCTATAGATATCAATCAATCACATGATGCATGTTCCTCTCTTATACATATATAGGGTGCGTGAATCAGTTAAATCAGATGATAAATAGTAAGAGAGAAATAGTAAATAATCAGTAAAATCAGAGCGAGCCGGAGCTCAAACAAACAGAGCCATAGCCATACAACGAGTAGCATTCCCATATACCTACCGTAGAATTGTTTTTGAGATTATTCGTGCTCGATCTGTCATTTCAAATTTATTGAAGAGTCTTCTGAATAACCTGCAGTCCCTTTATCTTTGCCCTTTAACAAGAGCGACGACTGGACTCCACGGCGCAGTGGCGTGCGCTAGCTCTCTTCCCTCTCCCTCCCATCTTGGTCAAGCCGGGCGGCCGGCCGGCCGGGCCACCCGGGCAGGCATGCTGGCAATGGCAGGTGCCCAATACAATCACAAGTCACATTGCGCTGTGTACACATGCTGCTGCTACTGCTATATACTATACATTGCCTGATGATGAATGCCTGTTGTGTTACTGTTCGTTCCTCTCAACAGCCAGTGTCACCACCACCGGCCCTCGCTAAGCTCTCGCACTCACATCTGCCCCTCGTGGATCCTTTCTTCTTCCCGGTCACATCTCACTCTCTCTCAAAAGCGTGTGTGCCTGCCGGCCAGCCTGAGGCTTGTGAGTCTGCGACCGGCCGGCTGACTCTGCCTGCCAGGCTACCTGGCGCTCACGCACGCACACCCTCGCGCTTGGAGCGTTGCGAGGATCGGATCACAGTTCACTTTCAGATCGGCCAGCCACCGGGCACGGCCGGCGGCTTGCTGCCTGCTCGACTTGTCGCCATTCCTGGCGAGCGCGAGCGGCGAGCTAGCTTAGATCCAGGCCTCCGGTGGAGCTGCCGGGACGACGGAGAGCTAGCACCTCTGCGGCCCGCCGGCGTGCGCCGCGTCGTCGTGCTGTTAGCGTTCTTCAGGCTCGCTGGATCGGGCGGCGTGACGACGACCGAGCGCGAGCTCCGCGCGTTCGTGTGGGTGCGACCTCCTTCTTCCGCCGCGATGATGGGCGCCGTGAGCGGCCGGTGGCGAGCGAGCTGGCGCCGCTGCCACGCCGCCGCGCTCCTCGCCGCCGTCCTCTTCGCCGCGGCCATGGGTAAGTGCGAAAGGCTATAGCTTTTAATTCTGCTGGGGTGCACGTGCTTGTTCTTCTTCTTTTCTCCCTTTTTGTTTTTGTTTGAGGCTAGCTAGGCAAAGCTTGCTCTTGTCAAGATCTTATTTTGATGCGAAAAGAGCGTATGTGTACTAGACTTTTGAGCACGGTGTGTCTTGAATTCTCTCCTTTATTTGTGGTCTTTTTATGTGTTTCAACTCCCCATTTCGATGCCGGCCTCTTTTGAGTCTTGAGTCTTGACTAGTTAATTAGTTAGTCCAATGGGGGTCTTTAATTAGGTTCCTCAAAGAGTTAGCTAGGTCTTGATAGCATGTTTAATTTCTTTCTACTAGGATTAGCAGCTAGATTGATACTCATGTTGCTCCTGTGCATTAATCTGTCTCCCCCTCAAGGAACCTAATAAAATATGCTTGATGTGCTGTTCGTTGTTATCATCATTCATGCAGTCTCTACTGCTTCTCTAGCTGCTAGATAATAGATAGATATAGGTCTCCCTGCCTTCAAAAGTAACTAAAATCTCCCTCCTTCCATCCATCTTCTTAAGTTCTTGTTGGTGACACACCTTGCTGTAAAGTAAAGCAATTAACAAGAACAAGGTACAGATCTTAACTAGCTAACTAGGCACATCATATATACAAGTAATCTTAACTACTACTCCTTGTGTATACTGCCGTCCTAGATTTGGAGAACCTGAACTAGCTACCATGTATATATATGCATGACTTCTGAGATTACCATGCAAATTTTGGTAAAGTATTACTACTTACTTCCATCTCTTCTCCCTTGATGCATGTATGCATAGTGTAGCATCTCGCTCGCGGAAAATCCATTCTTTTCCCTCTCTACTATTGCATCCTCTTCTTCTGATGTAATATATGGTATAATAAACAAAATAACAGTCAACAAATGCTTTGTTTTTACATCTATCTCTGCCGCTGCTGCATGCTCCTAATTAAATATTCGGGGTTGTTTTCGGAGTAGCCTAGCCTCTGTAGATGGATGTTCATTCCCTTGCGAAACCCTCTCTTTCTGGAGTCTCTTCACCAACCAAACAGCGACGCCTTCCTCCTCCGATCCCTGGCACTGGCAGTCCCCAGTCCCCACCATGGCGCTAGCACTGGCAGGTGGCAGCAGTCTGACGGGAGAGTCTGGTCCAGAAAAGCACACACGATAGCGATCCAATTCATTGCTCATTGCAGTAGTTGCAATTGCAATAGCAGGAGAAGAGACGCATGCTGCGTGCATAGGGATGGCAGGCAGGGAGACCAGCCAGAGAGAATCTGCCCGTAGCTACGTGGGCGTGGGTACGTGCCACTCGTGCACCGCGATAATACGCTTTGCTTTGGTCTCCCTCGCTTAACGTTTAGGACACCAACCATATGCTCCCTACTAGCTAAGCTACCCTATTATTAATGTACTAGATCCTAGCCACAAAAAATACATGCATAGTGGCACGTCTAACAATCTCGCACCACAAGATGTATGAACTCATATCATGTGAATGTACTGCAGCTGTGGCGGCAGGGCGGCCGATCCGTTTGCCAGCGACGGCGCTGGCGAGGAGGCGAATTGACCCGTCATCCACGGCGGCGATGATATGACCGCCGCCACCGCCAGCAGCAGGGCGACGTCGACGACAGACGCCATGGACGTGCTCCCAGCGCGGCGGAGGTGGCTGGTGGGTCCGGGTCGTCGCCGCCGACGTGCCGCGCGTGGTCCGGGCGGTGCACGCCGTGCCGGGCCACCCGCGTGGCCATCCAGCCCGGCGTCGGGCCCCAGTGGGAGTACTACCCGGAGGTGTGGCGCTGCAAGTGCGGCAACAAGCTCTTCATGCCATAGAACGGACACGGCCAGCAGGCGCCCCGGTCTCTCTCTCTCTCGCACGTGTTCTTGTTCATGAACAAGACGGTCGAGACGACGACTGGAAAAAGTGCCGGTGTGCCGTACCGTTAATCTTGCGAAAATTAAGGGTGCGTGCGTACCAAACGTACAAATTAAAAAGAGAGAGGACGGATTTGGATGGTGAGATAAGAGGGCGATTGGTTAGAGGTAATTAATTAGGCGTGCGTAAGTGATGGTGCTGTCTGTCTGTGTATATGCAAATCAGGATCTTATATTGACTAGTACTCCTACGTCTACATCTTCTTTCTTTGTTCCTTTCTTTCTTGGTCATGAAACTGTTTTGCATTTTTTTTATTGAACAGAATGATCGATGAAGGTCATTGCAATTATATATATGTTTCTACATGGGCTTCAATTTCATTTGCATATATACTGAGATATGTGCCTGCCTGGAAAGTAGTACTGATGTGTACTGGCAACATCGTCCTCCCGATGCAAAAATTATGTTCCTTTATTTAGGAGTAAAATTTGCAGTACGTCCACACACTATATATATGCATGCGTGCATGGGACCGAATTAATTAATATGCACGAATGCTGCATTGAGCATTTCTGGAGATTTTATCCGGCCACAATTTTGGGTAGATCTGGATCGAACATGAATGGTACAGTACATAATGTTCTGCGCTAGCCGTGGTGTTGGTTGCCATCTTTATTCGTCAGAAAAAGTCCTTTCAGTGGCCTGGACGCACCGTACCCCCGTAGCCGCGAGATCTGCAATACACTCTTGTTCTTGGTAGAATACGGCTCCGATCCCCCGGTTTCCAAATATATCACATTTTTTTCCTTCTAAGTTAAATTTGTTGAATAATTTATCTTGATGTCATATTTGAATATATTTGAACTTGTATATGCTAATCTATTATTTTCCAGAATTTAAGTTAAAAATGAAGAAGTTCGCATTGAAATCAAGCTAAATTAAACATAATTCATCATGACACAGATTACATGTAAACAAAACAAAATATATAGCATAATAAGGGATCAATTTTGTAGAACCCATGACATGTGTAAGGTTACCTTAATTAATTTAGCCCATGTGCAATTAAAATTCCTTTCTCTCGCCGCATGGCCAACTGTAACTTTGTTTTGGAAATCGTCGGTGTTCTTAGAGCATCCATGTTAATATTTCTAAAAGCAAATTTGGTAAGTTGTTGAGTTTTCAAATCGCTAAAAGAAATTGGCTTTCTCCAACTATTTTCTACTCACTCCTGAAAGCTGGTAGAAGACAATACTTTACATAGGGTATTTTGAACAATTTGCAAATTACCCTAGCCGTTTTTATATTTTCTTTATCTTTTGTAGTTCGCATTATTAAGAACTTTCATTTCTTCTTGTTTTCCCCATGTTCTTTGACCAATTTTCCAAGTGCAAAAAGACTAAGAGTTCCGAACGCAAATACACATGCAAATTGCGCGGAGACAAGAGTTGTTGGAGATTGTTTATCTTTCGACCTCGTCCGGAAAAATCAAGATTCGGACTAGACTTTGGTAACTCTTAGAGCAATATACTATTGGAGCGAGCTTGCATGCATGTGTTGATGTATTATTACCTTTTTTATTGTATTTCTCAGTTTGTCAATGAATCAATCAATATAATATAGTGTAGAAACGCAAGGGATAAAGCTAGCTACCATATTGCGTTGCGTCGCAAAGCCGAGACACAGCGATAGTGCCCTGAAAGAACCTTGGAGACCAAGTGTCGACCTTTTTGTGCCGGTAATGATTGTACCGTGCAACCCTTGCTCGTCACATGCGGCACACTCATCAGCTCGAGATCGTCGATCATCACATTGCGAGGATACTATAGACCCACAATGCCACGCGATCCCTCCACTTTGCCTATATATATATATATATATATATATATATATATATCATGTTTCCCCTACCACCAGTCTTAAAGGATCGCCTTGGGGGATCCGTTCACCCAAATACATCTGTGCTCCTACCTATAACAAAAATAGCCCAAAATTCAGGTATCTAGAAAATCTATCAACTACCCAAAAAACAAGGTTACAATTATCATCCAGCACATGAGGGTACCCATGGTGGAAGCCGGTGACCGGCTGTGCCCCAACCATTAACGTACATCCGTCTCATCAGTGCCACCGCCATCCATGTCCACAGGAGATGTCATGCAAGGAAAGGGAAATGGTTGTGCGCAAACTAGCAGGCGGCAAGCCACCAGTGCTAGACGCGCGGCATTCTCGACATCTACATCAACATTGACACCGGCGGCACTGCACACTAAAGGTATGGCAATCTTGCTAAATCACACGATTACAATTTAATTTGTCTACTGCAACGTTCATGATACGATCCTTTTCACCTTAAGATATAATTCCCATATTTCCTTGGATTTCTTTTCACAAAATGTTTTGATATTATCCTTACTGGGAATCATATATTTTTTTTTATCACTTTAATATAATGGCATTGTGATACCTTGAGTTTATATGCTAATGACACTAAAAAAATACGGGACCATGATTCGTAATGCCTGTATGGAAAGATTCATACCACCATAATTATAAATATGAATAAACCAGTCTATCATCATGGAAGATAATTTTCTGTCATCATGGAAGATAATTCTCTGACTCCTTGGTTTGCATTGAAATTACACATACATAAACATAATGTATAGTAATATATACATATATAATTTGTACCAAATTATCCACATCAACCATTGTAAAAAGTAACAAAATCTCACCAATCTACATGTATATACTAATATAAGCTATTACCAAAAAAACTCAACATTATATATTTAAAACATCCATTAGTGCAAATAACTATTTTATAAGCTTATCAAGTATGGTAAAATATCCTTAATTAGCAAACCACATAGTAGTAACACATAGAGTTCACTAAATTTGGAAAGTCATTGTCTTGAAAAACGATTAAACATTTTGATTGAAACGTTTTATACATATACAAATATTGCTAACCAATGCAAATAATATCCATTGTACCTGAGCAATTAATGAGATCAAAATTTGGTTAAAAGGACAAAAATGTAGGTTCATGTTGTCAAAGACTGCAGCTAAAACCATCATAGTTTATCAAATGTTTTAGTCAATATGGATGAAGACCACATATTATTATAGTAATTATTGAAGGGAAAACATGTTTAATATTAGTCTCACATAAGATTCTAACTCGTGCGACAGGGTTGATGGACTAGTTTTTCTCTAACAACAAAACAGCACTGACCGGTTTATCTAATCAATGCCCTGATAACTAACTAACTTGCTTGGTTGTACGGCGCAAGTGGGAGCAGAGCGTAAACACATCAGGCCGGAAAGCGACGTAAATAAAGAAACACAAGCATCTAATCCATGGAGGAGTACGTACTGGTACAAAATTGGAATTTGTCGCATCCACGTTGCACGTATTCCCAGGCGATCGAAGAACATGCATGATGAAAGCAGCCAGGCGAGCGCCCGAGTCGCGGCTCCCATAATGGCTTTGACTATTTTGATCGATGATGAATGGATCCATCCATCCATCCATGTCTCTGTACACGCACGCACAATTTTAATTCGTAGCGTGTACTTTGTCGTGGCAGGACGCGATCAGGAAGGAAGTCCTGTAGCATGGTAAACGGCCCGTGGGCAACAGTTGTACCTGTGTCGTAGTACACGTAACGTAATATTTTAGAGCGTCTGCGTCATCTCCAGTCTCGGCCGTCTCCGTCTCAGAGTGTCACCTGACGACACGTATGACATGCAGTGTCACCCTCAATCATCCAAAAATATAGTTTTATATATTATATATATATATATATAAATATAACTAAGTATGCTCTGCATATAAAAACTAAAGAAAAACACTAGTCAGCCGTACGCGCGGTACGAGAGTGGGGATCGACGCGACTTTTGCTCGCTCCCTGCAGTTCCACCGGCCAGCACAGGTTCGGTCTTGAAAAAAACAGAATATGTGAAATTAAATTTGATAGGAAATTTCTTGATTCGGTACATAATTGATGTACCTAAATTTTTTTTACATTAAATAGAGACAAATTCTTCCTTCCATTCATACATAGCCCGTCGCGCACTCTCGATTAATCGGTCCCTCTGACATATGTTAGAATAGTGCGTGTATGCCTCTGACACGGGTCCAAATATACATACCTTTCTACACACACGTAGGAATGACATATCATTCCTACGTACTAGCTAGATCGATGTCATAAGCGTGATGTCCATGTTACTCGACTCGTTATAACTTTTTTTTTTTAATAAAGAAAGGTAGTGCCTAAAATAAAACTAAGGTTGGTCGCCTTGCTAAGTCGTGCAAAGTTATATGGCAATTAATGATGGGTTGAGACGAGATACTACTCCTATATGGTTCCGTAGTAGTCACCGCCACAACAACAGCAACAACAAAAGCATATATGTGTATATTTTATTTAGCGTCATGAAGTTAATATCGCGCAAGGAGATACTATTTTTGTGACCCAAACTTTGTATTCTAAAAGTGAATCGTTAATACTGTAATTGTTGGCCAGTCACAAATCTGGTTACAACAAAAATGATGTCTTACATTGTGAGTTGTGAGTACTTTTGCGTCGGTTTTGGTTTAGCTGTGAGCTTTGAAAAAAAGTTATAAACAATTTTTTTGAGAATTAGATATGTGTGTATACATGGGAAATGGAAATAGGAAACTCCTAGCTCTACCGTGTACATGGGCTGTAGCCCTTCTTTTCGTTCGGTGGAGAACGATCGACGTCGTGTGACCGTGAGGATATGATGGAAGCGAGACCATCTGATATTTTCGATAGTGTTATATGTGAGAGAGAATTCATGTGCAGCAGCTGAGATCCATATATCTATCAAGTTCCTTTTTCCCTAAAGGCAAAGGTGGAGTCAAACAAACATCTAGCAATCAGCATGGACATGGAGCAGACAGAGCAAACTCCAGTGCAACAAAGAAAAACCGAGACTTTTGTTTTGTACGAGCTACAGTAATGTACGTACATGCGTCATGTGTGTTACCGATGGACGACAAACACTGAAGCATGCGGCGCCCGTCCTGAACCTGCTGCTGGAGCTGCAGTGTCTGCCCCCTCGTGCCCCCGGTGCAGTCCACCCGCACGTGGGCCGGTTACCGAATCCGATGGGCACGATCGGTTCGGCGCACCACAGAGTTACTTCCGGAGGAGGACGGGCCATTGGAATTTGGGAATTGATAGGGAGGCCAGATGGTTGCCGTGTCCAGTGGCGGCCCAATGCAATTCAGATTGCGCTGCTGGGCTGGGCTGGGCTGGGCTCGGGTTGCCGGCACATCAGTTGAAACCGAACGAAAAGTCTGCCAGCCTTGCTCGGTGCTCAAGCCTGACGATCCAGCCCATCGACGTCAACGCTCGGTGCTCGGTTCTTTGCATTGACGACCTTCCTGCCTGCAGCCTTTCATTTGCAGGGCAAACTCGAAGAAACAGTCGACTGCTCTAGTGCAGCAAAACGGGCATGAGCAGCATGCACTCAGAGACCTGCCGTTTCGGCCTTGTGTTCACTGCTGCGTCAGCAGGAGAACAACAGTGATAGAAATATCAGTTGATTGTCTTGAGAGGACCAGCAAGTGTTCAGCCAATCTTTTCCATGACTCTCTAGATGGGAAGGAATAGACCTGGACATCAAAGTCATACTTCATCGCAATGACTTCTGCACATCAAAGTTATAGTTAACATTAGCAACACATTTGGTACAAGGAACACCATACATACATGAGAACTATCTGTGGTCGGTTCATGTGAACGACAGTCTTTGGATGGAATGTGGAATGACTTCTGCACATCAAACATCAGAGTGAACTTTACCTGCCAGCTTACACTAACCAGATTGCCCATGCTTATCTACACCTGAAAATGTGAAAAATGAACAAAAAGAAAATATCAACTGAAATGCATAATGTAAGCCGGTGAAAGCCTACAAAGGCCATCCATTTGAGTCAGAATTAAGTGGACGTTCTGCAAAAGAATGGATGCCATTCGCTTCTCGAATCATAAATTCATAACGTTGGACTGCTACAAACCACAGTTATTTCTCCAGCTACACAGCTGATGAGCCATGAGTTGCAGCAGATTACTTCTATCCACTATATTCCACTGAGACTGAAGACTGAAGGGTCTAGCCTCAGTGGCAGCGCGCTCGGATCTGAGGCAGTGGAAAGTGGAAGAACGAGATGGTCGGATCAATTATAAGTAAGCAAACAAATTGGAAGACGAAAGACACGGGAGAAGAAGAGGTAGTTGGGAGTCCTCATCAGACTAAAATGAAATAATAAGCTGGCAGAAGATGGTTCATATATATATATACACGTATATGTATGTATATGTAGCAAAACATGCCCGTGCGTTGCACCGGGTCAGACAACTTGTTGAGCAGTTACATGGATAGTGATTTAGAGATTTATATAAGTATAATAGTCGTGTTATTTGTTCTAATACGTATTGAAATCGATATAATGTGTAAACTGTAGGGAGCAATTAGAGCGATGTGACATTATCATAAATTGACGCAGCCAGCCTTTTTCGTACTATAAATATAAATAGTATATATGGATTGAACATTATATAGTCCATGTTAAACTTATATGATGTAGCATGAGATGGTTTCTTATTTTATTGATAACAATGAAATAATTTGTTGGTTCTGCTTAACATACAGTAAATAAACCAGGTAAAGTATTTACTCGATCATCACTATCGTCGTCGGGAAGTTCTTGACTTTAGTCTAGAAAACCAGCGGGCTCCTAAATTTTGTCAAAAGAGCATTTTGGCTTCACGGGCAAGGAACTGCTACTATTATACTCAGAGATGCTAAAACTATTTGTCTTCGGCCTGCTCATGTTGTGGTAGTACAACTCTTTCTTAAACCTTTTCACTATCGTCGTTAGGCCCTTGGTCGCCTGGTGGTAACTGTGGATGAGGAACAAAGGCGGTGGTGAGACCTGTATGAAGTATGGACTCCTCACTCGCTTCACTTGGCCAGCGTATCCCTAGATAAGGATGAGGCTAGAGACCGAGACAATCTCTTGGGTGAAGCTGAGGGCTTCGATCAATGATGCATGTCGTTGCATGTCCAACTTATCGGATTGTGACCGCCACAGGATCAGCGAAGGGAGCACGGTCTTGTCGAGGTCGCAACCCACTGCTGAATCCTGAGAGCTCCGACATGCCTGCACACGTGGAGTATTGACAGCCCCACGCTTGGCGTCTTGTGCCAGTTGCGTCTTCAGCGTCCGAACAGCTATGTGTCCATGACCTACCCGAGTCGCTTCTAATCGACACAATGAAGACAATCTCCCCAGGCCTATATAGGGCGCTCCATGAGCATGACCACTGCCGCTAGCCGTCAACATATAGGACACAGTAAGCAAAACCGAAAAAGTAGACAAAACAAAAAAAGTAACACCTTGGTATTTTCCTCCCCTAATTATTTAGTTATAAATATATCTTAACTTACAGATAAAGCATAATGTAACAATATTCAATATATCTATGGATACATCATATTTTTTATGGAACTAACAAAACTGGTTTGACATTTTTATGATTTTTATATAATTTTTGGTGAATTTTGCAAGATAGCTGGTTTTTAAATTTGAACATTTTGCATCAGGAACCTGATATATTTTAAATATAATTAAGATCCTTCCACTTTTCCTTTCTCTCATATATCTTTGCATCTGGAACCAGTATTACTTCAATTTTCTTTCCCGTCCCTTCTAACACTTCTCATATACATGACACTTCAATTAAGATCCTTCCACACGGACACGAACGCAGGCACCGACGAGCGGAAGAAAACCATCAGGCAGACTGATATTTTCGTAGTTTATTATTAGGTAAAGATGTGCATCTCATTCATTTTTTATTACTGTCTTAGAAATAATTTCATCCCTAGGGGAATTGGATTGAATCTGCGGAGGCATTGATCCATGGAATGCTCGATACAATTATTAGAAACCATCCACAAGTGTCATGTATTGCTCGCCGATTTCTCATATATAATTATTCCTATACATTACTCATCAACACAAGACATCATATTGTTTATTATTATATATATTGAGTAGTACACTACTCAATAGATTCATCACACAGACACGTACACATATAAAATCAATCACAAAAGAATCAAACTTCATATGTCACACTCGAACACATTATTCAATTTATGCTTACCTTTCATATATCTTCGGTGGGGCAAACAAAAATCTTCGGTGGTTCTGCAACCCTAGTCTGACCACCAGCGATAAGCTCGTACAAGACAATCGTATTTTTACTTCCCACAAGGAGATTATCACAAGTAACTACAAGAAAGTTCTCTTTATCAGCTACATTTACTTGTTGAACATTAAAAATATCGCCCCTCCCATAGAGGTAGTTGAGAAATGGGACAAGCGGCTGATTCGAATCGTCTTCTGCCAAATCGGAAAAATCGTCATTGTCCCAAGTAGCAGGGTAGTCATCCTGTTGAAACTGTTATAATAACAATACGAATCAATAATCGAGCAACATTGACATAATCAATATGGAAATAGAATATCTTGTCTCGACCTAATGCTATCATCTTTGGCAAAAACAATTTGAAACTGCAATAGAGACATTCTACTTTCATAATAAACAGACGTCTTAATCGATTGCACCATATAGCAACCGGGCAACAAACGGTCTACTAATTGTTAAAAGGAAAGTTTTTGGGAGCAATAACTTACAAAGAAATAGATGATAAGCTCCAGAGTAGAAGAAGAACGCAGTAGCCTATGGCAATGATACATGCCCTATGTATATATGTGTATATATACGCACTGAAATTTGTAAAGTAGCTCAACTCTTTTCGGTGAAAACAACGTAATCATCGTCACATGGTCCAAGTAAGCAAACACCATCGTCATATCATCTTTTAGTGTTGAAATTATCAGCAGCAGTGCTATTATTCGGATATTCTTGTGCTTGTTTAACGCTGTAGCCTATGATGACAGCTGCTCTATGTATTTGTGTATATGTACACAACAGTTACTTAGTAAACTTCAGCATATCATCATTTATTATTGAGATTATGGAGCAGTGGTGCTATTAATTGGATATTTCTTCTCCATGTTCACAGCTATTTATTTCACCAGTTATTATATTTATTATATTCTTTTTAGCATTGACTAAATTTAAAGTGTATCTTTTCTATTTTGACAAGATATAGTGTACTATATATTCTGTACTATCTTCCAGCGTACGTCTACAACAACACTAGTAGTTGCCGCGCTTCTGCCTGGGGAATTATAGTAGATTCTTTCTGTTAGGTTTGCTAATCACCAGCCCAGCCACCTGCAGATACAACAGATCAGCCTACCATTCTGTACGACAACGACATGGCCGGCAAGATGGCGATCCTGCTGACTATTTTCATGCCCCACGGGTTACGTGCGCGTATATGTGTATATAATCTTATTCGATGCGCTACGGCCTTTTACGTACCATATCTGATCCTAGCCTATCCGATATACTTCCTCTGTCTTAGAACAGAGAGCATTCTGGTCTTCGGAATGTGTCCTTAATTATAATGCATTCAAAGAAAAAAGATAATATTTATTAAATAATAGTACATGATTATTTTTTATAACTCATGTTCTTGTCATATTTTGTATAAGGACTAAGAGTTTACCCTTTAATCATGCGAAATAAAACGAGATCTTAATACATTGGGAAGATAAGCAAGACGTGCATGCGTCTATTGCCCTCTTGCTTATTTTCTCTTAGAGGACCGGGGAGTATATTATTGTAGACGTACGCTGAAAGTTAGTATACTGTTGCATACTTAATTAATACCTTTTTTGAGAATCGTACTTAATTAATACTTCTGATGTATGGTATGGTTTCAACCTTTCATTGGAAAGAATAATTATTGATGAATGGCTTTCTTTTCTTTCTTTGATGAATGGCTTTCTTTTCTTTCTTTCTTTTTTTCCCGCTGGCTCTAATTTAAAGTTTTGGCGGAAGGCGACAACGACAACGGCATCATATCTGCTGGTGCTGCGACGGCGGCGCGGGGGTCCAAGGGGCAGTTGCTATTGTGGCTTCGACGCTAGCTACGTATACGGGCATTGGTCCGGACTGTGTCTGTGGCTGCCTCTTCTTTCCATCTCTCTGCGGGTTTCCACTGCAGCGGCCTGACTACTGATATATGTATGAAAAAACCTAAAAGCTACTTTACGCAGGCGCACGATCCGGTGCCGCAGCTCGCACACCCGTTGAAGCCGTCCGATTCATGTCGTGCTCGCTGACCGTCGATGTGCACTGTTTTTCTTCCCCAGCGCGACGGAGATGTATCCGCGTCCGTGCACGCCATTCGCACCTATGCTCCACCCGTCCTGCGCTGGATAGGAACAAGGCGCCGCCTAGGGTTCCGGCAAGAGGAGGTCACCGGAGATGGAGAAGAAACCAACTCCGGCGGGTATAGAAGAATGGGTCTGGGGGAGCAAGGGAAGACATGCGGTGGGAATGGTCGCAGGGCGGTTTAGGGGGCCCTGGCGGCGGCTGCGGCGGCCGGGCCAGGTCTAGGGCGGGGGAGCCATGGCCGGAGTTCTCTAGAGCTCGCCGGAGTTCGTCATGGCTACGTGCGGGAGGGGGCCTGAGGAGGGGGGAAAAAGGGGAGGAAGGTGGTCGCCACCGGTGTTAGGGTCTCCTCGGAGAACCGGCGAGACCCTACCGTCGGCAACGGGGCGGTGGGCGCCGGAGCAGTGGGAGGTGGTGGAGGCGGGGGCGACGTCGGCAGATCTGGAGGGAGTCGAGCCGGAGTCGGGCGAGGTGAGGAGCGGCCGGCGCGCGCACGTGCGAGTCGAAGTCTTCGACACGAAGAGGAAGACCATGTGCGTGTGCGAGGCTGCTCGGTGAGAGATGTGTGGGCCAGTGAGCTGTGCAGGCGGAAGTCTATCTTCGGTCATCCTCACCGTAGTGAGTCGGCGCTCCCCTGCACCGATGCAGAGGATGCGGTGCTCCTGCTCGCTGGACGCTCAGTTCTGAGAGACTGTTGCAGGCGCTGGTGGCTGATGCAGGCGGGCTTGGGACTTGGACGACATGCCTTTGCCTCGCGCTGGTGGCTGATGGCAAGGAAATGACCAAATCAGACGGATGATTATCAAAGACATATGAACCAAAGATAATCCAATAAGAGCAAAATTAAATGTAATGAAAACAATAGGGACTATATTAGCTTTTGTGGTCGAATTAAATGATCGAATTAAATATTTACTTAAGAAATTGTTTGTATAAGAAGGGGCCATGGACCACTTTGGCTTTAAGGAAGCTCGACCCTTAACAGTATTCTCGAATGGGCTAACCTAACACGCATTTCAAAAAGAAAAGAAAAAGTTCAATTTACCTTGCTCAAACTATTGTTATCACCTGACTTTTTTGCTCTCTAAACTACAAAACAATTTTTTTACCCCTTTAGAACTTTTTAAGTTGTTTGTTTTTCCACATTGGGCAGTTTTGGTCAAAGGTGCCACAATAGAGAGGGTAAATCAAAGTATCTTGAGAAAGTCTAGAAGTAAATCGGATGAGGAATTTCTTTAAAATATCCAAAAAAAGTCATAAAATAAATTTAATAAAATATATCCATACATTTTAGCTTAAAAATATAATACAAACAAAATCATAATCTAGTTTAATTTTTTTATCATTTTTTTACCACAAAAATTTATGGAACTAGTTTCATATCCCCTGCCCAACTTTCATGCTCTATCACAAGACGATTCAAATAGATGCTCGACGATGACTAATTATAATAGGTAAGGAGGGCTTGTACTAATAAGAAATAAGCACCAAATAAGTCCATCAAGATTCAAACAATTTCAAGCCCGCCATCATAATTTTCCATGTAAAACAAGGTAAAACAAAATTTCTAACGTTAAACCAGATTTTAGGTACTCATTATATTCCATGTAAAAATGTTTATGTAGAACATTGAAGAATTGTTTTTAAGAAGCATTTTTGATTATTTTTTAAAATTATTTGTAGCCTGATTTACCTCCTGAATTTAGTCAGATTTACCCTTTGACATGGCGTCGTATCAGCAAATCACCATTAAAATCATCAAAGACAGAAAACAATAGATTTTTAAAGTTGGGAGGATGAAAACACTGATTTTGTAGTTTAGAGAATCAAGACGAGAGATAGATTGGATTTTGTTTCTCTTTTTGAGAATTTTTTTCCCTTTTTAAAAGGTTGGGATATTTATCGGGCTTGGGTGGCCCACGGCGATTATTGGGCCAAAACAAGGCCTGGTCGAGCACAAATCGGCGGAAGCATTCCGATCGGATGGGAACTCGGAAACTCGGAAACAGAACGCTCTAGAGTATTATCATATCTCTATCTCTGTCTCTACACCTAAAAATTGGAGACGGACCCGTCTACCCGGCCATGGTGAAGGCGCCGCACAGTTTCACCACGGTAACTCCTTTGCGCCGGCATGTGGCCCAACCGCCCAGGCACACGTCGCCCACTTCCCCTCGCGCTCCCCTTCCCTCCGCTCCTCGTCCTCACGGCCGTCACGCCTCCGCACCAACTAGCCCCATGGCATCCACCACCTCCCCTACACATCTCGCCCGATCACAGATGACGTGCTGGCTGACGTCTGCGTGGAGCCGCGGAAAAGTCCTCGGCCCCAGCCACGTCTGTGGAGGCGGCCGACGCTTTGCCACGTCTTCGACGCCGCCCACGCATCTGCGGAGGGCATCCGGCCGCTGCCTGCCCCAGCCTCGGCACCAGCCCCATCTATGAGGGCGTCCGACTGCTGCCTGCCCCGGCCTTGGCCGTAGTCCCATCTGCGTGGGTGTCAAGGTGGAAGAAGCCTCAACTGCGAAAGGCCTCAACGACGACTGCGAGGGGCGCATGGAGGGAGATACCGACGATGGGGATGGGGACGCCCGAGGCACGAGGGACGCGGAGGCGTATCGATCTGGATTGACGAAGAATGAGGGAATGGTGGAAACGCCAAACTCGACGAAGTGGGGGACGCCCGTGCGTGCCCTGTCAAAGACTTCAAGAGCGTGACGCGGTCAGACTAGGCCGCCGGAGGAGAGAGTGAGCCATGGCTGCTAGATTGCTCAGGGCCCTGAGTGCTGTGTGGAAGGGAAGACATTGCCATAGCCAAGAGGTTTGGATGGTGCTTGCAAGGTTAGTCCTATCCTGTTGTCATCGTACCGTTCATCGGTATTGTTGTCTCCACTAACCTCATCCTGCACATAATTCGTGGATGAACGATAGAAAATGGGAAGCTCCACTTCCAGGTATCAAACGTATTTTTTTATGGAAACAAGATAGGTGTGATCGCCTACTGGGCTTTTATTAAATAACATAAAAAATTGCCGAGTTGCATCCTCAGGAAATATAAAAAGTGAGGAATAAAATAAGAAAAATTACAAATGAGCTTGTAGCCATAAATCTAATATGCGTTTGCTTCTAGTTTTGCTCTTAGCTTAACTAGAGCAATTTCTTTCTTGAAGACTTCTTTGCATATCTGAACTGAGTGGGGGATTCCTCTGAAAATGACATCATTTCTCATCATCCAGATGGACCAGCACATGGTGATGATTATCTCCATGAAGATGACCTGGTGAAGTTGAACTTTGATGGCTTCAACAATGTGACAAGGGTCCAGTGAGCCTGGGAGGAAAACTGAAATTGATAGCCAACATGCCGTTGCAAAAGGACAGTGGAAGAGAAGGTGGGCCAAATCCTCCTCAATCAGAAGATGGCAGAGAACACATGAGTAATCAGGTCTTGAAGGACGAGCCAGAAATTTTTTTTCGTTTGTTCTCACATCAGATCTCCAGAGCCAACTAAAAGCAGGGGGAGTATGATGATGGCCAATTAGCTGCTGATAAACTCTTCTTGAGCTAAAGAATGCTCCCCAACTATAAGCCCGTACATCTTATTCATTTTGGAGTTGTGCAGTTTGAATAATATCAGTGAACTCTATGAATTGGTCATATGCCTCAACTGATAAGGGGAGGTGGAAGAGTTCATGAAGAATAACATTAGAGGATGTCTCAAAGACTGAAATCATGTTATTCTTAGCATAATAAAAGAGATGAGGAAGACTAACTTTGAGTGGAGCTGGTCTCCAAAGATCATGCCAAAGAAAACAGGAAGATCCATCCTTGATGGAAATGATAGAGATTTTTGAACTTATGCAATAATTTAAAAGATCTCTCCACCAGATTGAGCATCTCACCTTAGTAGTTGGTAGCCGGTTTCTTGAGTAATATTTCTCCCATACCAATTGGGTCCAAGGAACAGGACACTTGTTGAAAAATTTATGGAGGTGTCTCATCAATAGACTTTCATTTTGAATGGTAATGTCCAATACTCCAAGACCTCCTTCTACTTTAGGTAGACAGACAAGTGGTTAGGCTGCTTTAGAAGGCTTCTTGCTAGAAATATCAGATCCTCTCCATAGAAAATGTTTTATGTACTTATCTATCTGCTTGATGATTGTCTTGGGTAGGAGAAAACTACACATTGCACAGGTGGGCGGTGCAGTTAAAACTGCATTAACTAGCTATAATCTTCCTGCATCAGTGAGAAACCCTGAGAAAGCCACCAATCTTCTTTCACATTTGGTCACTAAAGGCCAAAAATCTACAACATTAGGTTGGACATACCTAAAGGCAAACCCAGATATGAAAAAGGTAAGTTTTCAATTGTGCATCCAAAGGAGGAAGCCAAAATTTCAAGTCTTTCAGCTGAGACATTAATAGGAATCATCATTGATTTTCCATAATTAACCTTCAAACCAGAGGTTTCAGCTTAGTTGGCTAGCAAATTTTTCAAGTGACTCAATTCATTTAGATCACCATTCATAAAGATGAGGGTATCATCAGCATATTGTAATATAGGAAAATCGGAGTCACAATTCAGAGGCAGAGGTAAATGCAGATGACCATTGGTCTTGGCAATATTCAGAATTGTCTGAAGGAAATTAGCTGCCAAGACAAAGAGGAGATGTGAGAGCGGATCACCTTGCCTGAGCCGCCTCCTACAATGAAAACCTTTCCAGGGAGCCCATTGAGAAACAAAGATGATGTTCCTGAATCAAAGATCGACTCCATCCATGTTAACCATTTGTCAGGGAAGCCTTCGTGTCTCATAATCTACAACATGTATTCATGCTCAACTTTATTAAAGGCCTTTTCAAAATCCAACTTGAGAATAATAATCTCTCTTTTTGAATGATGACACATATGAAGATATTCTAGGGCCTAGTCAATACAATCTTAAATAGTTCTGTGCGTAATAAAACCATACTGATTCTTGTGTAAAAGAGATGGTAGGATGGGCTGGAGCCTATTTGCAAGTAATTTGGTGAGAATTTTGACTGAGGTATTAAGCAAAGAGATGGGCCTGAAGTCTATAATCATGGTAGCATCATCCTTCTTGGATACTAGTGTAATATGGGAACCATTGATACTTTGCAGACAGAGATTATTATTGAAAAAAAATTATAGCAGAGATTAGAAAAATCTTGCTTAATAATTTGCCAACAATGTTTAATAAAATCTATGTTAAAGCAATCAGGCCAAGGAGCTTTATCACTAGGGAGATTTTTAACCGCTGAGTCAATTTCAAGAGTATCAAAGGGAGCAATGAGAGATGTAAGGTCTGGTGGGTTGGGGAAAGAGGTGGAGAGGTCAAATCCAATATTTGTATATGAACTTTCTCCAAACCTTTGCTTAAAAGGTTCCCAAATTGAGTCATCCTTTTCTGAGTGATTAGTTATCAATGTTCCATCATCCTTCTGAAGTTGAGAAATGAAATTCCTTCTAAACTTGATTGTTGCTTGGGCATGAAAAAATTTGGTACCAGCATCACCTAAAGTGAGCCATTTGACATTACCTCTTTGTCACCAATAAGTTTTTTACTGTTGGAGTAGATCGATCAACTTTCCTTCAAGAATATTCTGAAGTTCCATTCAGTTAAGCTAAGATCCTTGAATTCCTCCAAAATATTAAGAAAGGACATAATCAACTTGACATTCTTGATATTGACTTTAAGAGCAGAAAGAGAGACCCTCCATTTCTTCAAAACACCTCTAAGATTCTTGAACTTAACAGTGATTATCTTAGCAAAATTTGTAATGTAAAGTGGAGATACCCAGCCATGTTGCACTTCACTGACAAAGTCCTCATGCTGTAGCCAGAAGTTTTCGAATCTGAAAATTCTAGAATTTGGGATATCAATCGGGATGGTAACCAGGCTGGGGACATGATAAGAAGTTTCCACTCTCATGGTTTTAACAAAAGAATTAGGGTAAACATTTGTCCAACATGCTAAAGTAGAAAACCAGTCTAGCCTTTCCAAGAGGGGAGGGTGCTGTTTGTTGGTCCAAGTGAACCTGTGGCCTCTTAAAGGTAGCTCAATTATGCCTAAAGAACTGATGGCATTGTTGAAGAGAAGCATGATAGCATAGTCTGCTCCATCTCTGTTATGATCCTCAGGGTTCCTATATAAGTTGAAATCTCCTCCAATTAACCAACCTACATCGGTTGGCATTGAGATATTCTTAAACCACTAAATAAAGGATTTCTTACCAGCCGGGGTACATGGAGCATAGACATTGGTCAACACCCAAGTGGCATTGTTATGGGTGAAAGAGAGAAGAATAGAGGTTGCATATTCATTTTGGAAAATGAGAGATCCAGAGAAAATGGAGCTCTTCCAAATGATGATAGACCCCCCAGATGCACCAATAGAGGGTAGGAATTCAAAACAATCAAAGTGACTAGGACAGAATTGGCGAATGAAAGCAGAGTCAAAATTGGATGGTGTCTAGGGTTAACGAGGTGCCTTTCCTGGCTACCTCGGGTACGTGTTATATAGGTGAGGGAACAGCCCCCTCACGGTGGCATTGTACATCAAGGTTGTTACATATTGTTACAACAAGACTAGCTACAATCTAGTGACTAACCCTTATCTCCTAGGTACAATGTATCTAGCCTATATCTAAAGATGTCTATCTTCTAATAGGGCCATTTAGCGGAGGAGCTTGTGGCGCCAAATCCTCAAAAGCAACTTTCCCTCTTATATTCTTCTTTGTGTATTACAATCTGAATGGATTTGTGCGTAGAGGCAATGACACACTTGGTATAAATGTGTAGTTTCATTAGGTCCTGTGTTTTTTGTTTTGATTTTTTTAATGGTGCAGCAGACATTGTTGAGATTTATTTTTGTGTAGGTAATAGAGGCAGTGATTGCCATCAGGTGTTTCTTGATAAGGATGCAGAGAAAGACTACGAGTTTGATGAGTCTGACAACTGGGAATGCTTCTCGATACTGAAATATGGTGGCCTCGCCAATAAATGGTGCACATCTATTTTGGAGTCTTTTCATTCAGAGATGCTGAGAACAACGCTGGTCCTGATCTCAATGGTGCTAGAAGAGCCTTGACCATGGCTGTAAGTACTACTTGCATTGTCAATCACTTTGACTTGTGCTCCCTGGATCATGTGTGTAATTACTACTTCACCTGTAAGGTTTTGAAATAGATAAAATGATTAGAAACTATGAAACTCGAGCAGGTATCAAGCAGGTTCGCGAGGCTGCAAGTGCTGGACTGTGTGATGGGAATACAAGATTAAGATGCAGCACATGGGACGCCTTGGGAACGAATATGGTTTTAATGGGCATACATAATGTGCTGCGTTTCCTTTAGGATGACTTCCCTGACATGGATACACCATTAGCATATTAGGTTGGCTTGCTCTCTTGTTCTCTGCTTGGTGCAGATCCACAACGGGTTAGGACCATCCTCTCCCTCATTGTGGGACAGCCAAGGACCAGCAGCCAAGCGCTTCCTTACTATGGTGTAGCTGTCAAGCGCATGCTTGGTTTCTCCAATTTTGGATTACAGGTGATCGACTTCGTAGTTTGTTCTTCGCTTCTGTGATCTAATTGTGTTTTTTTGTTTATAATAATGTTTTTTCAATTGCATTTCTTGTTGAAATATTATGGATAGATTGCTGAATAGATAGCCATAGTACTAGGTGTTATTTCTCCCCATATCAGATGGAGGAATAGGAGAGGGTAAGATTGAGAGGGGCCACTCCAAACTGTATATGGTGCCAGAAGTAGTTGTACAGGCGATGTGCACTCAGGGGAATGGTGAGACACATGGTGAAACCTTGCCAGGAACCAATGATGAAGGTACTGGGAAGTTCAAGCAATCCAGTGGTGTTGGTCAGAAGTTGGCAAAGTGTGAGCAGGTCGACAGAAGTGAAGTTGAAGACTGTAGATGCTGACCACTTTTGTTATTACAATAAGCGTACCTAGTGCCGTAGGCTCCCGCACTGCGAGGTTTGGAGAAGGAAAAATAGTCAGCAGTTATCCTTGTACAAATATGCAGAGGCTGGGATTTGAACCCTGAACCTCTTGGTCACAGGTGGTAAAGCTCTACCGCTTGCACCAGGGCCGCCCTTCCAATAAGCATTTAATATAAATCTAAAAAACACTTAACATTGTCATCATAGTTTCTTACTGGAACAACAGATTGGTAGGTAAAAAGGAAAGTTGTTGCAGTCCTTGTAGTTTATGCATTTCAAATTAGATTGTAAACCATATATATTACCACTTCATTTAAAAAAAGATTAGTAAGTGGCTCAGATTTGAAATGTTTTCTTTATTGCAGTATATTTTCGAGCTTTGTTACCGTGCTTGGGCGGAACCACCGGTTCCTCCCGTAAGAAAATTTAACAGCCGTTGATTAGATTAAAAAACTCTCTAATAAAATTAAAGGGCACTTTAGTAATCTGATCCGGTAGTCGCGCAGCTGCTGCACCAGCTTCGACCGGGTTCTCACCGCAGATACCCTGGCATCCGCCGGCGACACGGCGACACCGACGATTTCGCCACCACCGCCTGCCTGCTGCTGGTCCTCTTCTGATCGTGTCTCCTCTCCGGTTCTTCCAGTCCCTGCCCATCCGTGTTGGTTTGTGCTGAACCTGTCAGCCGTCAGGTCGTCTTGTTCCACGTAACGCATCTCTCTGTGCTCCGGCTAGCTCATAGAACTGGTGCTAGTCAGAGATACCGTCCTACGTGATGCAATTGAGATGCGGCGCGACATGATGCAGGCAAGGCGCCGCCGCCACTGAGAGCCGTGACTTCTAGATCTTGCCCATGGCCATATCGCCAGGAGCACGCCAATCTCGGTGACGATGAAGGCGGTCGTGGACCCGATCCTAAGCCCGAGCACCATTAAGCGCTGCACCAGCTTGATGGCGATTGTTTTTTTCCCCTGTCCCTTCGATTTCTCTAAGACGTTCCGTCTCTGTCCCTGGAACCCGCCCCAGTTCGTCGATGCCGACCGCCCCTGTCCCAGTTCATGGACATCGCTCGCCCATGCCTTCATCGTGGACACAGTGGCTGCCTCGGGTGCATGCCTGGCCGGCTGGTCGCGCCCCTACCTTGGGTCTCGCCCGACATCGGACATCCCTGATCGCTTCAACCTTGGCTCGGTTCCGCGCGTGCCTGGCCACCCTCGTCTGATCGCCACTCTGGTCGCGGCAGGAGGAATCAGATTACATTCTTGCCCTTTTGGATTTACTTTACGATTTATAAAAATAAGTTCCGGACCCACACGATTTCGGTTTCAGTCCACAACTTAAGTTCCTCTCACTCAGTTCCGCTGTAACCATCGGATCAAGGGGTATGGACGATCCATGTTTTCTCCAAGCGCCGTAAAAAATCATATATTTTTCCGAGCATGAGAATTTTTGGGGTTATATATCCCGCCAAACATTTTATTCATTCTGAATATGTTCTCTTTTTTATTTTTTGAGCACGAGAACATTGCCGGGTTTATACTCCTGAAAAATTTTATTGCTACTGTAACACTATTGTGAATTAGCAATCAGCACGAGAACATATTTGGGCTGGGGCTTGATCTCTTCAGTAATTTGTTACATTTTTTTTATCATGCTCATTTTAGTTATGTACCTTTGATTTAACTGTAGAGTCGTCGTCTATGTCCCAGTGTCCCAACAAAGCAATAGGTGGTAGACTTCTTCAAAGATGGAAGTACCCACGAAACAGTTCATTTCAGATACAGTGCCAAGAAAAGACTGAGAGCGCATCGTAGATTTGTACTCCTACTTTCTTCCTCTCTGAAATAGCAATCATCACGCTCAAATAGGTGGCTCACCGTTTAGAGGACTGCAGTTGCTCCCTAAAATTGTATCCACCGAAATTTATGGTTTCTTCTATTTGTCGTTCAAATTTTACTTCCACTTAGCAAAACTTTGAGCAATATTTTGTTCCTTGACGATAGTCGATGATCTTTGGAGTACTTTCACTTTCATGGATACGGAATTGATGAATGAGTATATATAAACGAAATAGCAAACATCACACTCAAAGATCTTTTCTTTTTTTTTTGAGTATAACACATTCAAATCTAAATTATCATGGTTTTATTTTTTTTTGTTGCAACGCACGGATATGATCCTAATTTTTATATATATATATATATATATATATATATTGCGGTGAACCCCGAGGAAATCGAGTGGATTCCCGTCCCAACTCGCAGCGCGGCGGCACGTTCGGAGATGTCCGGTGAGAAGTGGATCCCTATGCGTTGCGGCGACGGCGGCGCCGAGTACCCCTGCGTGAGGCCGTACCGGCACCGGCGGCTCCTCACCTTCCTCTGGCTCCAAGGCTTCCAAGCCACCCACGAATCGTATGTACGCTCGTTTCTTGCTTGGTGGATTGCCTGCCTGCTTGCTTGCTCCTCGTCTTCCTCGGCTCCTCGAATCTGCGCGCATGGCCATGGCGTGCGTGCAGGATGCTGAGCGAGTCGATCGGAGGCCATGATGTGGGTGCCGCACCTGCAGGAGATGGTGCTGTGTGACCAATGGCAAGACGCCGACCTGTACGGCTGTACCTCTCTCGCTTCCTCAGGCGCGCAACAAGCGTCGAGGCCATGGTCCTCTGCCGCGTCTTCAGCGTCTTCAGCGCCTTCAGTACCTTGGCCAACATCGTCGTCGGCGGCAGGGAAGAAGACGAGCTGTCCAAGCAGTACCTCGACCACAAACGAACCATCTGCCACGCCCAAGCCCAAATAAGGCTCCGCTCCATCATACTCAACGTCCAGCAAGACAGGTACAGGTTTGGTTTATACTTTATACAGAGATTCCAGGTGTATCCCCATTCAAATAAACATGACAAATACATGTGAATATGTGATACATAGGGCCTCGATTGACTGGGAACGTGTGAAGGAAAGGGCGGCCGAGGTTTTGGATGATTTGGCATTTGCGACGCCGGAGCTCAAAGACCTGACCTTTATGCCGCGAGGGTCAATGAAGCCGCACAATGTTCTTCCCATTGCCTTTGGGTATATAAATCCTCACTGCTCCCTGGACCCTGTTTCAATTTGTGTCCTACCAGCTTCCACACTAGCTAGCTTGTGTTAATCTCTCTAGCTTGATGATCTGATCTCTGGTTTTGAATTCATTGGTAATCCATCCGTTTGATTACATATAATCTGTCTAGCCAGTTTTCGGCGGAGCTGTCGCCCAAAGAAACAGACTAGGCAATCCCATGCTGGAGTTGCTCCCTCCGCGCCGCTGCCGCCCGCCCTCTGCTCTCCCTCCCCATCCCCTCCTTCCTCCTCCCCCTCCCCCTCCTCTCCGCGCCCGGGGCTTCATCGCTCACAGATCCAGCGACCTGGATACCTCCCCCGCTGCCTGCTACCTCCTCCGGCCGAGCTGCCACCGCTGTCCGCCGCCGCCTCCTCCTCTGGGAAGACGGAGGTGCGTGTGGGCCCTGCGCCCCGGACCGGCTTCGGCGCGGGCGGGCTGCCGCCATCATCCTCAGCGCTGCTTCCCCCCTGCGCCCACAGGTGGCAATTCAGCCGTCGCCGCCACCAATGAGAAGTGGGAGGGGATCGCGGGCCCAGCGTCCGGGACCGGCTCCAGGACGGGCGGGCTGCCGCCGTCGACCTCAGCGCTGCAGCCCCCTGCGCCCTCCCCTGCCTCTCCTCGGAACCTAGGGTCGTGCGCGGTCGTGAAGAGGTCGCCGGCGCCGCCTTGCAGCATGGGGACGACCCCCATCGGCGTCCTGCCCGGGGGGATGGCCAGCCCCTGCCATGGAGGGCACCGACGCCAAGGCTGCCCAGCCCAAGGGGCGGCCTCCACCTCACCTCTCCACACTGCGGCCAGCAACAACTCGGCAGATTGCACTACTGCGGTGACCGGCATCGAGGACGGGGTCCTCCACATGCCGCCGGCGTGTGCAACCATAGCTCTACCGCCCGGTGCTACCATCAAGGAAGGCGTCGAGGACGAGGTCCTCCGCATCATCCGGCGGCTGGGCAGACCTTCGAAGACCACGACAGTAACAAGGTCGGGGTTGACTACTCCATGGTCGTCGTGGATGATGTCTCGGAGGACGACGACGACGTGGACATGGGCGGTGTGGCCTCGGCCTCGACGCCATCATCGTCAACCCGTCCGCCCCAGTCCCTAGCCCGCCCTCGTCCCTGTCTCCCAAAGCGGCGCCTTTCCACCCCGGGAGCAACACGTAGGGATGCTCAAAGTATCGGCGGTGGGCGGATGACAACGGCGACATGTCCAGCGACGAGCCGCCCTTGACTTCCCTGGATGCTGCCCGTCTGGCGCCGAGGCCAACCGCTGCGTCTAGTGAGCAGCCGCAAGCTAGCCCGGGTCATCGTGGGCTAGCTCGAGGGCAGAGAGGTCCCCGACGAAGACGGAGGTAGGCCGATCGGCCAAGTCCCCAGCTGGTGAGCGGCCTTCCAACTCGTCTAGTGGAGGGTCATGTCCTTGCGTGGCGGCACCTTGGCCACCAGGGTGACAGGCGTCCGGCCGCCGGTGCCATCCCGGAGGCTCCCCTTTCACCAACGGCTTGGGCCGCCAGACCGCGCGACCGCTCCGGACACCGATGGGTGGCAGCGCGTGCTCCCCCAGCACACTCCCCAGCTGACACGCCCGCCACGGCAGCGGTAGCGCCATGGATTGTCGACCAGGGGACATAGCTGGCCACAACAGTTCTGTGCACACCCCGATGGCCGCTGCTTCAGATGCCTGGAAGTGGGCCATCATGTCGCCACTTGCACCCTCCCTTGGCGATGCCTCTGCTGCTACATCCTTGGCCACGTTGTGCGGGATTGCAAGAAGCTGAGGTGCGTCGACAATAGAGCCGCTCGACAGCGAGGTGGAAGCGGAGGGGGTGCCGAGGGCGCTGCTACTATGGTTGCGGGTACCAATGGCTCAATCAACGGGCCCACGCTCCCCCACCAACGTGCTCGTGATTGTCGCTCCAGCCAGCGTAGATAGAAGAGGAACCAGGGGCATCCGGCGCCAACTAGGCTTCCATGGTTTGACGGCCGCGGTTTGCTCACCCTGGGGCTGGAGCATCGATCGTGCCCCCAACTGAGAGCTTAGGCCATGGACCACTGACCTTTGCGGATCCTGCGGCCACCCGGGGGGACGTGGCCTGGACCGTCATCCTCAGGGGTCCGCTGTCATCGCTCGGCGATGAGTCCCCGGCCATGTCGGGAGGGCCATCCCCTAAGCCGACAGCGCCGGTGGCCAGCGTTGAGTCGTTGGCTTTGACTGCCTCCTGGGCCACGGCCCTTGTGGGCCCACTACCGACCCTCATGGCCTCTTTGGAGGGGACACCCTCCGGACCTCTCACGCCCAGCCTTGCGGTTGGAGTAGCACCAGCGCTTGGGACGAACGCGGGTGTGGATGACGAGCAGGGCGGGGAGCACCGCGAGGATGCTGCCTCCACTGCCGCGCCGGTGTAGGCACCGGCCGACCACATGGCCACCAGCGGCGTGACGGTGAGGGCACGCCACATGGCGTGGGTTCCCCACGGCGGGTGGTCAAAATTCCGTGTTGGACGCGATCGCCAACCAAGAGCGTGGTGCGCAGGAAGAGGACGACGGATGCTGCACGCTGCCACCGGGCTCCCCTGTGCCTGTCACCCAGGAGCACGGTATGCTGGACGATGACGACGGATGCTGCATGCCACCATCAGGCTTCCCTATGCCAGTGTACAAGGACGTTGGTGGGGCTACCCCGGTGCCTGCAACGTCGGTCGCCTGCACGGTTTCGCAGCCCCCGCTTGACCTTGGGGGCTCGATCGAGAACCTGGTTCTCACCCCGCCACGTGCTGCCCGGATGGACCGAGACGCGTCAGGCGATGACGACGACGACGATGCAGCCAGCGCGCTCCTCTCTCCATCGCTCAGCAGACGCATCACGGGGTTTGCCCAACGGGTGTTGAATAAGGCTGCCTCGCCCTTGTTGCAGCTGCCCGCAACACCCCTGCTGCGGACCAAGGTCTACGACCCCTCGTCCAAAGTTTCCCTCAGGAGCGCGCGAATAGTGGCACAACAACTACCCAATGTCCCGGTCGCCAGGCGAGGGGGAGCCCTCGTCATACAGCGGCTGGCAAAACTGGAGGCAAGAACGGTGGCGTAGGCCACACAGAGGTACCAGACCATGTTCGGCGATGACGGCCCTATTGACGCGGACACCGAATCCATGCGGGAGCTCTTCCCAGACCTCGCACACCCATGGCGCAGCCGTCAGGGCACCCGCGCATGAGCGCCACCACTAATCCTTTGCTCGAAGCCGGTGCGCGCTCCTTAGGTTGTCTATTTTGTGAGTAATCCACTTAGGAGGAGAGATATGGAAGCCGCGCTTCATGTGATATCTTAACTCCTAAAAACGCGTGAAAACATAGGTGTAAAAACTCTTCTTCTTAAATGCAATGATGCGCAAGTCTTTTGCATATTCGAGGAAAAAAAGAGCTATCTTGTGAGTTGGCGCAGGTACTCCACAAATGCTGTTACTTATCTTGAGCTTGGTATATGTGAACTGTATAATGATCATCGCCAGACATATTCCCGGCCCCCCCCCCCCCCCCCCACACACACCACACACACACACCCCTTTGTAGATTGCCAGCTTCTTCAGATACCTCTCAGGAAACATGCGACCGTAAAATACCATTCTATAAATAAATACTTTGTCATTAAGCATTTCGGCTGGTAACATTTCCATGAGGTTTATGTTTTCAATTGCAGAAAGGCTAACCTTGAACAAGGCACTGGATCGAATGGCAGACATTCTTGGTAAACAATCTTGTCCTCACACTATAAATCAGGCTTATGTTTGATTAGCCTTAGCCTCAACTTTTTTGTTGATTAGCTTGGTAGCTGAGCACACAATGGACGCTATAATAAGCTCATCCCAAATTATTACATCATAGCTTATCGTTAATGAAACTGATTATCAGCTAACTTTGTCTCTTCGGTTAACTAATTTGTTTGGGGTGAGATTATGTATGCTCATTTTTATTGCCACATATTGTGTCATCATATTTACTGATCTTGAACTTGTTGGCCTTCAGATGAATGTTTAAAAGCTGGTAAACTTGAGCTGCATCCGCTTCAGACGACTGAAACGGAAGGTAAGTTCACACTTTTTACATCCACCAAATAAACTGATTGTTTGCTCTGTTCATCAATAAAATTGATCCTTACTAAGAATAAATATGCATTGTTAACTATTTTTTCGCATCTCTTATTTGGCTGACACTTCAGTGTAACAGCCATGTCAGGCTTTGATGTTTTTTTTGAGAGAAGTCAGGCTTTGATGTGTTTCTTTGCAACTCATAAGTAATAAGTACCTTGATATCTCATAGCTTCCCTTTTAACTGTTTAATTAGTTACAGGTACTGCTGCTGCTCCAGTCTTGCAGACTATCTCTAGTAGCTTGACATGCCCTGCTATATTCACTGGGATGCCATCAGTTGCAAATGCTGGTAAAGTGGCAAATTGCATCCTAAGAACACCTGCTGCTCCAACTTTCCATACTATATATTTTATACTTAAACAACCCCTCCTTGACAATTATATATTAGTGACAAATGCAGGTAAATTGGCAAGCCATGTGCCACATACTGGTGCTCCACTCTTGCAGCCTGTGCTTAGTAACTTAAGCGGTTGTGGAAACTCTGGTACGTATCAGATTGATGGCAAACGGATGTATGATAATTAAGCAGCCTTGTTTCGCACCAGCATAAGACTCCATCCCTAAAACTGATGCATTATATCATATAGGTTGTCCAGATATCTCAAATGTACAGTGCATCTTCCTGATGTTGCTGTACCCAAAGTCTTAAGATTCGAGAAGCTTTATTTACTAACCCGGAATCCAAATGGTCATATTTCTCATGGTTAGCTTAGGACACCTCACCAGTAAATTTGAATTTTTTAATTCATTTTACAACATGATGTAATATATACCGTTACCAAAGTTTTTACTGAACAGAAGCTAATACTAGTAATAACTAATAGGTGCTTGCTGGACTGCAGATGCTGGCGGCGGCAATCGAAACCTAAGCTGAGGAGATCCATGGCGCGAGCATAACTCCAAGCAGGCGAGTACCAAGCTGAGGAAAAAGATTAAGCACTCTACGATTGCTGTTAGATTATCTATCTACTATTAGGTTCAGTTGTTCTAGACTTCCAAATCCTGCATCTACTGGTTCGCACTATATGTGTTTGCGGCCTCCAAGTCCAATCCTACCTACCTTTGTCAGTGTCATGTATCGTGCAACTCTGCTTCTTGAGAGTGTGAGGTGTACCTGGGAGCTACTATATGCATCTACTATGTTTAAACTATCATTGGTGAAGCCATTCTTGTGAAGTATCATTATCAGAGCCACAATCACAATCATGAATCATTAGGGTGCGGACAGTCGAGAACGAACCTGAGACGACCCAGGAGTAACATCAGGATCAATCACCTATGTCAACATGAGAGAGAATCTAGAACAATACAAACAAAGTAAGAAAACAAACACAGAGCTTCACCACGCGAAAAAGAGCTTACGGTAACGATACTCATCAAACTTCTCGTGTGAAAATCAATAGTATCAACACAGAAGTTCTTATGGTACATCAAAAGAGGCACATGTCGAAACGAGCAACCTGTGCAGGGTTCACAATGTTAGCTTTAGTTTCACATGTTCACAAAAACAAACCACCCTACTAATCCAAGATGACCCCACAAAGTCAATCAATCTAAGGTCTGTGTAAACTCCTTGCATCACTTTTGTCCAAAGCCCTAGGTACGGTCGAAGCCTCACCAGCACTCCGCGGCAAGACGAGCAACAAGTTCTCCTTCAATAAATCTAAGGGAGAGAAAGCGTTTAAATCTTACCCTCTGAACTCGAGCCTTTGCCCTCACAAATACAAACTCTCATCCCCCAGATTCCACTATTGCTCATAAAAGTTCCTCCCAATCTCGTTAGTACTGGTAAACTACCTTAATGAGATCTTCAACAGGAGGAAATTTATAAGAGGGATCTTCAATCTCTGTGAGAAGTGGATCGTTCTCTTCCTTCATAATGTGCAGTAAAAATGCACAACTAGAATACATGCAACTGTAATCAGCAGCGGTCTGAATGACAGTGGGAAGATACTCGTATTGGCGGCATAACCAATTAAAAAAGACGTGAAACCACCATACTCCCAGCATGGGTCTTCAGGCTTTGCACCAAACTTATCAAAGCAGCCACGGCTTAATTGCCAAGTCTGGTTGGCAAAATGAAGTTTGAATCTTTCTCTTCTAGTTTTTTTTACAAGTAAGCCTTTTTTGGCGCTCCACTTTCACAATGTCTTCACGCGCACTTGCCAAAGCCTTCTCCACTTTCTCCAACTTCGTAGTAGCCTCCAAAACATTTTCCTGTAGCCGAAAATTATTTCTAACACATTCCATTCTCTCCACCTCTTTCTTAGTCAGTTGGGCTTTCAAATCAGCAATCTCATCAAACAACCTTTTCTTCTCAATAGTTGAAGATTGAGCTTCAGATTCTAGTGGCCGACGAAGTCCACGTGCCAGCAAAACATTCTGCAAATGAAAAAGCAACTGAACACTAACAAATCAACAAATGAAACAAATTGAAATCTCAGTCACCTTGTATGACAAAGCAACAGTAGCATCAGCAAGTTCAAGCGAAGGTTTTCCGGCGAGCTCAGCCTCAGCGTCTGGAACATCGAAGGCATCATCAATGCTTTTAGACAACTGTATTTCAGAATACTTCAGAAGAACATTAAGCCTATCTAGCCCGGTTCCAACAAATTTAAACACATTAGTGGCACACCTTTGTTTTTGCAAAACTCCATGCAACGCCGAAATGCAGCTTCATCAATGCCGTCTGGCATATCAATTGTCATAGGAGCATCTGGAACAATATCACCAGAGCACTTCACATCAACAATGATCCCTTTAAGCAAAGGAGACCGGTCAAACAGCTCACCTAAAACCAAATATGATCAAATCAGAAACAATAAAAAGAAGCTATAAATAAGACGACAAAGTAGCACTGAAGAAACAAACCCATGGTAACGTCTTCTTCAAGCTGCACGTACAGAGACATGACTCCTACTAACAACGTCAATTGTCGAATTAACAAAGCGGGAAACATGTGCAGTCTCCGCCTCTTCATCACCATCATCATCATGATCAAAACACACCGGAGCAACAACAGTCCCTTGACGAGGAGCTCCAGCGCCACCTGTAAGAATCCGTATTTTTATGCAACAATATATAAAAAAAATCTTTTTAAAAATTTCCATGTAATGCATGTTGCATGTAGCAAATAAGTTAACATGTTTATAAGAAATAGTACAAGCGTATAGACAAAGCTACATATTTAAAATTTCCAAAACGTTTTATAATTTGGAATGCAGGGAATAGTAAATAGGGTTATCCATTGGGATGGGATCTGAATCTGTCCTACGCAAGGAAGCACCCTGGCCATCCTTGTGCTTCAGATCCCCATAGAGTGCTGAACCCAACCATCATTTAAATGGCACTAATTTGATGCAACAATATTTCCAAAGAAAAGCTTATTTATTATTAAAACATACCACTTGGGCTTACCCCAATAATTTGATGCGGAGTATCTGTTTTGGTAGCTGAAGTTACATAACCGTTACCAGAAGTTTCACAAATATTTGATTCCTGCAGAAGCGTGTTCAAAGCTTCTGCTGTTGATGCCCAAATATAATGACACAAATCATAATCCTCCTGACTGTAGTCTCCTCTAGTCATCACATAACACAATGACTTAGCCTCCTTCGCTAAACCCTTCGATCGAAGCATCATATTGTAATTGTTGACAAGAAGTTTATCAGCATAGTAATAAAGGGAATAAATGACACACAACAAAGAATACATATATAGAACAAAAACTGAAGAAACATGTAGATGTAGCAGTAGTTCTGGTAAGGGCAGAAACATACCACCATGGCGCCAGCAGCAGCAGAAGATTTAGTACCTTTATATAGCATGAGAGCACAGGCAATCTGCTTTAGTTGTTTGCTCAGGATGATCAATGGAGTGGTGTCATCAAAACCAGATTCCAGCAACTCGACTAATAAGGTGTTCACTTTTCCAATACACTTTCAAAATTGGTTGAAAAGAGTTAGCAAACATCAAACAATAATTTGTACTGGAAAACAGGGAAGCCCCATATGCAGTTTGTAACAGGCATATGTTATATACCAATAAGGCTGCAGCTGCAGTAGGATACTCATCCTCTGATTGTATCACGTGATTCGCACCCTTCTCGATTTCTTCATCAGCCAATTCATCAGGACTGGAAGCGATATAGCGCAACTCTGTTTCAATACACTAGAAGGGATTGATATTTTGCATGCGTTGCATTGGGGGCAATGAAAAAGTTACTGATTAGCATCTGAACCAGTAAGAAAAAAATTATGATATATGTAGGCCAGAGTGGTTTCATTGCATACATATGTAATGTAGGCATGCAAGAGGAGGACATATTATTACCAAACTGGCTGCAGCATCCACGACGTAATCAGAAGCAATGAAGTCCCCATCTCTGTCAGGTTCGTTGGTGACGACACAGCGGCTAGGCTTGCCCTCATCTCTGTCACGCTTCCTTCTGGCATGGAGATCGGCAAGCCTAGCAGCATTGCGGCAGAAATAGGCCTTGTCTTTCTCTGGCTTCTCGTTGGCGCAGAGAGCGGCAATCTCGCCGGCATTCTGGACGAAATACTCCTTGATGTATTCCTCGAATGTAAGGCACGAGCCTTTGCCATCCCCATCCTTCCTCGAGGAGATCTAGAGTTAACATAGGCCGGGCAGCAGAAAGGGAGAAGTACTGGTCAGATATATATTCAGATCCAACAAAGGACGGTAATCAGATCCAACAACGGCAAACTTAGCAGATCCGCAAATACTGGTAATGGTAGAAATTTAAAAACAACACGAATTTGAATACTGTGTAAGAAATTAAAACAAGGAGAAATTGATGAATGCGTGTACATACCTGGGTGACCGACTACGCATGTTGGCAGTATTTCAGCCACGTCGAAGACGCAATGATCCAGTTCTCGCAGCTAAATCTTGGACTCGTACCTAGTCGGGTTTTGCCACATCTCGCTGTCGTCGCTCTCATGGCTGTCATCGGAATCGTAGCCTCCGAGGCGGCGGCTCCAGCTGCAGTAGGGAACGACGATAGCCATCCTACTACCGCCGCCGCGGCGCTTAAAATTGTTCAGTTTTCCCGCTAGGTCGTGCTGAATCGAAAATCAAATCTCCATCCCCACAACAAGATGACGTGGCATTCTTTTCAACCAAATTAAATACTAGTATGTAAAAAGGATTGTTGGAGGACATTTGGTACGGTACGGTTAACTGGTGATGCTTTTAGAATGTCAATTCTATGTATGGTGCGATTTTATAAGTTTGTAATCTAATTGTTGTAAAGGAAAAACTCTTAATCTAAAATCTTATTATTATTATTCATTTCATTTCATTAATATTCTACTACTGGAATAAGTAAGATTTATCTAGAATTTATCGTTGCAATCCTAACTTTACAACAACATAATATATGCTTCTGATTAACTAAACCACGTGAATCCACTTTTCAAATTATCTTGCCAGTAAAAGGAGGCCTATATATTATTGGAGGTCCTGAGAGGTGGGGCCGAGGGAGCACGCCTATACATGTTGTGCTTCCATTCCATGCATGCCGAGAGGTAGAGAATAATAATAATAGTAATAATGAAAATAGAAATTATACGTGTGCCGAGTAATGCAAGGTCGTCGCGCGTCCATGGATAGATCAAGCCTCCCTAGATTAAATGCACGCTAGCTATTAGCTGCATGCTGTGTGTATGTGTGTGAACCACACGACCGGCCGTCCACTTTTTTATTTTTTTGAGAGGAAAAAAGTTCGCGGAATGCTATATCCTCGCACGCGTAGGATCTCGTGTCTCGGCGCATGCCCCGTCTCCCTGGTTGGATTCGCGCTCGCCTATCCTCGAGCCGTCTAGTTCGGCCGACCCCATCACCTTCTCCCTCGCTCGGGTCGCGGAAGCTTATCAGAACCCTAGATGAGGAGAAGAAGAAGAGGAAGCTCACCAGAACCCTAGTGGAGGGAGGAGAGAGTAGAGAAAGAGAGAAGGAGGCTTACCTTAGTGGGTCTGCCATGGCCGACGCTGGATCCCCCCAGATCCGCCATGACTGAGGGCTGGATCCATGGCCAGCGAGCTCGTCGTGGGTGGGGTATGGAAAGACTGTGGGACGCGGGCATGAGAAGGAGGCCTACCTCGTTGAATCTGCCATTGCTAGGGCTGGATCCACCGGTTCCGCCATGGCCGTTGTTGTATCCGTTGGATCCACCATGGCCGATGAGCTCGTCGCAGGTGGGGCGCGGGGAGACCATCGGACACAGGCATGAGGAGGACGCCACTGGGAGGAGCTCACTGGCCACCGTCGCCAATCCTGGTGAGAGAGTGGGAGAGCGACATGGAGAGGAAGGTCTGCATCGTCAACCTTGGTATGGGAGCTAGAGAGCACGTGTGGGGAAGGGGAAAGTGCATGCGAGGCTGCGGATGTAGAGGAAAGGGTGTGCGGGCCTGAAAGAAAAAGAATGCACGCTCATTATTTAGAAGGTGGAATTCGCCACGTGACATGCAAAATGACCTCCATTTGCTACTGGACACCAATACATTGATTACTGAAAGACACTCTGATTCTTGGTAAATTTGTCGGTATACACTTTGTTCAACAAAATAGTCATTTATAGCTTTTGAGTAGAGAGAAGTGCCATAAAATGTCCTTTTTGCCCTTGCCCCTTTCTTCTTCATCCTCTCTCTCCTAGTTAGCAGCGAGCCAGCGAGGCAGCCATGGGCAGGCCGGAGCCTGCTCACGCCCTGGCCACGGCCCTGCGCGCCTGGGTCGCCGGGCGCCTTCTACACCGGCGCACCCATCCCTGTGTTACTCTTCTCTGAAGTTTTTCCTAGACGACGGCGCCAGCCTAATCTGTGCCCATGGTGGCAACCTCCGCGCCCGCCGACCATGGCCGCTCCAGCTCCGGCGAGGTCGTGCCGGTACCTCCATCCGCCCCATGCCTTCCTAGGCTATGAGCCTAGCCCCGAAGATGGATGCACCCACTACGCCTCCCTAAAAAGTTTTGGAGTAAATATCGTGATCGGTATGCTCGCGTGGCAAGATGACAAACACATACACAGTGTACAATATCGTGTGGCCCACACATGACGAATATTGGAGGCATGAAGTAGACGTCCCATGCAATTGCTATCACTTGGAGGCAGTTGGGTCTACTGTGTGTGTTGTGTGGGACGTGTAGGTCACACCATGACGCTCGATGCGCCATACAGGCATACATCATCTTCGCGTGCCTACTATTAAAAGACAACGTACAACAGAATATCTGTAGGACATTTAGTAATAAGATAATAAAGCGTGTTGTGCATCGAATTCACCTGCGCGCCCACAGGAAGCGAGTTATTCGGGGCGAGCTCCAGTGAAAAAAACGGCCACTAGAAATCCAGTGAAGATACGCATGTTGACGTCCATTTCGGTCAGATCTGGACCTGAAATCAAGCCATAGAATGCGGACAAGCATGAGGTTCTAATGGACACCATCGGAAAAGCCATGCAAACTGCAGTTCATGTGAAAATTCTAAAATCCCAGTCCAGAGGCACACACTAACATACATTTCGATCCACGCCACTGGCCAGAAATCTAGCTAGGCATGCAAACACGAGGTTCTGACATGCTCCATCAAAAAGGTAGGTAAACCATGGTTCACATGAAAACAGAAAGATCACAAAGAGAGACGTGGCTGAAGTCCCTCTAGCACACTTCTCTACATCACACCCACAAAAAAGAAAAAAATGCATCACTTGGAGCCCGCGAACTCCTCCATGACATCCTCTATGGAGGTCCCCAAGTACTAGTTTCCCCTGTTCCTCTTTGGTGGCCGCTGTGGCCAGTCATGGAGGAAGATGACAGACAGGACCCGTCGTTGTACGTGCCCATCCTTCGCTGTATCATGTCAGATAACATTTGTACATAGATGGATTAGGCAAGTCAAACTGTGCCGATCAATGCAAAGTTGTCACACGAGACTATACATCATGTCGTGCTTCCATTCCATGCATGTTGTGTGCATGTGTGTGAACCACCTGGCCGTTAGTCTACATTTTTGTTTTTTGAGAGGAAAAAATTTGGGGAATATTATATCCCGCACGTGCAGGATCTCGGGTCTCGACGCGCACATAGTCTCCTCCGTCGGATTCATGCTCACTCATCCCCAAGCCATCTGATTCGGCTGACCCAAGCACCTTCTCTCTCGCTTGTGCATCAGTGCTTTATCAGAACCGTGTGCTGGGGAAGCTGACTAGAACCCTAGAGGAGGAGAATAAGAGGAAGTTCACTGGAACCCTAAAGTAGGGAGGAGAGAGGAGAGAAAGAGTGGAGAAGGCCTATCTCGGTGCATATTCCATGGCCATGGCTGGATCTTCATAGCCAGGGTTGGATCCACCATGGCTGGTGAGCTCATCACAGATGGGGGTGCAGGGAGACAATGGGATGCAAGCATGAGGAGGAGGCCTACCTCAATGGATCTGCCATGACTAGGGCTAGACCCATCGGATCCGCTATGTCTGGTGCTGGATAAGCTGGATCACCCATGGGTGAAGCCAAAACCACCATAGCCGACAAGCTTGTCGAGGGTGGAGGCGCGTGGAGCCGTGGGACACGAGCGTGAGGACGACACCAACGGGAGGAGCTTGTCGGCCGCCTTCGCTAGTCCTGGTGAAAGAGTGAGGGAGTGTGGGAGAGTGTGTTCGTGGGATCCTACCCCGTGGAATATATAAAGGAGAGCAGGGCTCCCTAGATTAGGACCGGAACACAACCACAACAGACCTCACGGTCTACGAGCACAGGGCGCAATATACTATATCTACCTCAGCTTGGACGTAGCTTGCTGTGACTTTCCGGTGCACCAAACCAGTATAAATTGTTATCAACTGTGTTTACCATCGAGTTCCTGCATACGCCGACACCCCTCTGAACAAAAGGCATCTCGGGTACCCCCGTGGCAGGCTATCGGTGGTAAAACATCGACAATGGAGGCCTCAAAAAGAATATACACTCATAATTTAGCATTCCCTAGAAAGTTTTGAAGTAAATGTGCTGATTAGTACTTCACGCATTGCAAGATGACAAACACATACACAATGTACAATATTGTGTGGCCCACACAAGACGAATGTACTATGCATGGATTGACATGGACATATGTAAGGGTGATAGTATACTCTTGGAGAATTGGAATCTTGGAGGCATGAAGTAGACATCACACACACACTCTATCTCTTGTGGGGCGTGTAGGGCACACCGTGATGCCCAATGCGCCATACATCTTCATCTTTGTGGGCCTACTATCACAAGACAATGCGTACAATAAAATATTTGTAGAAAATTTAATAATAAGATAGTAAACCACATTATACACCCGCACCATTGGCCAGAAATCTAGCTAGATGGAATGCGGGCAACCACGAGGATCCAATGCACACACCAGTGGAAAAGCCATGTCCTTACCCCTTGAACCATGGATCTCACATGATTTCCTCGCTTACCAAACTGGTGGCCACTATCTTGACGAGTCAAAAAACATATCCTAATATTGCGCTATCATATCTCTTCATAAATACGCTTGCATCCTACACCTCTTTTGGCACATCTATCTCGAGCATTAGTTTCAATAGTTGTATCATCAAAATCATGCAATGATACATTTAGTAACACACCACTGACTTTATGTCTTGTCCTTGTGACGTAGTCATGTTTTCAATGTTGTGCATCCAGTCCTGGCAACCGTAATCGTTGTGCCATTGGGATCACACTTAGTTGAGCATGGCCACCGCATCATATATCATAAGGGAAGAAGAGGTGTTAGGGAGGAAAATGAGGGGAACAGAGAATTTGTGGGACATGTGTTACGATTTATTCTTCCCATTTTACCCCACTACAAAGTAGGAATGTTTTTGGCCACTACAAAATACTGTTATCGCTACCGATTGACCCTGGCCACTATAGCTTTGTGTATTTTACCGATAACATTTGGCCCTAGTCATTGGTGAATCCTAGGTCCGCCAATGAATCATGATGTGGTCCATTCCATGCAAGTTGCATGTATGTGTGTGAGCCACCCGGCTGTGAGTCTACATATTTGTTTTTTAGGAAAAAATTTTCTGGTGAATGTTAAATCCCACACGCACAGGAACTCATAAATCGGTGCCCACACTATCTCCTCCGTCGGATTCGCGCTCGCACATCCTCAAGCCATCTAATTCAGCCGACCCAAGCACCTTCTCCCTCGCTCACGCATCGGTGCTTCACCAGAACCGTGTGTGCTAGGGAAGCTGACTAGAACCTAGAGGAGGAGAATAGGGGGAAGCTCATCGGAACCCTAGAGGAGGGAGAAGAGAGGAGAGAAAAAGTGGAGAAGGCCTACCTCGGTGGATATGCCATGGTCGGGGCTAGATCCGCCATAGCCGGGGTTGGATCCACCATGGCTGGGGAGCTCATCATCTGTGGGGGTGCAGGGAGACCATGGGACGCGAGCATGAGGAGGAGACCTACCTCGATGGATCTGCCATGACTAGGGCTGGACCCATCAGATTCGCCATGTCTGGTGCTGGATATGCTAGATCACCCATGGCTGAAGCCAGAACCACCATAGCTGACAAGCTTGTCGAGGGTGAGCAGACGAGCGTGAGGACGACACCACCAGGAGACAACTGACAACAGTCCAAAGATGGCAGCAAACGCTCCTCGCTCGCTCGTTACCCAGGCTATCATCCGAGTTTGGAGAATTGCACCGTGCGTGGTCCCAAACATAAACATGTTTAATTTCTAATAAAGCTATGTGCTATGGACTATGATGGTCACAATATCATCTCTTCCATTTCTTCTCCTGACCCATTTGCCTGCTTGGAATTCTTGGTTGTTCCAAACACGCATTGAGCGCGGGACCATGTGGCATCCTATCCATCCATCCCATCCCCAAGCACCAAAACCTCAACAAAGAAGGAACAATGCAAACAAGGAAGAAAGAAAATCGAGCTCGTATTTGTTCGCTATGTGTTACGCAATGCAATGGAAGGCAAGCGTAGCCACTTGAGCCAACCATCCCCAACTGCCAAGCATGTGCTGCGGGGCAGAATAGCTGCCAAGTTTTCCTTTCTGCCGCCACTAACACACAGCCCCGGATCGAATCAGAGCTGGTGAGCGCCTGGTCCCACCCAGCCATCGGAGACCCGCAACGCAACGCGCTCATGACCGGGAGTCAGTCCACCCCCCAACTGTAGGCAGTCGACACGCATGACCTCGACGCATCCGCGACGCTGGCCCACGCGTCAGCGAGACACGCGCCGGCCTCATCTCCCCCACCGGCATTCCTCTGCCTCTCGCAGATCGCACTCTCGCTCTCCGCCACTCCCGCTGAAAACCCCAAGGCGCACCAAACCCTAGCGAGCGAGCGAGGCGATCAGCGACCGGCGAGCGCAATGAAGACTCTCCCGGCGGCTTGCAACCTAGAGCCGGCGGTTGTGCCCGCTGGTTCTGCGGCGGCGGTGGCGACGCAGCAGCCCACCACGCCCGCGACCAAGAAGGTGGCGGAGCAGGAGGAGGATCCGCGCCTCCGGTGTGCGTTCATGCGGAAGGTCTACGGTGTCCTCTCCCTGCAGTTCGCGCTCGCCGTAGCAATCGCCGCCACAGCCTTCTTCGTCCGCCCGATCCAGCGCTTCTTTGCCTACGGACCCGCCGCCGCTATCATCCTCGCGTCCCCGCTCATCGGTGCACACAGCATCGTTGCTTCCCTTTCTCTCCTTCCTTTCCTATGGTTTGGATCATAACTGCGCGGTTTTGTTTAATTATAGTTTGTGCAGTCATGTTCGCCATGCTCGAGTACAGGGAGAAGCACACCAGGAACCATGTCCTGCTCGCCGTGTTCATGCTCTGCTGCAGTCTCAATATGGTTTTGTCCGTGTTCACCACCATGGGTATGTACAGACGATTCCTCTTCATCCCCCTCCCCTCATGTCCTTGTTTTTGGATGGACGAAAAATGGAACTAGACGTATATATGGTGAAATTCTGGTGGTTTTGGGGACCATGAGTCGTCTGCTTAATTATCTTTATTAGTATGCGTGGAGGGATACAGTTCTCGTTGGTACTGTCATGGATCTGTGATCCTCGACCGCTCTGGGGAAATCATATGGTTTGAGATTCTCAAAATTACTGAGAATTCAGGATATGTTTTCCATGTCATGGACTCTGAAAGCTTCCATTAGAATTTCGCCTATTTTAAGTTGCTGGGAATTTCCCCTATTTTTTGTAGTGGATCATGTGTCACCACGCCATATAAATGCGCAATCCCTGCAAATGGTTTTTTTGTTTAATGAACAGTTTCTACAATGTTTGCAAATGTCACTTGCTGTTGTTTACATACAGTTAATATGTTTTGTTGTACATGTCCTATTTTCAGCCGATTAGCATTTCTTGTGGCACCATATTTATGAGCCAACTGTTGTCTACTGTTTAAAATTAACTTGCTTGTACTTGTCACTCTGCATGTGTTTATATGCATTTCAGTTGAGATTGAGACCAGCCAATGTGTTGTTTTCTAACCTACCAATTATTTGTGGTAGACATCATTAATAAGACTTAATTTGTGCATTTTTGTGGTATATCTGTTGCATCATCTTTGTACTCTGTAGTTTTTTTTTCCTTTTACAACAAATTGGGCCTTATGAATATTCCAGATATATACTAATAACCCTTGCCGACTCAGCATTCATGCACGGTCCATTTGTGAAATCATTGGTGCATATCTAGGTTGTGTTTAACGTTTATAGAGCTGAAATGACGAACCTAACTTACTTAATCTTTCATGCTCTTGAAACCTTCAAGCATATTTCTGGTTACCTTGAAGCCTATTTCTTGAGTTTCTTAATTCTAGTAGCAAATGAAATACTAATGCTCGTGTTATGTGAACAGACATAGCGTTTCAGCAAGCTGCCATATATCCTTATTGTTCTGGGGCTCACCCTCTTCGCCATCTGGGCCACCAAGAGGGGCTACGGCTACGACTTGAACGACACATTCGCCACCCTGCTTACCAGCCTCAGCGCGCCGCTTGCGTACACCATCGCTGTGGTTCGCCCTGTCTTCCTCTTCCTCTCAATAGATCTGTGTTCTCCCCGTGTCACATGTTTGGCTTGCACTGTCTTACGCTGATCCCCACTGCAGATACCCTTCACGCTGAATATGGTGGACATAGCCATCTGTGGGTTCCTGGCCACCCTGCTGTTCTCGGCCGCCGCCGCCGTCGATGACGCGAACCACGACGATTGCGGTGGCAGCGACGACGACGCTTACGCGCCTCCAGCAAATTAAAGAAGCGCAAAGAAAGCGGATCCTTCCGTGTACAGCACGTGTAGCGCGTGCCTGTTTCCATGGAAGCATGTATGCCGCAGTAGTTGTGTGTGTAGAATAATGCAGCAGAAGAGTGGGCATGCACACGCTATCTTGGAGGCAGCTGACTACTACTATGTGTGTATGTGTGGCGTGGCGTGTAGGTCACACTGACGCCAGATCGATGCATCAGACATCTTTTTTGGCTCGACCTAGTATGACAAATAAGTAATTAAACAACGCTACCAGCAGAAAAAGGTAAATTTCGTGCGGTGTGCCCATCCTTCGTTATACCATGTCTGAATCATCTGGATAGATATATTGAGCTGCTAGAACATAGTATGTATCATATCAATATCTCAAATCTGAACTATAGATAGGTTAGGTATCAAATCTAACTATTATTTTTTATGAGAAATCTAACTATTGTTTTGACGTAGACTAAATTGCTAGTCAGAATCTAGTCAAACGTCTATTGGTCAATCGGCGTGCCCATCTTCGCTGTGTCTAAATCACTAGTACAGAAACTTTTTGCGAGGCGGGTGTTTTAAATTTAACGTGACGAGCAAAGGCATCCTTCGTCACAGTTAATCATGACTTCACCGTGGTGGACGTCAGCGCCAGCATTGCTAGTTAGAATCTAGTCAAACGTCTATTGAGACAGGCACGTTAGGATGCCCGGCTCAATTAATCATTTGAAAAAAAAACAACAAAAAACCCTAGCGAGTCCGATTGAGGCCATCGCTGAGTCCGATCGAGCCCATGGTCAAGAGCACCGGATCCTGTGTCACCACGCCATATAAATGCACAATCGCTGTCTTTAGTCTTTACGTCTGTGCAAATGGTTTTCAGTGTTATGAACAGTTTCTACATTGTTTTACATACAACTTGCACCATGTTGATGAGCCAACTGCTATATCTAAAGTTCAAGACTTGTGACTCTGGATGTGTTTCCATGCATTTCAGTTGGGACTAGCCAATGTGTTATTTTCTAACCTACCAATTCTTTGTGGTAGCCATCGTTAATGATACGTTAATTTGTGCTGTTTGTGGTATCTGTTACATCATCTATATAGTTTTTTCTTACAACACTGGGCCCTATGATTAATTCTACGTAGTATAAACTTATCCTTTTGCTAAAACGGCTTTGATGCATGGTCGTTTTGTGAAATCATTGGTGCATATCTTCATTGCGTTTAATGTTCATACTTTATAGACCTGAGATGAACCTAACTTCCTTTTGTCATGCGCTCTACATACAAAGAAATCATATCTGTCCAAACCTTCAACCATTCTAAAAAAACAGTTTTGGTTACCTTGAAGCTACTACTATAGTACTATTGAATTGCATATCTCTGCCCTCCGATTAGTGCTTTATACAGAATCTTGAATCTTTAGTTTCTAATCCTCGTAGCAAATGAAATACTACAGTATAATGCTCATGTTATGTGAACAGACATGGCGTTTCTGCAAGTTGCCGTCATTGTTCTGGGGCTCACCCTCTTCGCCATCTGGGCCGCCAAGAGGGGCTACGACATCAGCGACACATTCCCCGCCCTGTTGACCTGGCTCGTCGTGCCGCTTTCGTACACCATTGTCCTTGTTCGCCTATCTTCCCTCTTTTCTTTCAGTAGATCTGTGCTCTCTCCGCGTCACATGTTTGGCTAGCTCACTGTCTAAGGCTGATCCCCGCTGCAGATACCCTTCCCGCTGAAAATGGTGGGTCTAGCCATCTGTGGGCTCCTGGCCACCCTGCTGTTCTACGGTGCATTCGTCGTCTATGGCGTTTTCAACAACGTCCACGGCGACGACTGCAACGGCGGCGGCAACGATGACGATGACGACGAGACGCCTCCAGCAATGAAGCGCGAGACGAAGGAAAGCGGATCATTCGGTGTCCAGCGCGTTTAGCGTGCATGTTTCCATGGAAGCATGTATATATGAAGCAGTAGATGTGTGTGTTGGATGATGCAGAAGAGTGGGCGCTCCGGTACATGCATGTTTCCATGCATAGTGTTGCATGCACACGCTATCTTTGGAGGCAGCTAACTACTATGTGTATTGTGTATGTGTGGCGTGTAGGTCACACGGACACCCGATCGATCGATGCATCAGGCATCACAAATAAGAGAAACAAACGCGTACAACAGAAAAAAAAAGACTGGCTTTCATTAAATTAAAACCCCTTTTACAACTGAGACCTTAATATAAAATAAAATTATATTGAAGCACACCACTAGGTCTTAAAACTTCATCTTCCTCGCGTCCGGCGGTGTACTTTTCAGAAAATTCTATGGAAGTACACCAGACCTAGACCCGAGAACAACAGTCCCTACCAATAGAAGACTCCACGAACATGGAGACCGCATAAGAGGCGCAGTATGCTCAACCATTATAGTGAGTAAAGGGAGTCGAGAGCACATCGGTTGTATCTTCTAAAGGTTGAACTGAACATCGGATCCGACATTGCTAGCATCACCACCAGCAGCTAGAAGGGCTGATCCGCTGCTACCAGTAGCACCGACGGCCGAAAAAACGATCTCGTAGAAGGAGAAAAATAGATCTAATCCCTTATCGAGAAGAATTATTCCAACATACCTCGATCTCAGGAACGTACCATCACCATAGATGACGATGCATCTACCAACGATCTAGTACGAAGCAGGAAGCCAGATCGAAGACACACTACTGTATGGAACATCCGCTATGGGCGGTTTGGGTTTTTCGCAGAGGGCAAACGCGCCCGCTGCGAAGGTAAGGTCACGGAAAATCGTGGCCTCACCGTAGCGGGCGCTTTTTCTCGCCGCGGTAAATCGGTTTTTCGCGGCGGGCATGTTAGGAACGCCCGTCGCGGTTAATGGTTTCAAAAAAAACAAAAAAAGAAAAAACCCAGGAAAGGCCCAATGAGCCCGTCCACGGGCCCGTCGAGCCCATCCAGGCTACAGCGCCACCGCCGCCGGATCCGCGCCGTCCCCGTCGTGGTTTCGCGCGCGGCGTTGCCTCCCTCTGCCTAGAGGTGAGGGATCTGTCGCCACAGTCGCTGGGTGGCCGGATCCGCCCCTCGCTCCTACCGGATTTGTGCGTAGACGGTCATGTCCTTGTGCGCTGGATCTGAGATGAAGAGGAAGACGAGTGAGGGATATGGAGAGAGGAAGAGGTAGATGGATAGGAAGAGAGAGAGATGAACTCACCTACCTCGGATATGGAACCCTAGCACTACTCGCCAGAGGGGCCTCCACGCCGGCCGGGGAGGGAGGTGGGTCGCGCCGCTGCGGATCCGGCCGCTCCCAGTGCGCCTGGCCGAACGAGAGGCGCAACCACCACCATCGCTGCGGATCCAGAGAGCAGCACCGCCGCGGTGCCCTCCACCCGCGCGAGCAGCGCTGCCGTGCCGTCCTTTGCGCCGCTCTTCGCCCGTGAGAGGAGCGCCGCGCGAGCCACCCTCCACCCACGCGAGTAGCGTCGCCTCGCCTCGTGCCTCGCCCAGCGCCTCATGCCGCCGCGGTCAGGGGAGAGGAGGGGAGGTGGAGCGCCGCCATGGGAGGAACAGGGGTACGCTGCCGAGGAGAGGAGAGGGATTGCGCTGAGAGGAGAAGCGGGCCATGGAGAGGAGAAGCGGGCTCGGTTGGCTACGGCTTTGAGAGAGGAGAAGGCTGTGGCTGTGAGGAGGAGAGAATGACCGATGCTGACAATGAAAACCCTAACTCCTGTTTATATACGAAGCCCAATAAGACAACAGATTGGGCTTTTTCCTGGGCTCCAAGCTGGACTAGATATTTTTGTGGCGGGCCTTATAACGTGGCCGCCATGGTAAATAGATTTACCGCAGTGGGCCTTTAAAGATGTTACCGCCATGGTAAATAGATTTACTGCAGCCACCATGGTAACGTGGCCGCCATGGTAAATAGATTTATGCGCATAACGTGCCCGCTGCGGATACTAAAATTGTGCCCACCATGGTAAATCATGCGATTTACCGTGATGGGCAAAAATTGTGTCTGCCACGGAGGGCCAAATTCAACGCTGCAGAAGTTCTTTTTTGTAGTAGAGACATCGAAGCAGCCAACCAAAACCTAACCCTGATTATTACGATAGAAAGGAAAACAAACGGAGAAACAACCTATAAAAAACAGTATATCTACTAAAAACGATGGACCCCCGCTCCTACTCACCACCGGCAGGAGGCCGAAGGCGAGAGGAACGGGGGCCAGGCGGCGGCGGCGCGCAGAGGCAAAGTCGCCCTTGGAGGCGGCTGTGGCAGAACCTCCTAAATCATATGGCCCACACGCATGATTATTGTCTAAACAGACTCCAAATAACCATGACTGTGTTCCATACGATTTAAAAAGTCTGTCAGGTAAATCCCGAATTATCCACGATTTTCCGAGCAGGATCAATCGTTGAAGAGAGATATTGCAGTATTACAACAGTTTGATATAAATAAAATACCACGGAGTAAAATAGCGGAAGACTTACAATAACATAAGTTTACAAACCTCTGAGTTTCAAATATCTACAACAATAAGTTTAGATTATACAAACCATACTAGTAGTGGAGGAGCAATAGATTACAATACTAAACAAAAGCTCTGCCCAAGAGCTAAACACCTTACTCGTCGTCGCTTTCCTCGACGACTGTCATGCAGCAGGATGCAAAACATTCCTGCCCATGAGGCTCACCTGCAACAAGGGTTTAACAAACCCTGAGTACAAAAATACTCAACAAGACTGACCCGACGAAAAAGAAGGGTGGAGACTCAAAAAATGCAGGCTAGAGGGACAAGGTAAGGTCTATAGGAGATAAGAAATTTTGCAGAAAATCTTAACAAAGAAAAGGTTGCTTGAACTAGCTCCAATCATCAACCAACTTCATTATTGATCCTTAATCATTGTTCAAGTTATTACTACGATGATGAACAGTGATCGAGTCTTCTTCTCCGAGAAGCAACGGCGATTCGAATCCATTTTCATACCCAGCTGGGACCTAGGTCACTGGAATACCGGAGACTTTAACTCCGATGCACCCCAGGTGAACCGATATACCGGGATAACAACCGCAGCCGTATATCACCACATGGCACCCGTGAGCTCTGCGGCCCAGCGTACCGAGATACATGGGAACTTAAACCCCACAGTAAAACACACTATGACACAGATGGGATCTCTGGCCCCACGCTAGGTCACTCCATGATATACACGGCTCCAACCATCCGTATATCACTTTATGCATGTGGATTTTCTAATTTCTCGATATCGACAGATCACCATCGGACGTGAAACGACCTTGATTTCCACGAAGGGAAATCCACAGTGTCGGAGTGTAATATGACCATTTAAATCACATTACCCGATAACAGTTGAATCCATAATCCATACATCGAACAAAAGAGAGCAAATAGAGGGAGTTACAATAACTTATTACATCGCCACAGGGGCGGAATCAGAGTTCATGCAGCATAACAATAAAAGCTTGAGGTGCGGAAGCTATCTTCTCTCCAACTTGAGCGTAGGCACAAAACCCTCATTCGCTATACTCCCCAGAAGAGTACTCACTCCTTGAACCTGAAACCAAATTCTCAGTACGATTTGTACTGGCCACACTCCCACCCTATGCATTGCTTTGTGGAAGTGGATGCAAAAATAAGGATATCTCAAAAAGGAACATATAAGGCTGGGGTTTCCTATGAATTGTTCAAGTATATAAAACAAAAGTATAATAAACAAGTTTTAAACACAAATCCATTCCCTTCATCTATCTCCATCCATATCTGTAGCATCATCTCATCTCCATCCATATCTGTAACATCATCTCATCTTCCTCCAACACCCTCTCAGACTCTGGTCGACAAGCCAACTCCCTCTTGGCTTGCCTCAGCGGCCCGCAGCCCTCAAACTGGCTCACGGCCGGAAATCACACTCAGAGGAAGGTAGAACACTCCACTCACTAGTCCAGTGCATGCAAAACATAGGAAAGGTCCATAGCCGAGGATTCGGCATATGTATCGATCGATCAACCATACACTCTGCAGAGGTTTCACTAATCCACCAGATAACCATCATCGATGCACGCGCGCATCTAGGCAGATTTCGGGAGCCTACTGCCATAGGCGATGCCACTCTACCATCCAGCACTGGATCACTGGAACTGTGAAGAGAGCATGTATCCACTCCCGTAGAGGATGCCATGCCATGTACCCACTCCCAAAGGGGGTGCCATGATCGTCTCGGTAGGGTGTTAGCTCCATCCCATGCATATACCTTCCTACCACTTCTCGCCGAGCAGTAGTGGCATCGACCTATCCAGCGGTTCGACCGTCTCCCCCCATGGAGAGCGAGTGGAAAGCAAGAGATTCCTAGGTCCGGATACCAGCGCAACAGTTCCTAGATTTGACCAAACCGGGATATGTTCATCAGGGTTTATCTTTAACGTGCTACCACGGCACCTTCATCCTGGGCTCCACCTCTCCGAGGATCACACCCAAGGACCACCATCACATCTCAGTTAGCCCGCCACAGGCTCCTCTCATGGGAATGTCCAGAACCATTCCCTGGCAAGACTTGCTCCAAAAGCTCGTCGTAGATCCCGGCTCGATCGACTCAACCCTCACCCTACTCCCTACCGTAAGCTCCTCCCCAAACCCGGATACAACATCATCAGCTCACATGTCCATCTGAAACATCACTCACACATCCAGCCTGGCACCCTCCAGGCCTTCCCCGGGTTCATCACGTCGCATCAAAAAGTAAGCGAGTGAAGTATAGAAATATAAGCATAGCAGATAAGCAGGTGGCTATCATAACAGCGGGTAAGCAGGTGATAGTTTACAACAAGGTAGGGCTCATCAAATAAATACTCTATCATGCAATCCTAGCACAGGCATAGCATTATAGCAACATGAATGTAAAGCACTAGCCATACTATAGTTGTCATGCGTAATGGGATCTACGAGGTTGGATGGTGTATGGCACCTTCACTGACGTAGCTGTCGGACTTCTCCTGGTAGTCACTGTCGTCAAGCTTGTCCTCGCTCGAGCCTGTAACGAGATTTAACGGTCGCGGAAGCGACCCCAATAGATTAGCACAAAGAACAAATGCAAAATAGAAGATCCAAATACACTGAAACATAGCCTAGATAGATAGGGCTCGATTTATAGAAAATTTGGATATGTGGATCATAATTTTCGGAGCTCGTATAAATTAGATATGAATTTTCAAAGATTTAACCATTTTCTGAAAAGAAAAATGGCTCGAGGCTAAGGTCTCGAGGGGTATGCTCTCGAGGGTACGGTCTCGAGGGGATATGCTCTCGAGGGGTACGGTCTCGAGGGTATGCTCTCGAGGGATATGGTCTCAAGGACATGGTCGCGAGGATATGGTCTCGAGGGGTATGCTCTCGAGGGTATGCTCTCGAGGGTACGGTCTCGAGGATTAGGTCTCGAGGGGTATGGTCTCGAGGGTTACGGTCTCGAGGATTACGGTCTCGAGGGTTAGGTCTCGAGGGGTATGCTCTCGAGGGGTATGCTCTCGAGGGTACGCTCTCGAGGGCATGGTCGAAGACGGAAAACTGCTCTGCTCCCACAACGGTGCTCGGCCGGTGACAGCGAGGTTAAACATCCGACGAGGGGCTGCTCCAGGACTTCGCTAACCCGAGCATCGTCCTCGGGTCGTCAAGGCGGACACGTAGGTGGTCATCAAGTCGGGGGCTTGGTTTCGGCGACGTGCTTTACGGCGGACAGCGGCTCGAGGGTGACGGTGCTCGAGGTGTCGAACTCGAGGATCGACATATCGAGGTGTCAAACTCGAGGGTCGGTTTGTCGAAGGGTCAAACTCGAGGGTCGGTTTGTCGAAGGGTCAAACTCGATGGTCGGTTTGTCGAAGGGTCAAACTCGAGGGTCGGTTTGTCGAAGGGTCAAACTGAGGGTCGGTTCGAGCGCGTGATCTGTCTCGGACGAGATCGGCTCGAACGCGGAGTTCCTCCTCGGCAATCGGTGGTGGGGAAACCCTCGATTCCTGGTGCCACAAAGGATCTCTGGCACCATTAACCCGCCCGTCAGTTTCGGGACTTCTCGACGGCCACGTTGATGGGCTTCAGGGCGACAACTTTGCTTCCGGTGACGAGCTCTACGGTGGACGGTGGCTCGATGGCGACGGCGCTCGATGTACACTTCACACCGAGTCACTCCTACTCCAATTGGCAGCGTAGATGGACGGTTGGAGTCACGCAACACCTGCTCGAGGTGCCGGCGGTGACCAAAACATACGGCGGAGTCCGCGCGGGCAGCAACTCCCACGGCGGAGCTTCGACTGGTCCTCGGTGCACGACAACGGCACTCTGAGAGGGTCCACGGTCTCCATCTTGCCCACTCGATGCAGCTCGTCACGGCGGAGCTTCCCAGCTTCTTCCTGCTCCTCGAGGGTGGTCGATGGTGGCAGGAAACGACGGTGAATGGCGGCGTTCTGGAACGGCAACGTACTGACACATCGACAACAAGGTGGTTCGGGTCGGTGCTCTGGCGAGGCAAACGCGGAGCTAGGGTGTGCACGGGGTCCGTCTCATCAAGGCGAGCGCGGATCCAGAAACAACGGAGGTCGAGGCTCAACGGAAAGGTGGCTGGGTGATCTCACCACGGCGGAGCTTGGCGCGCGGCGATGAACTGGGCGGCTTCTGTTCCGGCATCCTCCCGATGCCGTGGTCCAAGGAGGCTCGGCTGGTCTCGTGTGTGTGTGCGGGTGTGTCCAGTGAGGTCGGTAGTGACCTGAGCCTACGCGCTCACGGCGGAGCGCCATGGCCAACAGCACGGCGGAGGGTTCGAGAGAGCAGCGATGGCGGTGCTCACCGACGGGTCGAAGAGGATGGAGGTGCGGTACAAATCCAAGCGGCTCCGGCTCACGGTACGGCTCCGAGTCGACGGTCTTCCTCCCCAACTCCAGCGGCGGCTTCTTCTTCTTCCCCGACTCCTTTCTTCCCCCTTCCTTCAGCTCTTCTCCAATCGAGGCTGGCAAGGTGGAATTGGGCTCCACCAGAGCGGTGGCGGCGGCCTGGGAACCCTAGGGTGCCGGGGTGCTTGCTTTATAGGGCGAACGCGGTGGTAGGTAGCCGACGGACGGTCGATCACGGCTTCTGCTTGATCGAGCGGCCAAGGGATGTCCATGTCAGCAGCTGAGGCTCGATCTGGGTCCAGAGAACAGTGAGAGGGGGCTAGGTAGTGCTGGGTGTCGAAGTTCTATACGACGGCAGCGTTCCACTGCGGTGACCGCGCAGGTGCGCGCGCGCGCGGAGAATCTTGCCTGCGGCCGTGGGAACTTTACGCGGGCTGGTCGGTCCAGGTGGCTTGCGGGCGCGCGTTGATGCGGGGCGACACTGGATCGAGCGGTCAAGGCAGGTTGCTTAGGAGCGACGCCGGGGAACAGTGCTGACGCGAGCACGCGCAGCAGGTCGGGTGACCTCAGCGGGCGCGATGACATGTGGGTCCCACTTCGGGGCCCCATCGTCAGCGACTCATCGGCAACGGAGGCTCGGTGCGGCGCGCGGACGCGCGCGGCTCTTGCTGGTCCGTCGGCCTGGTTGGGCCGCGCAGCGCGGGGTCGAGCGGCGAGCGCAGGCGAGCGCGCGTGCGGGTCGGCTGGCTGCTCGGGCCGATCTCCTCCTTTTCTTTTCCTTTTCTTTTTCTTTTTCATTTTTAAATATATTTTTATATATACTTATATATATATGGTGTGCTAAATTTGTGCAATAAAATAGTGAGCATACTGGCCCAAATAATGCTAGGGTATTATTCTCTTAATATTTATTTGTCAAAATAAATATTATGTTGTTATTTTTTAATAATCAACACATAAACCAAATAAGAATCCAAATCACTCTTTTTAATGCAATATAATGATTGAACAATTGAAACATTAAATTGTAACATGTGAACATAGAGCATGGTTATGAGATGTTAATTAATTTGCAACATATGAATACCATGCATGACATGCTAGGGTTGATGCATATGTAAGGGGTAGATGATGACATGTCGCACCACATCATTCAGGGTTTTGTCGAAAAATTTTGTAGTTCGAATTTTCGGGTTGTTACAGTCCTTCCCCCTCATTGGAATCTCGTCCTCGAGATTTAAGAGGTGTCATACCCTTCGAAGAGGTAAGGATACTATAGCAGAAGTTGATTCTCATCTTCCCATGTCGCTTCACGTTCAGAGTGATTGCTCCATTGAACCTTGCACATAGGGATAGACTTGCTTCGGGTCTCTTTGGTGTCATAACCCAAGATCTTGATTGGGTGCTCCTTGTACTCAAGAGTGTCCTAGATATCCAGCACATCAGTGGTGACTGCTTCCTCTTCTGGTACCCTTAAGCACTTGCGTAACTGTGAGACATGAAAAACAGGGTGTACTTCTGTTAACTCGGGAGGTAGTTCAAGATTGTATGCAAGCTTCCCAACTCTCTGACAGATACGATACGGTCCAACATATCTTGGGGCCAACTTACCTTTTACGTGGAATCTGATGGTACCACGAAGTGGAGACACTTTGAGGTAGAAAAAATCCCCAACTTCGAACTCAAGGTCTCGTCGCCTTTTATCGGCATAGCTCTTCTGTTAGCTTTGAGCGATCCTCAGGTTCTCTCTGACTTGAGCTACTCCTTCTTCGGCTTCCTTGATCTTGGCGGGGCCAAAGACTGCTCTTTTGCCTAGGTGGTTCCACGTCAACGGGGTTCTACATGGCTTGCCATAAAGAGCCTGGAAGGGTGACATCTTGATACTTGCCTGGTAGCTGTTGTTGTAAGAGAACTCAGCAAACGACAGACACTTCTCCCAATCTGTTCCATATTTGAGAACACTGGCACGAAGCATATCTTCTAGAATCTGATTCAACCTTTCTGTCTGACCATCTGTTTGCAGGTGATAAGCAGTGCTGTAATCAAGGTCAGTCCCAATGGACTCATGAAGAGATTGCCAGAATCGGGACATGAATTGTGGTCCACGATCCGACACAATACTCTTAGGAGCTCCATGAAGCCTCAAAATCTCCTTGATGTACAAATCTACCAACTGCTCTACACGTATCGTAGTTCTGACTGGTATAAAATGTGCTACCTTCGTCAGACGATCGACTATTACCCATATAGAGTCATGACCTTGTTGAGATCTAGGTAATCCCACGATAAAGTCCATGGATATGCTTTCCCACTTCCATTCAGGAACATCGAGTGGTTTGAGTAATCCAGCGGGTCTTTTGTGTTCGGCCTTGACTCTGTTACAGATGTCACATTCGGCCACATGTCTTGCAATGTCTGACTTCATGCCTTTCCACCAGAAATGCTTCTTCACATCTTGATACATCTTTGCACCACCGGGATGGATGCAATACTTAGAGTCATGTGCCTCTGACAGGATTTCCTTACGCAAAGCAGGATTGCTGGGCACACAGATTCTATCCTTGAACCAGATGGTTCTATGCTCATCTTCTCTGAATTCGGGGCTGTAGCCTAGCTTCATCAACCCACGAATGTACTCCATTTCTTCACAACTCTTTTGAGCTTCACGAATTCGCTCGGTAAGACTATACTCGATACAAAGTTCGTGCAACAACCCATGGGGTACTATCTCAAGATGAAGATCTTCAATCTCTTTCTTCAATTCAGGTGGCAGGGTCGATAAGAACAAGGCATGACAATAGATCTTGCGACTAAGAGCATCAGCGACTACATTCGCTTTTCCAGGATGGTATTGAATCTCCATGTCATAGTCCTTGATTAGCTCTAGCCATCTGCGCTGTCTCATATTCAGATCTTCTTGAGTAAAGAAATACTTCAAGCTCTTGTGATCGGTGTATATATCACACTTGTTGCCAAGAAGATAATGTCTCCAGATCTTTAGAGCATGCACAACAGCTGCTAGCTCAAGATCATGCATGGGGTATCGTTGCTCGTGCTCCTTTAGCTGTCGGGAAGCATAAGCAATAACCTTCCCATTCTGCATCAGCACACAACCTAGCCCTTGGCGAGAGGCGTCGCAGTAGACGACAAAGTCGCTAGTGATATCAGGTAAGGCTAGGATAGGTGTGGTGGTTAGCTTCTCCTTTAGAGTCTGGAAACTGTGTTCACACTCCGGTGTCCACTCGAACTCATTAATCTTCTTCAAGAGATTTGTCATAGGACGAGCTATCTTAGAGAAGTTCTCAATGAATCGGCGATAGTAACCTGCCAATCCCAAGAAACTCCTGATTTCGGACACATTGCGAGGTTGTTCCCATTCTTTTACAGCCTCTATCTTTGCAGGGTCTATGGCAACTCCATCTACTGAGAGTACATGACCAAGAAAAGCAACTTCTTCAAGCCAGAACTCACATTTGCTGAACTTAGCATAGAGCTGGTGTTGGGACAACTTCTCGAGCACTATCCTCAAATGTGCTTCATGTTCTTCGGCAGAAGGTGAATAAATCAGAATGTCATCAATGAAAACCACAAGAAACTGATCAAGATCCTCCATAAACACTTTGTTCATCATGTACATGAAATAGGCCGGGGCATTCGTGAGACCGAAGGATACAACGGTGAATTCATACTGCCCATAGCGTGTGACAAAAGCTATCTTGGGAATGTCTTCTTCCCGAATCTTCATTTGATGATAACCAGATCTGAGATCAATCTTCGAAAAGTACTTAGCACCACGAAGCTGATCAAGCAAGTCATCGATCCTTGGCAGAGGATACTTGTTCTTGATGGTGACGGCGTTAAGATTGCGGTAATCAACACACATCCTCATCGAACCATCTTTCTTTTTTCACAAACAGAACAGGTGATCCCTAGGGCGAAGCACTAGGCCTAATAAAGCCCTTATCAAAAAGTTCCTTCAATGCTTCTTGAGCTCTTCTAGCTCATCCACTGACATATGGTACGGTCGCTTAGACATGGGACCGGTTCTGGGCACAAGATCAATGATGAACTCAACGTCACGATCCGGTGGCATGCCGGGCAACTCTTCTGGAAACACATCCTCATATTCCCTAACAACGGGGACATCCGTGAGAGTCTTCTCCCTTTTCTGAGATTCTTCCTGCGACTTGAGTGCATTCAGGGCACATAGAACAGATACTGATTTATCCTTCTGAGGTGCACATCTGACTGCTTGGCCAGAAGGATGAGTTATCTGAACATATCTGGGTGAACAAGAAATCAAACCCTTGTGCTCGGTAAGCCAATCCATGCCTAGGATGACATCCAAACCATTTGATGGTAGAAGGGTAAGGTTAGCTCGAAAGTTTAGACCCTCGATAGAAAGCTTCACTCCCTTGCAGATATGGGCGCTTCTCATCTCACCAAGAGGAGAACTGGTGACTATAGGCTCCAAACGTGGAGTGATAGGTATCTTACTCTCTCGTGCAAACTTAGATAAGATGTATGAACATGTAGCTCCAGAATCAAACAGAACAGATGCTTTAATGCCATTAACAAGAAACATACCGTACACAACATTTGGGGCAGCTTGAGCTTCTTCTGCGTTCATGTGCGTGAGACGTCCACGGCTTGCAGATCCACGGTACTGCGACTTGGGTGCAGTAGGTGCGGGTGTCTTCTTAGGACAGTCAAACACCTTGTGGCCAGGTTTGCCACAACCAAAGCAAGTGAATGGCACACTGCCTGTGAGGGTTGGTGCAGTGGCCTTCCAGCTGCCTGAGTTTGGCGTAGCACGAACAGGCGCAGAGTGATCAGTCCTGTGACGTGGCTGCGATGAGTGCTCATGGGGGTAGCGATCCTTCCCAACACGGTCACGAGAGCGATGGTCACGAGAGTAACGGTCGCGGGAGCGATGGTCACGGGATAAGCGTGAGTGGTCAGCCAAGTAGGTACCACCACTCCTACCCGAGCCATAGGTAGAGTCCTTGCCGTAATGAGGACGGCTAGACGTCTTGTCCCGACGGAACCTCTTACGCTCATGGTCATGGTAGAAGCCCTCGGACTTCTTTTTCTCCCTTCTGGACATTTCTCCTGCCTCCTTCTGGTCCTTCGCGATCTGGATGCAACGATCGATCATGTCACGAAGTGTGTGACTCTTGGTGCCTCCCAGGGCTACCTTGATCTTGGGGTTCAGACCCTTTCTGTACTGCATGATCTTCTCCTTCTCAGAAGTCATGACATGCAGTGGTGCATAGCGCAACAAACTGGTGAAGGTGTTGGTGTACTCGCAGATGTCACATCCCTTCTGGGTGAGGTTACGAAATTCCTCCTCTTTCTGCTCCATGACTCCCTCAGGAACATGGTACTCGATGAACTCATCTACGAACTCATCCCAGGTGATATGATCGGGGTCCTCATGAGCTTGGCAGTAGCTGTCCCACCAGGAACACGCAGCTCTAGTGAGGTGGTGAGCAGCGATCCCGACTCGCTCCTCCGGGGTACAAGTGGTAAGCTTCAGCTTCTTCTCGATCTCGCGAAGCCAATCATCAGCTTCCAGCGGTTCCTTGTAGGTGCCATCGAAAGTGGGTGGCCTGAGCTTTAGAAAACCCTCAAGTTTCCTCTGGAAGTCATTCGGATTTCCTCCAAAGCGGTGATTGGCTCCATTGACCAAAGCGGCAAGCAGCTATGTCTGTTGCGCCATCACTTCCGCCAGGTTTGGCGGTGGCGGCGGTGGTGGAATCGGCTGCGGCGGAGGTCCATTGCCATGGGCATCACCTCCTCTAGCGACACTTCCTGCTGGCGGGGTTCGCTCGCGATCGTTCCCACCCTGGTTGAGGTCGATGGTTGGAACACGACCTCCCCTTCGTCCATAGCGTCTTCCACGCCCAAGCTCAGGTTCAGGTGGAGGCGGACGGTTGCCCAGACGTGTGGAGCGACGTGCAGACATCTACGACATGGTCGACAACTGTTTAGTACTTATTGGTTAAATATAATTAAATGATTTCAATGATTTAAGGAAAAATATTTAATCTATCCAACACTTATACAAAGAAGCAATAAGAGCCATAAAATGCAATAAGATTGATCATTCATTACATGGTTGCATTACATGGCATCATCTCTAGCAGCTACGCTAGATGACGTGCGAGACTCGCACTATGAGAAGGTAACTCATGGATACAAGCTAGCTCAACTCTAACTCATGACGTGGCCACGCAGGGTGTACGGAAAGCCTGGGAACTCCTGTCCCTCGTAGGTGAACTCAGCCTTGGGCATGCTGCTCAACGGTCCAAGTGGGGGTCCAAAGCTTGTCATATGCACGTTTCAAAGGGAAGAAGGGTCAGCAAGTCAGTGACAATAGAGAAGCCTTGCATAAGAAGAAATGCAGGGTCGGTATATAACCGAAAGAAAAACTGGTTTGTCCTGTACTAACGTCCATTTCTAGGGTTTCGTCCTAAGGTCAAGTATGACTCCGATACCAACTGAAACGACCTTGATTTCCACGAAGGGAAATCCACAGTGTCGGAGTGTAATATGACCATTTAAATCACATTACCCGATAACAGTTGAATCCATAATCCATACATCAAACAAAAGAGAGCAAATAGAGGGAGTTACAATAACTTATTACATCACCACAGGGGCGGAATCAGAGTTCATGCAGCATAACAATAAAAGCTTGAGGTGCGGAAGCTATCTTCTTCTCTCCAACTTGAGCGTAGGCACGAAACCCTCATTCGTTGTACTCCCCAGAAGAGTACTCACTCCTTGAACCTGAAACCAAATTTTCAGTACGATTTGTACTGGCCACACTCCCACCCTATGCATTGCTTTGTGGAAGTGGATGCAAAAATAAGGGTATCTCAAAAAGGAACCTATAAGGCTGGGGTTTCCTATGAATTGTTCAAGTATATAAAACAAAAGTATAATAAACAAGTTTTAAACACAAATCCATTCCCTTCATCTATCTCCATCCATATCTGTAGCATCATCTCATCTCCATCCATATCTGTAGCATCATCTCATCTCCATCCATATCTGTAACATCATCTCATCTTCCTCCAACACCCTCTCAGACTCTAGTCGACAAGCCAACTCCCTCCTGGCTTGCCTCAGCGGCCCGCAGCCCTCAAACTGGCTCACGGCCGGAAAACACACTCAGAGGAAGGTAGAACACTCCACTCACTAGTCCGGTGCATGCAAAACATAGGAAAGGTCCATAGCCGAGGATTCGGCATATGTATCGATCGATCAACCATACACTCTGCAGAGGTTTCACTAATCCACCAGATAACCATCATCGATGCACGCGCGCATCTAGGCAGATTTCGGGTGCCTACTGCCATAGGCGATGCCACTCTACCATCCAGCACTAGATCACTGGAACTGTGAAGAGAGCATGTATCCGCTCCCGTAGAGGATGCCATGCCATGTACCCACTCCCGAAGGGGGTGCCATGATCGTCTCGGTAGGGTGTTAGCTCCATCCCATGCATATACCTTCCTATCACTTCTCGCCTAGCAGTAGTGGCATCGACCTATCCAGCGGTTCGGCCGTCTCCCCCCCATGGAGAGCGAGTGGAAAGCAAGAGATTCCTAGGTCCGGATACCAGCGCAACAGTTCCTAGATTTGACCAAACCGGGATATCTTCATCAGGGTTTATCTTTAACGTGCTACCACGGCACCTTCATCCCGGGCTCCACCTCTCCGAGGATCACACCCAAGGACCACCATCACATCTCAGTTAGCCCGCCACAGGCTCCTCTCATGGGAATGTCCAGAACCATTCCCTGGCAAGACTTGCTCTAAAAGCTCGTCGTAGATCCCGGCTCGATCGACTCAACCCTTACCCTACTCCCTGTCGTAAGCTCCTCCCCAAACCCGGATACAACATCATCAGCTCACATATCCATCTGAAACATCACTCACACATCCAGCCTGGCACCCTCCAGGCCTTCCCCGGGTTCATCACGTCGCATCAAAAAGTAAGCGAGTGAAGTATAGAAATATAAGCATAGCAGATAAGCAGGTGGCTATCATAACAGCGGGTAAGCAGGTGATAGTTTACAACAAGGTAGGGCTCATCAAATAAATACTCTATCATGCAGTCCTAGCCCAGGCATAGCATTACAGCAACATGAATGTAAAGCACTAGCCATACTATAGTTGTCATGCGTAATGGGATCTATGAGGTTGGATGGTGTGTGGCACCTTCACTGATGTAGCTGTCGGACTTCTTCTGGTAGTCACTGTCGTCAAGCTTGTCCTCGCTTGAGCCTGTAACGAGATTTAACGATCGCGGAAGCGACCCCTATAGATTAGCACAAAGAATGAATGCAAAATAGAAGGTCCAAATACACTGAAACATAGCCTAGATAGATAGGGCTCGATTTATAGAAAATTTGGATATGTGGATCATAATTTTCTAAGCTCGTATGAATTAAATATGAATTTTCAAAGATTTAACCATTTTCTAAAAAGAAAAATGGCTCGAGGCTAAGGTCTCGAGGGGTATGCTCTCGAGGGTACGGTATCGAGGGGGTATGCTCTCGAGGGGTACGGTCTCGAGGGTATGCTCTCGAGGGGTATGGTCTCGAGGACATGGTCGCGAGGATAAGGTCTCGAGGGGTATGCTCTCGAGGGTATGCTCTCGAGGGTACGGTCTCAAGGATTAGGTCTCGAGGGGTATGGTCTTGAGGGTTATGGTCTCGAGGATTACGGTCTCGAGGGTTAGGTCTCGAGGGGTATGCTCTCGAGGGGTATGCTCTCGAGGGTACGCTCTCGAGGGCATGGTCGAAGACGGAAAACTGCTCTGCTCCCACAACGGTGCTCGGCCAGTGACAGCGAGGTTAAACATCCGGCGAGGGCTGCTCTCGGACTTCACTAACCCGTGCATCATCCTCGGGTCGTCAAGGCAGACACGTAGGTGGTCATCAAGTCGGGGGCTTGGTTCTGACGACGTGCTTTACGGCGGACAGCGGCTCGAGGGTGACGGTGCTCGAGGTGTCAAACTCGAGGATCGACGTATCGAGGTGTCAAAATCGAGGGTCGGTTTGTCGAAGGGTCAAACTCGAGGGTCAGTTTGTCGAAGGGTCAAACTCGAGGGTTGGTTTGTCGAAGGGTCAAACTCGAGGGTCGGTTTGTCGAAGGGTCAAACTCGAGGGTCGGTTCGAGCGCGTGATCTGTCTCGGACGAGATCGGCTCGAATGCGGAGTTCCTCCTCAGCGATCGATGGCGGGGAAACCCTCGATTCCTGGTGCCACAAAGGATCTCTGGCGCCATTAACCCGCCCATCGGTTTTGGGACTTCTCGACGGACACGTTGATGGGCTTCAGGGCGACAGCTTTGCTTCCGGTGACGAGCTCTACGGCGGGCGGCGGCTCGATGGCGACGGCGCTCGATGTACACTTCACACCGAGTCACTCCTGCTCCAATTGGCGGCGTAGATGGACGGTTGGAGTCACGCAACACCTGCTCGAGGTGCCGGCGGTGACCAAAACACACGGCGGAGTCCGCGCGGGCAGCAACTCCCACGGCGGAGCTTCGACAGGTCCTCGGTGCATGGCAACGGCACTCCGAGAGGGTCCACGGTCTCCATCTTGCCCACTCGATGCAGCTCGTCACGGCGGAGCTTCCCGTCTTCTTCCTGCTCCTCGAGGGTGGTCGATGGTGGCAGGAAACGACGGTGAACAGCGGCGTTCTAGAGCGGCAACGTACTGACACGTCGACGACAAGGTGGTTCGGGTCGGTGCTCTGGTGAGGCAAACGCGGAGCTAGGGTGTGCACGGGGTCCGTCTCATCAAGGCGAGCGCGGATCCAGAAACAACGGAGGTCGAGGCTCAACGGAAAGGCGACTGGGTGATCTCCCCACGGCGGAGTTTGGCGCGCGATGATGAACTGGGCGGCTTCTGTTCCGGCATCCTCCCGATGTCGTGGTCCAAGGAGGCTCGGCTGGTCTCGTGTGTGTGTGCGGGTATGTCCAGTGAGGTCGGTAGTGACCTGGGCCTACGCGCTCATGGCGGAGCGCCATGGCCAACAGCACGGCGGAGGGTTCGAGAGAGCGGCGATGGCGGTGCTCACCGACGGGTCGAAGAGGATGGAGGTGCGGTACAAGTCCAAGCGGCTCCGGCTCGCGGTACTGCTCCTCCTTCCTACTCCCGACGCAGCAGCGGCGGCTCCGAGTCGATGGTCTTCCTCCCCAACTCCGGCGGCGGCTTCTTCTTCTTCCCCGACTCCTTTCTTCCCCCTTCCTTCAGCTCTTCTCCAATCGAGGCTGGCAAGGTGGAATTGGGCTCCACCAGAGCGGTGGCGGCGGCCTGGGAACCCTAGGGTGCCGGGGTGCTTGCTTTATAGGGCGGACGCGGTGGTAGGTAGCCGACGGACGGTCGATCACGGCTTCTGCTTGATCGAGCGGCCAAGGGATGTCCATGTCAGCAGCTGAGGCTCGATCTGGGTCCAGAGAACAGCGAGAGGGGGCTAGGTAGTGCTGGGTGTCGAAGTTCTATACGGCGGCAGCATTCCACTGCGGCGACCGCGCAGGTGCGCGCGCGCGCGGAGAATCTTGCCTGCGGCCGTGGGAACTTTACGCGGGCTGGTCGGTCCAGGTGGCTTGCGAGCACGCGTCGATGCGGGGCGACACTGGATCGAGCGGTCGAGGCAGGTTGCTTAGGAGCGACGCCGGGGAACAGTGCTAACGCGAGCACGCGCGGCCGGTCGGGTGACCTCAGCGGGCGCGATGACACGTGGGTCCCACTTCGGGGCCCCATCGTCAGCGACTCATCGGCAACGGAGGCTCGGTGCGGCGCGCGGACGCGCGCGGCTCTTGCTGGTCCGTCGGCCTGGTTGGGCCGCACAGCGCGGGGTCGAGCGGCGAGCGCAGGCGAGCGCGCGTGCGGGTCGGCTGGCTGCTCGGGTCGATCTCCTCCTTTTCTTTTCCTTTTCTTTTTCTTTTTCATTTTTAAATATATTTTTATATATACTTATATATATATGGTGTGCTAAATTTGTGCAACAAAATAGTGAGCATACTGGCCCAAATAATGCTAGGGTATTATTCTCTTAATATTTATTTGTCAAAATAAATATTATGTTGTCATTTTTTAATAATCAACACATAAACCAAATAAGAATCCAAATCACTCTTTTTAATGCAACATAATGATTGAATAATTGAAACATTAAAATATGACATGTGAACATAGAGCATGGTTATGAGATGTTAATTAATTTGCAATATATGAATGCCATGCATGATATGCTAGGGTTGATGCATATGTAAGGGGTAGATGATGACATGTCGCACCACATCATTCAGGGTTTTGTCAAAAAATTTTGTAGTTCGAATTTTCGGGTTGTTACAGGACGGGACCTAGGGCATCAACAGACGGAAACACTACAAAGGGACTCCATTCCCAGTGCAAGTTCGTCGTCCGGACTCGATTTATTACTATCATCAGGATTTCAACAATAAAACCAATCTCATCTTTTTCATTCTTTTGCTTTTGAACAATTAAATAAATAAGCAGGGCTAAGCATTACTACTTATCTTTCTAAGCAGGTAACAAGAAATAAGGAAATAAAACAGGTAATGCAATTTGGTGGTTTTCACTCAACTCCTATTAACTAATGCAACATATCATAGCTGAAGCGGTAAAACTTTTATAAATAGATTAGGGTTTGAATGCATCCGGGGCTTGCCTTGGTATTCGGGATAGATGTTCTCAAACTCTGGATCAATTCCCGATTCTTGAATCTGCTCTTCCTTCGAATCTGGGCGACAACATTTACTTTCCATTAACGAAAACTACTCGATAAATAATATGCTTTACATGATGGAATAGTAGACATGATGCTTGATGGATGCATGATCAGATTAAGGGATCGAGTATAACTTTTCTTCACGATAAAGTTGCAAGCTCACAAAACTTCGCTTATAAAACTCCTTAGGGTGAACTACGCCATTTAAGAAATTAATTAAACACATAAAATAACGTTAATTAAGCCCTAATGACATAATTAAGGTAAGCGCAAATAATTAATTAAAGTGCCAAAGGTCATTAGGGTTAATGACCTAAGGTCATCAATCAATCCCAAGGTCAATCAAATCCTATAATGATTAAGCTTAACTAAAGGGATTAATTAATTATTTAAAAGCATTAAATACAGGCATAAAAATTAAAGTTATCAAATTAAGCCCAAAATTTTATTTTAGAAAGCTCTTAGCCTAATTAGATGGTAAAACAAATTTCATAATTAAAAGCCAATGTCCATTTTTTAATTAAAAGGGCTAATTTTAACATATACAAAACTACTCAAATTTGGCATTTCTTATTTTTCCTAGGTAGATGACATCATAAGGAACACTCACAAAAAGTTTTAGAATTTTTGGAGCTATATATTAATTACTATGATTTTTCAAAGAAAATAGCATTTAAATCATTTTCTGAAAATGGAAAAAGAAAATCGGCATAGTATTCCCGCGCTGACCGACGGCGCGCCGTCGGTTGACCGGCGATTCCTCGCCGTCGGCGAGGTCTCCGGCGACTGGACTTGTCCCTACAGGCTCATCTTGACACGGCGCGTCGATTGAGGTAGCTAACGGCGCGGCAGGACGACGGCGGCACCCACGCCGACGGCCATGGCGGCACGACGGAGCTCGGACGCGGCGGCGTCGCTCACCGGAGCGATTTCCAGCGACGGCGACCACACAGACTCACGCAGGGCACTCAGGCGAGCTTGTTTGGCAGCTAAATGAGGTCGCTCCCGGTCCCTGGCCAAAACGGCAACGCGCGCGGCGGAGCGGCATGGCCGTGCCGGCGGCGAGCCACGGTGACCGGCGGCTATGATGCAGCAAAGCTGAAATTGATGACACAGACAGATGCAGGAGCTCACCATGGCGCTGGTGCGCACGTTAATGGAGGCTCGGAGTGCTGGAATCGAGCTGCGGCCGGCGGCGGTGATGGCGGCGGCGGCGCTCCAGTGGCAAGGCGGCGTCACGGCAGTCTCCGGCGACACGCTGCTCAAACCAAGGTACGCATCAGGAGCAGTGGAACACGAAGGATCGGATAGAGGGGTTAAAGGTAAAATATTTTCACCTCCGGCGGCGGCAAACGGCGGAGATGGCACGGCGGCTCGGCTTGCCGGCCGCGGAGAAGAAGGCGGCGTGCGGGTGGCTCGAGCGAGGAGAGCGATCACGAACTAGCCCAAAATGACCGTGAGAATGTGGCGGAGCTGTTGGCAAGAGCAATCGGACAGAGATGGAGCATCGGCAGTGAATTCGGGCGGCGGAGCGAGGTCGTCGGCGACGGCGGCGGGAGGAAGAAAGAAGAACTCGGCCACGGCGACGGTATTTATAGGGTGGAGTCGATGGATGGACAGGCGACACGAAGGCGATGAAGTTTCTCAGGTCCATGAGCACGCTGGCGGTCGAGCGGGTGCGGCGGTGGTCGGCGGCGCGCGATGAGAAGCCGGCCATGGCGGCCGACGATAGGGTTAGGTGATGTTCCAGTTAATTACAGAAATGCCATCCATTTTCAAATACAAATTACTCCAAAATTTATATAAGAACTTGAAAATCTCCAAAAATATCATTTGCATAACTTTTCAAGAGCTATACTTTTCCTTTAATGGGCATCCTCAAATTCTGTCTAGATTTTGAAATTTGAATTCAAATTCAAAAAGGAAATGAAACCCTAGAAATAAACATTTCAAATTACTTTTGATTTTTCACTAAAACTTGAAAATCTTCAAAACTATGAAATATTTAGCTTTCCAAACCAAACCTTTTTCATATGCAAAATTTTCCAAAATTATGTATATTTTTGAATTATGGTTTTAAAATCAAAAGGGGATAAATGCTGGAAACTGTATTTTCAAATTCCTTTTGGAAACTTGAAAAACTTTATATACCAACTTTGTATCTCTTGTTAAGATCTACAAACTGTCTTTTTAGAGTATCTTCAAATTACTTATAGATTTTTAATTTAGAAAAAAGGGGTAAACTAGGTTTTGAAATAAAGGGTTTTTGAAATAGAATTTAAACTCAATTTGGTTTTTAACTTAATTGGTTGGTTATTAATGATCACAAACATCATCCAAGGACATTTTTAGGTCATTGACCCAATGACACCCTTGGTTGATCAAGTTGACTTTTTGAAAAACCTTTTATAGCATTTCCAATTTGAATTTAAATTTGAATTGCCAGACTTAAAAATAAGTTTTGGAATCCAAACTCAACTTCAGATATGGAAATCATTTTTAGGGTTGGACTTAGACTTATACGCTATGCTTGACACTAGTATAGACACGGTTTACAACTCTAGTACATAGAGTATAAACTAAGCATTTGTGATGACATTCGAAAGTAGGGTTTTATTATTTCATATGACAAAACATTACAGAAGCTCAATCAACCTATGAAATGTAAACTTGTTTTAGTTGATGCACATTAAGGTTGACTTAAACATAAATGCTTTGCAGTGCATATGATGACATAGCAGGTTTTAGTTAATATAACATCAGAGGTGTTATAGCGGCGGCAGGGGCTGGCGGAGAAACCTAACCGGCCTGACCTTACACTAACGAGAGCCCAACAAAAAAAAAAAAGTTGTAAATCGTGCGTGCACGTTCGTTTTTTTTCCCCCCTCTGTCTGCAAATTCTTGGAGTGGAATTGCATGGCACGCAACATTGCATTAGACGGTTAACTAAATTTCGTGCGGTGTGCCCATCCTTCGTTATACCATATATGTCTGATCTGAATCATCTGGATAGATATATTAAGCTGCTATCATTTCAATATCTCAAAATCTTAACTATAGATAGAGAAATCTAACTATAGTTTTGACGTAGACTAAATTGCTAGTTAATTAATTAGAATATAGTCCAACATCCTGGGCACGCCATTCATCAGGTTGCGCATTAACCTCACCGCGCCCTTCTCGGCCGACGAGGTGGAGGCCGTTGTCAGAGCGACACCTTCAGACCGTGCCCCGGGCCCGGACGGCTTTTGCGCGGGATTCTACGAAGCAGCCTGGGCTGTCGTTGGCCCGGATGTCGTGTGAGCGCTCCAGGCGTTATGGGACATGGACATCAGGAATTCAACAACCTGAACGAAGCGATCATGATGCATCTTCACAAACTCAGTCGCCGTCGGGTTCTGGGACATGGACTATTACGAAGGCTGATGACCCATCTGCTTTGGAAATTCTTGTCCGTTCCAAAGACACATCACGTGACACATAACCCAAGCACCAAAACCTGAACAAAGAAGGAACAATAATGCAAACAAAGAAGAAAAGAAAATCGAGCTCGATCGTATTTATTCCCTACTTCCCTTTCATGTGTTCGTTCAATCAACGGTGGTACACAAATGCAATGGAAGGCAGCCGTGGCCACTTGAGCCACCCGTCCCGGCCAGCCATCTCGCCGCGTCGCAAATCGCATTGCATATTTGCCTTCCCCTTCCCCCGGTCCCCAACTGCCCATCGGCCAAGCATGTGCTGCGGGGCCCAAGAGCTGCCAAGTTTTCCTTTCTGCCGCCACTGACACGTGGCCCCGTATAGGGTCCCTGTGGCCCCACCTGCCTGGGCCAAACGAATCAGAACAATCCATGTGCGACGCGCTTGTGAACCCGTTCCCCACCCCATTGCCCGTGACGCGGGCCCACGCGTCGGTGAGACGCGCCGGCCTCACCTCCCCCACCGGCTTCCTCTGCCTCGATCTCGCTCTCAGTCTCTGCCTCTCACTTCGTTCACGAAAACCCCAGAGCTCACCAAACCCTAGCAAGCGAGCGAGACGATCAGCGACCGGCCACCGGCGACCGAGCGCAATGAAGACTCCCTCGGCGGCGTCCCTCGACCTGGAGGCGGCGGCCGTGCCCGCTGGTTCCACGGCGGCGGCGTTGGCGGCACAGCAGCAGCCCGCCGCGCCCCGGCGAACAAGGTGGCGGAGCAGGAGGAGGGTCCGCGCCTGCGCTCGGCGTTCGTGCGCAAGGTCCACGGGCTCCTCTCGCTTCAGTTCGTGCTGACGGCAGCCGTCGCCTGCTTCGTCCGACCCGTCCAGCGCTTCTTGGCGTACGGACCCCCCCGCCGCCGTCTGGCCCACGTTCGCCGTCGTCCTCGCGTCCCCGCTCATCGGTGCGCGCTGCAGCGTCGCATTCCTCTGCTCCCTTTCCCTTCCTCGAGGACAGGGAGAAGCGCCCCGCCAGGAACCGTGTCCTGCTAGCGCTCTTCTCACTTTGCTGCAGCTTCAGTGTGGTCATGTCTGCGTGCACCACCGTTGCTGGTAAGTACAGATCTGACGATTCCTTCTCACTCATCGCCCTCTCTCCTGATCAATGTCGTTGGTTCTGGGGAAGGATGAAAATGAAATGAGGCCTATGGTAAAATTCTGGTTGTTTTGGGGACCATGAGTCATCTGCTTAACTCCGATCTGGCCTTTATTAGTATATGGATAAAGTTCTTGTGAATGAATTGGCATGGATCTTTGATCCTCCACCATTATCGGTAAATCATATGCTTGAGGTTCTTAAAACTACTGTTCCCTGTCGAAATTCAGGATACGTTTTTCATGCCATTGTCGCGCCATATAAATGCACAATCCCTGCATTATGGGGCCTCTCTTTATGCCTGTGCATGGGTTTCAGTTTTATCAAGTTCCTACAATGTTTGCAAATGCCACTTACTGTTGGTTACATACAGTCAATATGTTTAGTTGTACACATGTCTTGTTTTCAGACGATTAGCATTCCTTGTGGCGCCATGTTGATGAGCCAACTGCTGTCTACTGTTTAAGACTTTTGTTTCTACTTGTCACTCTTCAGATATGTGTTTCCATCTATTACAATTGGGATTGGGACCAGCCAATGTGTACTTTTCTGACCTACCAATTCTTTGTGGTAGCCATGGTTAATAAGACGTTAATTTGTGCATTTTGTGGTATCAGTTACATCCTCTCTGTAGCTTTTTTTTTTTACATAAACTGGGCCTTATGATTAATTCTCGATACTATAAATTAAACATTTCTGACTCAGCTTTCATGCATGGTCCTTTTCTGAAATCATTGGTGCATATGTTCGCTGTGTCTAATGTTTATAGAGCTCAAATGAACCGAACTTCCTTTTTTCATGCTCTACATACAAAGAAATCATATCTGTCCAAACCTTCTAGCATTCTAGAAACAGTTCTGGTTACCTTCAATGTACTAGTGAATTGCATATTTCTGCCCTCTGATTTCTTAATCATCGTAGCAAATGAAATAGTACAATGCTTATGATGTTATTTGAACAGACATGATGGCCGTTCAGCAGGCTACCATCCTCACTGTTCTCTCTTGGCCATTTGGGGCGCTAAGATGGGCTTTGACTTCACCGACACATTCCCCACCCTGTTGACCGGCCTCATCATGACGCTTGTGTACATCATCGTCGTGGTTCGCTAGTCTTCCTCTTTCTCTCGATAGATACCCGCGCTTGTTAACAGTCTAATGTTGATCCCCGCGCGCTGCAGATACCCTTCCCGCTGAAGATGGTGGGCATAGCCATCTGTGGGTTCCTGACCACCCTTTTATTCTAGAGCTTATTCGTCGTCATCTGTGACCTCGAGGACTACGACGGCGACGACTACAACGGCGGCGGCGACGGCAGAGACTACGAGGACGATGATAGCGGATCCATGGAAGAAGCTTGTATGCAGTTGTGTGCGTAGAATGCAGCAGAAGTGTGGGCGCTCCGGTACATGTTTCCATGCGCGCATGCACACGCTATCTGGAGGCTGTTGACTGTGTGTGTATATGTGTGCGACGACATGCATGTTCTTTTTTTCCCCTTTTTTCTCTAGCTGCAAATTCTTGGAGTGGAATGACAAGGCACGTGCCCAACATTTGCATTATTAGACGGTTAACTAAATTTCGTGCTGTGTGCTCATCCTTCGTTGTATACCATGTCTGAATCATCTGGATAGATCGATATATTGAACTGCTAAAATGTAGTACGTCTCAGTATCTTAAATCTTAACTAGCGATGGATTAGGTGTGTGTGTCTATATATATATACACACACTACGGGAAACTGGTTCTTTGCCGACTGCCACGTTGAAGGCAGTCGGCAAAGACTTTGCCGACTGCTAAAGATGGAGTCGGCAAAGAAGCAGCCCGCCATCTGACGGCTTCTTTGCCGACTGCTGACTTGGCAGTCGGCAAAGATTTTTATTTTTTTTAAAAAAAGAAAATTCAAAAGTTTCATTACAAGCGATAATTACAGGCTTGTAATTTTCATATTACAAGCCATAATTCGAAAGTTTTCATATTACCCAGCATGACACATGCATGGCCTTTGAACTCAATTAGCTGTACAACAAATGGCCAAAAGAAAATTCTAAAAAGATGCTAAGCAGGTAGAGAAGCTACTGCAATCAGGATGAATTCTCTCAATTAGCTGAGAATGCACCTAATGCCATCACTTGTCTATACACCAAAAATTAAGTAGCAACAAAGACATCACTGGAAGAAACATATGTTCAGTTTGGAACCATTAGTTGCAGATAAAAATCAGTTGCAGCAAAGACATCATTGGCATGCAGGCATGTGCTCTGTTATGAAAAACACATCATAGGTACCAAACATATGCTCAGATATGACGACACACATCACAGCAGAATATGCTTAGATATGAAGACACACATCATTGGCACGAAGGATATGAAGGCACACATCGTCGGCATGAAGGCATGTGCTCAGTTTTAAAAAAACTTCATCATTGGCATTAGACAACTAAATGGTCATATTATCACGGTTGCAGCTCAGATCATCAAGTTCACATTAATGTAAACACAAGCAAAAAGATATGCACCAGTAGGTAAAGAATGCAGGTTCAGGTCATCTTGCTGACCACCACCAGGAGCTGCTGCTTGATTAGCAAGCACCTGAATAACATGTCTAGGAAACACAAGATCATCAGCAGGCAAAAACTCATCAGCCTTGTCCTATGTAGCATAAAAATTCTTGTTTCCCACTCATGCCTCAGGTTTTTAGTAGCATAAAAATTGAAACATCATTGCACATGCCTCATGCCTCAGGTTTAGAGCATAAAGAATAAAACATCATTGCACATGCCTCATTGCACAAGATCATCACATTTGTCCAATGTCCAAGAACAAGAATAGGTTTAAAGTAGCATACAAATAAATCATCATTGCATATGTCCAGAGTCTCAGAGTCTTAATCTTAGTGTAGTATCTTACAATAATAATAATCATCATGACATTTGTCCAATATCTGAGATCAAGAGCATGAAACAATAAAATCATTACATATGTCCAGAAACATAGAAAGGTTCAAGAAAGATAATATAGTTCAACACACACAAAAGAGATATATGCTCAAGATCTGGACAAATATCATAGACATGGACAAGTGTTCAGATTAAATTTGCAATCATCATAGACTTGGACGTATGCTCAGATTAAATTTTTCAGCATTGTAGACTTAGATAGATGCTCAGATCTCGTCAGCCTGTAGGTGGATTGAGAAGAATGATGAGTTAGGGTTTCAAAATCAAGACGACATGGGAGGTAGAAGAGAGACAAATCACTAACCTATATACGGCTCAGATCCATAGAAGAAGGAGGATGAGCAGGCCGAATCGATGAACACCAGAGGGGAGCAGGGGCGGATCCAGGAGCTTGCTGCCGGAGGGAAAAAGAGGAGAAGAAGGTAGAGCACCTACCGGCGGAGCGACAGAGCAACGACTGACCAACCGAGGGGACGGCGGCGAGGGAGGTAACCCAGTCACGGTGAGTAGCGGGAGTGGGGGAGGCAACCCCAGCGGTTCACGCCATTTCCCCGCGCACGTAACCGCCAGGCGCACGAGCTCATGGGAGCACAGAGCGAGCCAGGCTGAAGAGGAACGGCCCCGCCCTTGCTCCGGAGATGGAGATATAGATGGAGCAGGGGCCCCGCCCTTTCTCCGCCACGCAAGGGCGTCGCGGGTGGAGCAGATAAGGGCTGACGGGGGTGCCGCGGCTAGCCCGGCGTTTCCCGTAGTGGTGTCCGGAACCCTAGCGTTCGAGAGGCCGCGCCGTGGCCCCCCATCGCCCCTGGCGCCTCCGGAGGCAGGGAAGGGCAGCTGGCCGCCGGATCCAGTGATGACGGGGCCCCGCAGCGCGGATTCGATCCTCCCGCGGCGGTACCCGCGGCAGCGGCGCTGCTCGGGACGGTACGAGTCCGCCGACGCGGTGCGCGGGACCGTCGGCGCGACGCGCGGAACCGGCACGGCGGAGAGCAGCTGGGCGGTGGCTGCAGGCGGAGCGAGGGGTGGGGGTTAGGGTTAGGAAGACGAGGGAGGAAGACGACCGCAGAGGGCCGAGGACGGGCACAGGGCAGGAGAGGCACCAGAGGGGCCGCCGCAGAGGAGGAGAGGAAGAGCGGCGCAGAAGGCGGCTGGCAGCGCGGGTGGCGCCGGCCTGCGCGAGCGGCGACGACGCGCGCGCTGGCGGGGGCCCGCAGCGCGGACGACCGGGGCCAGCGTGGCGGAGCTACGGCAGTGCGGGGGGTGTGGTGCGGCGTGGGGAGCGATGCGGCTGTGGCAGATTTGTGTGGTGGCGACGGCGGCGAAAATGGCGGCCGAGAGTGGGGAGGCGCGGGGGGCGTGCGTGTGTGGGTGCGGATGGGGTTAGGGTTAGGACAGGAGGGGATAAGGCCCCGGTGGGCCGGATTGTTTTTCTTTAACCTTTGCCGACTGCTAGAAAGGGTAGTCGGCAAAGGCGGCTTCTTTGCCGACTGCCAGTAACATGGCAGTCGGCAAAGACCCTCTTTGCCGAGTGCCAAGTCCGGTAGTCGGCAAAGTTTGTATTTTTTTTTGAATTTTGAGTTCAAACTTTTTCTTTAGCTCAAGTATATTGTACTCATGCATATTTTTGAACTTGGAGCCTTTTTATAACATTTTACTATATTTTGTTCATTTATTTCATTTACTTAAATTTTTCCGCATAATCCAAATTTGAACTGCAGGTGCATGAAATAATGAAACATCATCATTCAAAAAATAATATTTGTGCTTGAAATGTATTTTGAAGCCATGTCCAGAAACTCATCCAAAAGTTTGAAAGCCTTGTCCACAAAACACGACCGTCCAGGTGCGGTAGAAGTGTTTTTTAATTATATAAAATACAAACGAATTCCAAAAATCATGAAACTTGGCGAGGTGTCATCCCATCGTATGTGGAGGCTGTGATAAAAAATTGATAATGTTTTAAGCAAGTGGTGATGTCGGATGTCTAAAACCCAGACATCTCCACGTGTGACCACAAGTGATCACATATGGAGATGTCTGGGTTTTAGCCATCCGACGTCATAACTTGCTCGAAACATTATAAATTTTTTACTACAGCCTCCACATACGCGGGGATGACACCTCTCCAAGTTTTATGATTTTTGGAATTCATTTGCATTTTATATAATTAAAAAACACTTCTTTCCCAATTAGATGGTCATGTTTCGTGAACAAGGAATTAAAAGTTTTGGGTGAGTTCCTGGATCGGACTCAAAATACACTCTCTAACATGAATATAATTTTTGAAATGACTAGATTTTATTATTTCATACACCTGCAGTTTGAATTTACTTTTTCGAGAAAAATGCAAGTAAACAAAATAAATTTAAGAAATATAGCAAAAAATTATAAAAAAATTTTAAATTCGAAAATATCATTCAATACAATTTAGAAGGACCACAGAAAAAGTTTGGAATGAAGATTCAAAAAAATCAATTCTTTGCCGACTGCCTCAGTTGACAGTTGGCAAAGGCCTCTTTGCCAACTGCCAGCCTGAGGCAGTCGGCAAAGGGGGCTGCCTCTGCCGACTGCCTGAGTCTGGCAGTCGGCAAAGGCCCTCTTTGCCGACTGTCTTTCTTCGCCGACTGCTGAGCAGTTTGGCAGTTGACAAAGGGATTCTTTGCTGACTGCCCGCGCTTTGGCAGTCGGCAAAGCCGCTGTTTCCCATAGTGATATATATATATATATATATATAACTATTGTTTTGGCGTAGACGAGATTGCTACTTAGAATCTAGTGGATTGGAGGGGGTAGCCCTATGGAGCAGGCGGAGGTTCCTAGCTCTAGGCGCTTCAACATTCAAAGGTTTAGTGGAATTTGGGCAGTGGCAAGCGGCAATGATAAGGAAGAACTTGGCGAGGAGCTAGGGAGCTACACTTGAGGAAGAAGGAGATCCTAGATCACCACGTCTACAAGTCACCGGATTCCAAGATTGCCAAAATGAGAAAAGTAACAATCGCACCAAAAAGCTATATGTCACTCAAAATTTTCTTAACCACGATCGACACACCGATCACGAGAACATACTATCATTCGTGATTTCTCGTTCCCTCTGGGCTATCCGCCGCATTTTGGGTATCACACCTCGTGCCCACCACGGCGTAGTTCTTGCAAACACGGGCTAGCTTAATATCTAATAAAACTACACACTGACCGCGAGAACACACTGTCATTCATAATTCTCGTGTCGTCCCGGGGTATAGGCTACGCTTTGGGCAGTACACCGCGTTTTCAACACGCTGTGGGTTCCAAACAAAGACCAGTTTAATTTCTATTGTATAAACCTATGCTTGCTAGACACCGACCGCAATAACACACTACCGTTCCTGGATATTGGTCGCGTGTTTTAGGTAACACACCACGTGCCTGCCATGCTGCAGTCCCAAATACGGACCTGTTTATTTTTTATAAAGATATATGCTCTAATGGACTATGGTCACAACCGCGTCTCTACTTAGCAGATGATGCTTCAATTTTTCTCCCGTTCGACTCTCACACGGAGGCAGATAAGCCAGCATTTGCCTTGGTATTCTGGGCTGTTCCTAACACACACGCGTGACCCATATGAGTATCCTGGTTATCCCATCTCCAAGCACCAAACCATGAACAAAGAAGGAATATTGGAAATTATACGTGCATGTGCCGAGCAATGTCTCGCGTGTTCCATCGATATACCAAAAGCCTACCATACATTAGATGTACGCTATCAGTTGCATGTTGTGTGTGTGTGAACAACAACACGGCTCTATATATCCAGGATATGATGGTATAGGTGGTACATCACATTAATTTTTAGAGGACAAAAGATTGACCTAGTTGTGCTCGCATCGCAAGATGACAATGCAAACATGTACGGTATACAAATATCTCGCACTGTTCTAACTACATGCGTACATGTTTCCACAGAATTGAAGCACATACACAACAACACGGCAACGCAACCATGCAAGTGCGTCCAATTTCCTAAAAGAAAACAAAAAAAGAGCAAACCAGAAAAATGTCAGCTCCTATGTAGAGAACGCAATCCTATGATCCAGAAAATGCAGCATTGGTGGGTGCGACGACCAGACCTGCTCAAACACAGTCAGCAGCGTCCTAGAGCGAGGAAGCGGACGCCACTGCAGCTCTACCGTACCCTATTGCAACTTCTCCGGCATAGATCTAGCATAGCCCCCCAAAAATTTAGACAATCCGGTCCTATTTGCTAAGCTCGTTGCGAGCGTGAGCACAAAGGAACCCGAATCAGAAACCCAATGTGAACACACCAAGAAACGGAGAAGAATGTGGCACAGGAACACCCATCTTGTGTAGTCAATGAAACATGAGGGAGAAAGAAAGATTTCTCCTTTTCCTATGTTTTAACTAGCCGGTCAACGACACATGTTTCACTCTGGACGTGTCCCCACGTTCCATATATAGACGTCGCATGCACACGCTGTCTCTTGGAGGTAGTTGTGTGTATTGTGTGTGTGTGTTATGTGGGGCGCATAGGTCACATCGTGATGCCCAAAGCGCCATACATCTTCATCTTTGTGGGCCTATCACAAGACAATGCATACAGTAGAATATTTGCATAAAATTTAGTAATAAGATAGTAAACCAGAATGTGCATGGAATTCACCTGCGTACCCAGAGGAATGAAAAAACAGACCACTAGAAATCCAATCAAGATACATATGTTGACGTCTAATTCAGTCTGATCCACACCATTGGCCAGAAATCTAGCCAGATAGAATGCAGGCAAGCACGAGGCTCCAATGCACACCAGCGGAAAAGACCTCACATGATTCCCTCGCTCACCAACCTGGTGTCCACTATCTTGACGAGTCAGAATACATATACTACTGATATTGTGCTACCATATCTCTTCATAAATACACCTGCATCCTACACCTCCTTTAATTTGGCACATCTGTCTCGAGCATTAGTTTCACTAGTTGTATCGTCAAAATCATGCAATGATACCTTTACTAACACACCGTTGACTTTGTTCCTGGTCCTTGTGACGTAGTCATGTTTTCCTTGTTGTGCATCCAATCCAATCCAGGCAACCGTGTGTGTGTGAACAACAAGCCGGCTCTCTCTCCGTGATATGATGGTATAGGTGGTACACTTTCTTTTTGCGAAACGTGTATAGGTGGTACACAATACATTATTTTCTTTATAGGACAAAAGATGATTGACCTGTGCTCGCATCACAAGATAACAAACACGCACGGTGTACGGCTCGGTCTGTTTCGTTCTAGCTAGCTAACTACACGCATACTACATGCATGTTTCCATGGAAGCACATGCAGTTGTTGTTGTGTCTGTGTGTAGATTGCGACCAGGCTGCAGAGCAACAGTGTGCACTACGGGAGACAGGTTCTTTGTCGACTGCTGAAAGCAGTTGGCAAAGGACCGAAAATAGCCGGCAAAGCTTTTGCCGGCTGCTTTCCACGTGGGCAGTCGGCAAAGGCCTGTCGACAAAGATTAGGTTGGCAAAAAATTCTTTGCCGACTGTCACGTGGAAGGCAGTCGGCAAAGACTTTGTCGACTGCCAAACTCAGCAGTCGGCAAAGGTTTTGTGAAAAAAAATAAAAAAGGGACCCGCCAAGCCCATCCACAGGGCCCGGCGAGCCCATCGACGCCGGCCGCCGTCCCGCCGCCACGCCGCGCGCTGTCGGGGTCCGCCTCGCCTCGCGTCGCCGCCGAGGGCCACCTCGCCCATCCGTCGCCGCCGCTGGGAGGCCGCGCCGCCGCCCCGCCGAGCCCGCGGCGCTGGGAAGCTGCGCTGCCGCGCCGCGGAGCCCCCCGGGCTGAGAGGCCGCCCCGGCGCTGGGAGGCCGCTCCCCCGCGTCGCCGAGCCCCCCGCGCTGGGAGGCTGCCCTGGCGCTGGGAGGCCGCGCCGTTGCCCTGCCGACCAGCGCCGCCGCCGAACCCCCGGCGCTGGGAGGCCACGCCGCCGCGGGGGAGGTCGGGGCCGCCCCGTGGCTGGGAGGCCGCGCCGCCGCGCCCCCCCCCCCCCCCCCCCGCCCCGCTCCTACTCTTCCATTGACAGCTGGGGAGGGGCCGCGCCCTGCGAGAGAGAGAGGAGGGGTGAGGGAGAGAGAAAGGAGGGGTGAGATAGAGAGAGAGGAGGCGGAGGAATGGAGGGGAAGGAGTGGCTGCTCGGCGGCTGAGTGGGGAGTGAGGGGGTGGGGTTAAGGTTAGGGTTAGGTTTATTTATATGGAGGAGTGGGGAGTGGGTTGGTGGGCCTTATTGGGCCGATTTCTTTGCTGACTGCTAGACTCAGGCAGTCGGCAAAGATAGCCCCCTTTACCGACTGCCTGAGGGTGACAGTCGGCAAAGATTTGATTTTTTTAATCTTGATTTCAAACTATTTCTGTGCTCCTTCTAAATTGTATTGAATCATATTTTTTAAAATTGAAAATTTTTTATAACTTTTTGCTATATATTTTGAATTATTTTTTTACTTGATTTTTTCTCGAAAAAGTAAATTTGAACTGCAGGTGCATGAAATAATGAAATAGAGTCATTCAAAAAATTATATTCATTAGAGAGTGTATATTAAGGCCTATCCAGGAACTCACCAAAATTTTGAACGCCTTGTTCACGAAACATGACCATTTAATTACGAAAGAAGTGTTTTTTAATTATATAAAATGCAAACGAAGTCCGAAAATCACGAAACTTGTCGAGGTGTCATGATATCATACGAAGATCCTCTGATAAAAAATTTAGAATGTTTCGAGTAAATTGTGATATCGAATGTCTAAAACTCAGACATCTTCTTATGTGAGCATAATGATCAAACTAGACTCGCCCCGTGCTGCAGCCCGGGCAGCACGGGCTGTAGATCCACCCATGTGCTTGCCTGTCGTACTGTGGTTCCAGACACGGATGAGTTTAATTTCTTTTCGTGATCGGGCATACAAACTATTTTCTATTAAGAGGGCAGGAGTGGCCAAACACAGACTAGTTTAATTTCCCATAAAAATATATGCTATACACTGATGGTGAGAAACACACCGTGTCATTCAAACACGGACCAATTTAAATTTCTCATAAAGCTATGCTAACACCGATGGCGAGGAACACACTATCATTCATGATTCTCGTGTCCCAGGCTATCAACCACGTCAAGGTTCCAAACATGGACAAGGTTAAATTTCTTACACCAACCAGGTGACACACACTACCATTCGCAACTCTCGTGCCCTGGGCTTTCGGCTGTGTTTTGGGCATCTCACCGCGGTCCCAAACATGTGGACTAGTTTGATTTTAAATAAAGCTGTGACATTACGTACTACGGTCACAACCTCGTCTCTTCTTAGTTAGCAGACAACAATTCAATCCTTTCTCCAAGATCGACTCTTACAGAGCCAGATAAGATTACCCATTTGCCTAAGGAATTCTTGGCCGCTCCGAACACATATCACGTGACAAGGGTATGGAATCCTATCCCATCTCCAAGCAATCAAACAACGAACAGAGAAGGGGAGGAAGTAAAAGGAAAACAAAAACGAACGCGTTCCGTGTTTCTTGAATTAGACTCCTAATTCTAGCATTTAACATTATAAAAAAGAAGATTTTTCGTCACCTCAAAATATCGGCACATGTATAGAGTACTAAATGTAGATAAAATCAAAAACTAATTATATAATTTTGTTGTACTTTGCGAGACGAATATTTTAAACCTAATTAGTCAAAGTTTAAATAATTTTTACGAAATACAAACGAAATGCTACAGTAATTCAGGTAACTAGAAAAGGCCTCAGTCAAACAACGATGCTGTTTGATCGGTCCCTGTTCACACAAGCTTTTCGTCGTGCACAGTATGCTTTCCTAGTGCGGTGCTACGCAATGCATCGGAAGCAACCGGTGGATCCGTTGCAAATCGCAGCCGCGTGGCCACGTACGTCCCGCATCGTCGTTTCACAGCTGCCAACTTTTTCCTTCCCTCTGCCACTGACACAGGGCCCCGCAAAGCGCCCTGTGGCCCACATGCCGGCCCCGGATTCGAATCAGAACAGGCGTCCACTGCCTACCACGTCGTACCACCGCACCCACCGCGTATCTTCACGCTGACCGTGGGCCCCAGGTCAGCGCGTGGACCCACCAGTCTTCGAAGCCCCACACCACGACGCGCTCGTGACCCGTGCCCCACCGGTGAGAGATCGACACGCGTCGCGCTCGACGCGTCCCATCCCTCCGCCGCGGCAACTGGAAACCCACGCCCCGGGGGAAAGTGGCGAGAGACCGCGAGAGCTGCCACGCTGGGTCTACAGACTCCGGCCCCACGCGTCGGTGACACGCGACCCGGTCTTATAGCGCCCGCTCCATCCTTCCCCCACCCGCCACCACCGGCTTCCTCTGCCTCCTCCCGCAGTCTCGCACTCGAAAACCCCAGCGCCGCTGCGCATCAAACCCTAGCGAGCGAGGCGATCAGCGACCGTTCCCTGGCGACCGAGCGCGATGAAGACGACTCCCCCGGCGGCGGCGGCGGCGGCGGCCCGCGACCTGGAGGCGGCCGTGCCTGCGGCGACCCCTGAAGCCGCGGCAGCGGCGACGAAGGCGGCGGAGAAGGAGCAGAAGGCCCCCGCGGCGAAGAAGGTGGCGGAGGAGGAGGACCCGCGCCTGCGGTGGGCGTTCGTGCGCAAGGTCTACTGCATCCTATCGCTCCAGTTCGCCCTCACGGCCGCCATCGCGGCGACGGCGTGCCTGGTGCGCCCGATCCCGCGCTTCTTCGACCACAGACCGCCCGCCGCCGTCTGGCCCACGTTCATCGTCATCCTCGTGTCCCCGCTCATCGGTGCGTGCGCCTGCGCTCTCCCTCCTTTTTTTTTCTTCAGGTTTTGGATCCCTTCTAGGTTTCGGATCACCAATTGCGGTTTCGTTTGTTTGTGCAGTCATGTTCCCCATGCTCAAGTACAGGGAGAAGCACCCCAGGAACCTCGTCCTGCTCGCCCTCTTCACGCTCTGCTGCAGCCTCAGCATTGCCGTCTCCGCCTCCACAACTCTCGGTATGGACAAACAATCGATCTTCCTCGTCTCTCCCTCTCGTGTCGTCGTTTCCTGAATTCCTGTTGTGATGTGGATGGGTGAAGATGGAATGTGGGTTGTGGTGTAATTCAGGTGGTTTTTGTAGGACCTGTATATATGAGTCATCTGCTTAATTCCGATCTGGTATTTAGTAGTATGGATACAGTTATCGTGGGTGAATTGTCATGGATCTGTGATCCTCCACCGTTCTGGGGAAATCGTATGCTTGAGGTTCTCAAAATTACTGTGCCCTGTGAGAATTCAGGATACGTTTTTGATGCCATGCACTCTTGAAGCTTGGATTAGAATTTCCCTTGTTTTGAAGTTGCTGGCAATGGTAGGGGTGCTTCGGGTCAACTTCTTGTAGTGGATCCGAGTCCTGACAGTGTCACCGCGCCATAAAAATGCACAATCTATCCCTGCATTAGGGGCCTCTCTTTATGTCTGTGCAAATGGGTTTCAGTTTTATCAAGTTCCTACAATTTTTGCAAATGCCACTTACTGTTGGTTAAGTTGTACACATGTCCTGTTTTCAGCCGATTAGCATTTCTTGTGGCACCATGTTGACGAGCCAACTGCTATCTACTGTTGAAGACTTTTGTTTCAACTTGTCACTCTGCATGTGTTTCCATGCATTACAGTTGGGACCAGCCAATGTGTAATTTTCTAACCTACCAATTCTTTGTGGTAGCCATCATTATTAAGACGTTAATTTGTGCATTTTGTGGTATCTGTTACATCGTCTCTGTAGCTTTTTTTTTACAACAACTGGGCCTTGTGAGTTATGATTAGTTCTCGATACTATAAATTAAACCTTGCTGACTCAGCTTTCATGCATGGTCCTTTTCTGAAATCATTGGTGCATATGTTCGTTGCATCTAATAGTTGTAGAGCTCAAATGATCTGAACTTCCTTTTTTCATGCTCTACATACAAAAAAATCATATCTGTCCAAACTTTCCAGCACTTTAAACCTTCCAGCACTCTAGTATTTAGTAGTATGGAATATGGATACAGTTTTCGTGGGTGAATTTTCATGGATCTGTGATCCTCCACCGTTCTGAGGAAATCATATGTTTGGTATTCTTAATATTACTGATCATTGTTCCTGTGAGAATTGAGGATACATTTTTCATATCATGGCCTCTGATCTGGCATTCATATTAGTATGCATACAGTTGTCCTAGGTGAACTGTCATGGATCTGTGATCCTCAACCGTTCTGGGGAAATCATATGTTTGAGATTCTTAAAATTGCTGTTCACTATGAGAATTCTGGATATGATCTCGTGTCATGGCCTCTGGAAGCTTCCACCAGAATTTCCCCTGTTTTAGAGTTGCTGGAAGTGGTAGGGGTGCTTGGGGTCAACCTTTTGTAGTAAATCCTGTGTCACCATGCCATGTAAATGCACAATCCATGTGTTAGGGGTCTCGTTATGTCTGTGGAAAATGGTTTTTCTATTTTATTTATGAGCAGATTTTTCAATGTTTGCAACTGCCACTTACTGTTACTGTTGTTTGTAATATACGTTTTTGGTGGTACATGTCCTCAGCCGATTAGCATTACAGTTAATCTTTTATTTTTGGCAGTAGTATGTGGATTCCATGCATTTCATTTGGGTTATTAGTGCTTTACAATGATTGTTTTTGTTGGTATTTGGCAGCAGCATGTGGATTGCATGCATTTCATTTGGGTTATTAGTGCTTTACATAATCTTGTGTTTCTTATTAATTCTGGTATCTAATCTAATGAAATACTACAATGCTGAACACAGGCACAGTGGTTCTGCAAGCCACTATCCTGACAGCTGCTGCAGTCGTGGGGCTGACCCTGTTCACCTTCTGGGCGGTCAAGAGGGGATACGACTTTAGCTTCATGCTCCCGTTCCTCTTCACCTGCCTCCTTGTTCTGCTGGTGTACATCACCATGCAGGTTCCCCTGTCTCTCTCTTTCTCTGAATAGATCTGTGCTCTCCGTCACATATATATATCTCTGGCTGGCTCATGGTTTAACATAATGTTGATCGATCCACTGCAGATCTTCTTCCCGCTGGGTAGGGTGGCCATGACAATCTACGGCTTCCTGGCCACCCTGGTTTTCTCTGGCTTCATCGTCTACGACACCTACATGCTGCTCAAGCGCCACACCTACAACGAGTACGTGGTCGCCGCCATCTCCCTGTACCTGGACGTGATCAACCTCTTCATGGCCCAGATGTCCCTCTCCTGCAGCTGATCGATTGCCAGCCTCACCTGACCGACCCCCCTTTGACGCCTCTCTCCATGTCTGGTACATGGTGGATCACATCACGTAGCTGCATCACAAGTCTAGCTGCCTCGCACTATCCTAGTATATTCTATTAGTAGGTACCTATAGCATTACAGTCCTACAGAGCCGGAGAACTTATCTGTATGTAATTGGCTCGCCACCCTCTAGCTTGAGACATAGTACACATATATCGTATATGGCATCGCCATAGACCATGAGATTCTGTGATTGCTATGTTATGACGCTGCTGGATCTGAAACCTTAATGGAGATCCGAGATACTCAGTATGGTCCTGCATCTTGCTCTGCAGCCTGTTGTTTCCGCCGTTGCTCTGTTGATTATTACTTTCATCGAATACTTGAACGTACTGCAGAACAGTACAGCCGAGGATAACGCTAGTATAGCTGTTTTAGTTTTATTACTCTGCTACAATGTCTAACTTTATACATGATGTAGTATAACCCGATAGAAAACTGGTACTCTACGGCTCCTGATGGTCTAGGTACATGCAGGAAATATCCTGAACAATGGAGTAGAGAAGGAAATCAAAACTGCGTGAAAAATGTGTGTCTGGAGTCTAGCAGTAGCGGTCTCGTTGTTTGTCCCGTCCTGACAGCTCGTTCACCATATCGTCGCCTGGAGCCCGTAGAAGGTGATCATCAGCAAGAGCACCCCGAGGAGTGTGTCAGCCGGCGCAGCGGCGACGAGCTCGGCGTGGACCCGTTGATCACGTCGATCCCTAGACCTTTGCAGTCCGAGCCCAGCGAACCTGCAGCAGCACCGGTCGAAACACCAGCCGCCGACGGCGAGCCGGCGTCGTCAGTCGGCTTGTTCGTTGGCTACGCTGCTGCTAATCAGAGGCTTAAGTTTCAGAGGGGAGGACATGGCAGCGTGCGTACAGGGTTTGTAGCACGTGTAGGAGGTGTCGTTGAGGAGGTTGGCGTAGCCGTCGCGGCAGCTGCAGCGGTGGGTGAACTCCGACGCCTTCTCGCAGGTGCCGCCGTCGCCGCAGTACTGCATCAGGCACGCTGTGGCAACAGGAAGCAGGAGCAGACGCCATCAGTTCAGGGCCTCAAATCCTCAATCAGGCAGCACTGCTTCAGACACGTTGCGTGGCGATACTGCAACATCTTGTGTTAGTACTTTATTTATTTATACGTACGATCGAAGGTGATTAGCGGCGGCGCCGCGCCGCCCACACCCCCCGCCCGCCCCCCCCGCGGCGGTGGCGGAGCTGGCGCCGGGGACGACGGCGGCGACCCGTCCTGGCACGCGGAGTGGGTGGTGCCTGCAAGAAAAGAGCAAGGACAGTTGCTGGGCTGGGTTGCTCCTGCTCGGTCTTTGTTTGCTTTGCTCGTGGGACACGTGACAAGTCTGCGTCTCCCACGTGTGCCCCGCCTGCGAAGGCCGGCACCAACTTGATCGATCGCTTGGACACATACTGGTGTGGGTGAGTCAACAGAAGCTTCTTCCGAAAGGTAAAGTGAAAGTCACGTTCACGCCGTGACTGATTGACTCCTGGCATGTGGTACACAGACGTTCACGGACTTGGTCGCAACTCCGACCCTCATCCTTTGCTCGCCGGTGTCCAGCCGGGCTGATCCTGATCGAACGCCAGAGCTGAGCTCGGTGGCAACTCACCATCTCGGCCGTGCTGCCGAGTGTGCGCGCATGGAGTCATTGCACGGAGAGCATGGAGGTTCTTACAGTTTGGGATGACGCAGGGGAGGAAGGCGAACTGCATGGCGCCGAGGTGGTAGCGGCTCCAGCCGGACTTGCAGTCGCACGCGAAGCCGAAGGCGTAGTTGCTGGACTCGCTGCACGTCCCCATGCCGCAGCTCACGTTCCCGCACACGCCGCCGTCTGTCACACAAGCGCAACACAGAGCATTCATCCAACGCGTCAGAGGAAGCTACCGATTCGATCACCGGAACTGAGCCTGAGCGGCGCGACACCGTCGGGGCTAACAACTGTCAGCTTCGCCTGCCTCACCTGCGGCGGCGACTCCATGGGGCAGCAAGGCGGCGGCGGCGACGGCCGCGGCGCAGAGAGACGCCAGCGCGAGAAGTGATCTGCTGGCAAGCCCCATTTCTAGCTCCTCGCGTTGAGCTAGTTGTGCTGGTGACCTGGTGTAGGCCTCCTGAGAACAACTGAGCTAGGAAGCAATGCAATGGCGGAAAGCAGCTGGGGGCTAAAGTTTTGGGGCAATATCTGTAGTATCTGTGATTGGTCGTTGGCCGGCCGGACCGATTAATTCCACATGCCGTCACGGTAATACTGTGCCTTGACGAAAAAACGCAGATAGAAACGAAACAGGAGGCACACGTACTGTGTATCTTGTGCACACAAGGACGACCGTCAGGTTTGACCTGCTGGCGGCTTCTCCGGATTTCTCACTGATAATAAATCTGGCAGTGATTAAGTTCGTGTTATTTTGTAACCGCGTGGAACAGCTGCTTAGTATAACTCCCTGAAACGACCTCTTCTTGCCCGGCTAGACTAAAAAACGACTTAGATTTGGCACGGCGTCAGGTCCCAACATGTTGGTCACTATTCCATTCCATCTAGAAACATGGAGAGACTTGACTCCGTGCCGTGTCGCCGTATATATGTATGCCGTCGGGTCAATTTTGCATGGTTATCATTTTTTTTCCCAATAAAGACATCACTATTATTGCTATGACTGGGGCTTCCGTAGCCGCCAGATACCTCCTGCACACCGTGTCCATACTGTGAGCAGTGGGTGGCATAGCTTGCTATCGTCTTTGTTCTTGTTTCGTTATCTAAAAATCTTTGTTCTTGTTTTTCTTTTCTCTAAAAAAATATATTTGTTTTTTCTTGGCTCTAGTCCTAAAATGAAATGAATGGGCCCGCACCTGAATGATGCGTCGCTCTCCATGGTTGGTGTGGTGCTACTAGAAGGGTTGGGCTTGCCTCTTCATTCGCTTTTGGGCGATGATCGATGCGATGGTCTCTGAGACACTGACCAATGGAGGGAGGCATCGGCTATGGAAAAAAAAGGTCACGCTGTCCGAGAAGATTAAATTGTGCGTGCATTACAAGTAAATCTTATATATGTCTACCAAAACAACTATACCTATACGAGGAACCTACAACATGTGTGGCACTTATTTATATTACAGTGTCAACATAGTGGTCAGTTCAACAACAGCATTGGTGAGTAGCTAATATAGATATGATCATTGCTCTTGGTCTACTCATCTCCCACTACAGGGTAGAGACAGTTGGCACAATATCCATAAAACATTTGTTCATCTGCAATAATAATGAAAACAAAGTCCTGAGTACGAGAAAGTACTCAGCTAGACTTACCCGTCTTAAACAGAAAATAAAGTAACCTTCAAGGATCATGAAAGGCTTTATAGAGTGGGGCTAGCTTGACTCTTTTGCAAAAAAAAACTTAAGATTTTCTTTTGTAAAACATTATTAAAGATTAGCATCAGCTTAAAAGTATAACATGTTTTACTACGTGATTAACTATACTAGTTCTTTGCTTTTAGCCAGGTTAAGCATCAAGAGAATATTATAAGCATTGTTGGTTACCATGTTTCACTTGGCATTTCCAAAATCATCCATGTCACTATCTCAGCACCATGATTTATTAAGATCGACACTTAGAGTCAAGTGTTCACTATCCAGGAACGATGGCGATTATAATCGATTGCTGACCAGCTGGCGAGGTATTTCCCACATAAACTAGGCATGCTTTGCAAGGCCAGCCTTAGTCACCTTTGGTACTGTTCGGGTACAGTCGCGGGTTCAACCGAGGCCATCGTACCCAGGAGCCGTCCGGCTGCCAAGTCTCTCCGGCATGACCGGCCATTTCGACTTACTCTTCACGCCCCTGTTGGGCCCCCATACATCTCCAATACGATGCACCCAACACGTTGATTCCCGGCCCAAACAGAGCTACTCCGCTTCGCGGTCCCATAAAACCAGCTAAATGTGGGGCTGTGTTCAATATGACAAGAGTAGTCAATAATTCAAGTTCATTACTTAGTGACTTCCAGGATCATGTGTGCTGCCAAAAACCTCAGGTAACCACCTAGCATCTCGCGTGACATGAATCACCCGGCTTCTACCGTCTAAGCAAAGCTAAGCAGTTAACTTGATCTTACTCTAGCAAGGTAACAGAGGATATCAAGTATCAAGGAAGGTAAAATGCAGCAATAGGGTTACTCCAACCAACTCCTATACGTAATGCAAAGAAAAGATAAACGACACAAAGTGAATTTGATAAAACATAGGTAAGAATGCATGGGGGCTTGCCTTTCTCAAAGGCACTGGGGCGGTGATCACGGCGCGTAGGTGGACCTTCCTCTGGGTCTTCCTCTCCAGGAAACTCCGACACGAGCTCCTCCTTTTGTTCTCCCTCGGGATCCTCGTGTACTACCACTAGAACTGGCTCCTGCGATCCTGTATGATGTGTATGCATAGGTATGAATATCATAACCTGAATGTATCAATGCAAACATGAGTATGGATCATGGATGTAGATGAATGAATTAATTACTAAGTTTCTCAGAGTTAACTACTTCCGTAAAGGAGATCATTAAGCACATGAAATAATATTGGTTAAGCCCTAATGACATAATTAAAGAGAGCTCAAGCAACTTAATTAAAGTACCAAAGGTCATTACGGTTAATGACCCAAGGTCATCACTTAATTCCAAAAGTCAATCAATCCTATAATACTAAACATGATTAAGGATTAATTAAACAATTAAACTAATTACTATTAAGCATAAAATTAGGCATAAACTAAAATTCATCAAATTAAGCTCAAAATTTTATCTTGGATATATCATGACCTAATTAGATGGCAAAACAATTTTCAGAAGCATTTGACAATCCTATGATTTAGTAAAAATCATAAAAATTATATTTTTCAATTAAAAGAGCTAATTTTGTATCATAAAAATACTCCAATCTAGCATTTCATATTTGTCCTATATAGAGAACATCATAAAGAAGCTACACAAAAATGTTTAGAATTTTTGGAGCTATACATGAATTACTATGAATTATGGAAGAAAATAGCATTTATAACATTTTTCAGAAAATAGAAAAAGAAAAACGGAAACAGTGTCCTGCGTTGACCGGCAGCGGCGCGATTTTGACCGGTGAAAACTCGCCGATGGCGAGGTCTCCAGCGATCAGGTTGGCATCTCCGGCGAGGGCAAGCACTCGAGCAGCTCCTACATGACGCCAGGGATACGATTACGCGCTAAATTGAAAGAACGCGACACCCTAGAGGCTACAGCAACGAGCGCGACGGCTGGCATAGCAGAGCTCCGGCGAGCTCGATGGCCGGCAGCTACGGCGTGACTCAAGCCAAAACAAAGATATCATGACAACGAGGATCTCACGGCGACCACGATGCGCACGTCAGGGAAACCGGAGGTGGTCCGAAGAGAGATCGTCGGTGAGCAGGCGATGGCGGTTGTGCGAACTGGCGACGAGAACAGCGTTCCGGCGCTCCAGGGCTCGGCTGAGGAAACAAACGAGAGCATGAGAGGCAGTGGATGATGGCGAACAAGATGGTGGAGATAAAGGAAAAATATAATCATGGAAGAGGGCTGCCGACGGTGAAATTGGCCGCGGCGGCGTCCTGACCGGCAGTGGAGAAGATGGCCACGCGCAGGCGATTCCAGCCACGAGAGACGGCGCGAGCGGGCTCAATGGACGCGCAAGGACGAGGCAAAAATGGTGGAGGTCTTAATGGCGGTGGAGCACGCTCGGCCGAGGCAGTGGCGAGCAGCGGAGCAGCGGCAACGGCGGACAAGGGAAGAAGGAGAAAGAGAACACGGCGGCCGACCTCGGGTATTTATAAGGGGCGAGGATCTGACGGTGAGGTGGCCAATGCCTTCTCGAAGTCGTCCCCGTCGCGGTGGCTCGCGCGGGCGCGAGAAGGCTCGGCCACGACACGGCGAACGCCGGCGACAGTGAGGGGAAGAGGGCGAGGTGACGTCATCATCACTGTAGCATGTGATATCACACTGAATTTTGCAAAATATTAGAACTTGAAAATCTCTAAAAATAAGATTTGTCCAACTTTTCAAGAGCTACACTTTTTGTTTAACAAGTATCTTCAGATTTTGCCTAGATTTTGAAATGTGAAATCAAAATCAAAAGGAATTTAAACCCTAGATTTGGTATTTTTAAAAATTATTTTCAAAATTGCATTGAAACTTAAAAAACTTTGAATACCCACTTTGTAGCTCTTGTCAAGATCTATAAACCTTATTTTTAGACCATCTCCAAATTTTCAATAGATTTTGAATTATATAAAAAGGAATAAAAACAGGATTTTAAAATTAAGAGTTTTGAAACCGAATTAAAACTTTATTTGATATCTAAATTTATTTGATATCTAAATTAATTGATATATATATATATTATCCAATTTTAAATTGAGCGAACAATTTTTTTTGGTTGTTGCAACAAGTAAGGACATGTCTTCATTTGTTTTAACATTATTGTCTTGTGTTTAATACACCTTTCCTCTTTGCCCCAGTATTTGGTTGCTTTTTTCGATATGTGGATGGGAGTGATTCATCCGTCCTCCGTGGTCGTGATCACAGACAGCCGTCCACGCGCTTTCCAACTTTTTTTTTCTTATTTCTCTGTATTCTTAATTTGCATTTTATTTTATCAATTCCTTCATCTTTCTTTTTTTTCCTACCTTTTTTCATTTAGTTTATTTCTTCATATGTTAATCTACCTGTTTTTCTATATGAACAATATTTTTTCTTAGTTTGACAATTTGTTTCTCCATTTTTTGAGAACTGAAACTCCGGAAGAGAAACGTGCGGTAGAGAGACGCCCACAGCTGGAACATGCGGGTCCTACGCAGGCCTGACGTACGCCTGGCACCCTGTGCAATCGCTACACATGCTGTGTATTCTGTGCAATCTCGGAATACTGACATCCAACATGACATAAGAACATACTCTGTATTCTGTGTTGTTGTTAGGAATCATGTACGGAATTACAGAGTATTAGCAATCAGCTGAGTCCCTTAGTGTATCTACTGGGTCAAAACAAGCCATTTCTTAACAGTACATCACATTTATCTTCCTCCCAAGCAAACTAATATATAACTAACTAATGTGTGAGATCTATTATTCCTTCCAATGAAATTACTAATGTGTGGGAAAACAATCGTTTGTGCTTTTCCAGTTTAAAGGCCATGTTAAAAAGTTTAATATGACATGGCCCTAGTTGCTCCGTACCTGCTATACAAATATAACTGCTAGAACTAGAATACCACATTCAGGTTCAGTGCAAATTGAAGCTTTTGATTTTTATTTACTGCGCTCTCAACCTATGCGACATTGCTCCTACAGTTCTTCATGCATAACAATCTGGAAAATGTCAGATAGATGCATTTCTCTTCTATAATAAGTATGTTGCAGTATCATCATTAGACATAAAAGATCAAATTGAAGAAAACCACCAAAAAAGCTTTTATAGTCCCAAGCAATTGGCAATGCTCATAGATCAATGTTGAAATTTGAACTGTTGAATCCTGAAAAGGCCTGAAACAATCCTGCACCTGCTGCGCAAAAACTACTAAATGCGACAAGCCTGAAGTATTCCATACACAAAATTCGACCTTAACAATCGGATGACACATGCTACGGACCTTCTCACATACCTCCTTTGGTCAGTGGAGCAGGGAACGTCGCGTAGATGATGACCAACCATTTCAGGATTGCTGCACTGCAGGATATAAACTCCACAAGTTCCAGCTTTTCATGATAATCTGTAAAACCTCCGATTTCTAACTCCTCGAGTGAACTGAGAGCAATTCCATCAATGCTGCATCTCTTTTCTCAGCGACAAGGGCAAAACGACAGGCAAGAATAATACACCTGGAAAAGAGAAAATATCATTGCATTAGTGGAGAATATTGATTATAATTCATAAAAGTAAATTTTATTTTTGTTCAGTTGTGGCTCTAAATTATACATATCCAAGGAAGGGCTTTACACTACTAACAAGTGACGAGACCAACTGCTACATATGCAGTCCCTCGTCCGTTTATAGCAGGTCAAGCTAACAAGAGAAAAGTCCACTAGCTAAAGCACACTTTTCAAACTGGTCCAATTGTTTATCACATCAACATTTTGAAAACACTGAATAAACGTTTTGCATAAACCTCAGCCCCACCTCAAGAAAAAACATATCAGGGGATTGTCAATTATCAAATGACTACTAAGTTGCAAGCAATTAAAATTTTGAACAAACAAAATTTTGATACAACATGCTTGGCAGCAAGGCATGCCCATGGTGACCGCATTCTAAGGATATCCTGAAGATTTTACACTTGGGAATTAATATTATTTGTTTCAGTCAAGAAGCCTCCCTGCTACTCCCTCTCATGAGTAGACAACGGAGCCACTTATGTCAGAAAGAAAGAACTCACGAAATTCGTTAATGCCAGGCTGTCAGCACACACCTGTGAAAGTAGATTTCCAGGTTTAACTTGTCAATTTCGCCTAATCAGGGATGCTGTAAAACCTTTTCCGGCTGATTTCCAATAGATGGCCAATGTCAGCTAACCGATGATGGAGGTCAGGCTTGGCCCTCACAGGCTACCTTGGTATGAGCCTCCATGGGGTGACGACATACCGTGGGCTCTTCAAGTCTTTGGGGCCACGATCTCTAGGGACTCTAGCCGCTGTATGTTTGTGATGGCCAACACCAGTGAGTGCAACGAGAACGAGGGTACTGTATAACCCCAAGAACGTCAACGCTGTGAACAAGGCAGGAACTTGGAGACGGAGGAGCCACCATTTATTTCCATGAGAGAGACTGATAGCTTTCCACGGCCTGGAAGCACAGGAGGCTTGAGCACCGCCTCTTCCCCTGTGACTTCCAGTTCCATGGCTAGATGTAATTTGCCCACCATGCGCAAAGCGCAACCAAGGTGCAATGCATCCGGCCAAGATCGGCACACCAGCATCAGGTCAATTGTATGTTGCAATCTCAAGAATAAATGATCAAAGTCTAAGAAGAAAAACAACAAGCCTTTTGGGGCAGAGTTAATTGATCGAGGTTCAAATTTGAAGTGAAGATGAATCCAAAGAAAGCCACACATACAATACTGCACTCATTGTGCACAAACTAGTAAAGACCACAATATTACATTTACCACACACCTGAAATTAGTCAACTACTATCTGCCTCAGAGAATTCAACTTTAACATCTGGATGACACATGCTACGAACCTTCTCACGTACTTCCTTGGACCTATGACAATACTCGTCATTGATGAGCAACCTTTTCAGGACTCCTGCATTGCTGGATAGGAACTCCACAAATTCTATTTGTTCATGAGAACCTAAAAAACCTCTGATTTCTACCACTTCAAGTGAACTGAGATCAATGCCATCAATCTTGCGATTCTCTTCCATACGACAAGGGCAAGACGGCACACAAGAATGCATCTGGAAATAAAAAGGGAATGCAGCAACATTTTAGTAATTGAGAATATTGGTAATATTCATAAATCAATCAAGCTTGCTTTTGTTGGCACGAGGTTCAGTTAGCTTCAAAAAATCAAACATATCTACAGAACACTGCAGCACTACATAGTGATGAGGAGCCCCACAGCTGCCAATACTGCTACCTACGCAGTCACCCTTCATTTACAGAATGTCTTTTATTTGCAACTATTTACAGCTAGGTCAAGGTGACACAATTTCAAACAAGCTAAGCAACTAAAAAAGAAATGTTCACTAGCTAAAGCACAAATCGTCGATTTGGTACAATAATGGTTTATAAAGAATATCAAAAATACAACAATCATAAATAAACATATCAAGAACCTCAACCACCCCACCTAAAAAACATATTGCAAACACTCATTTATCAAATAACAAGTCAAAGTTTGCAATCAACAATTTCATGGCATATCATAAAGCTAAAGGTCTTAGAAATTACCTCTTCTCGGAACAAAGGACCACACAAATGTACCTGAAGCTTCTTTGTACCATTGCAACTTCTCAAGAGATGCAGCATGATAGGCACCAAGGTATGGTGTTCCCAGGATAAGAATACTGAAAAGCTCTTAGACTTGGGCAGCTTATTTGTTTCATTCAAGAAGCTTTCAAAGCTTGCTACATCTGTCATGACTCATGAGCAAAATATTCAGTTAGACTGTCCCAAAATTAAAAACAACTTCTGATGCAATTTGTTAATGCCAACACACCTGGGAAATTTAGACTGATGCCCAGATTCAAATCATTAACTTCATCAAACAACTTAGTCATGGAGAACGACAGTACTGAAGTTTGCAGTAGCTGGAGCCTACGGCCAACATCAACAAACCGATGAACACGAGGGTCATATTCACAATTCCAATCTACCTTGACAAGCTTCGGAGCAGAGATATGAGCCTCCATTGGCATAAGAACTATAGTGAGCTCGTCAAGTCTTGGGGCAAAAATCTCTAGCCGCCTTGTCTCTACAACACGGAGCCTCAGTTTGTGCAACGTGTTGGAGTGAATGAAGACATCAAAGATGACAATCAACTTAATTTCCAGATTCAGGTCCCTCAAGCACGGGCAGTGCATGTTCACAAGGGTTGTGACATCGCTGCCTTCCATGTGGACATAACCATCTATCTTCAGGTACGTCAGCTCTTTGAACAGGCCAATCTGGGGACGGAGCCACGTTTTATGTGCATACTGAAAATAGAGCTCGATCCGTTTAGCTCTTTCACACACCGGAAGCTCGAGCACTGCCTCCTCCCCGACAACTTCCGGTAACGAAACGAAGCGCGTCTGAGGCACACAGAGATTGAGATTCACCTCGCGCACCTCGTGCTCCGCTGCGAAGCGGAGCCACGGCGCAATGCGCCCGGCCGGGATGCCGAGGTCGCGGCCCAGTTGGTCGGAGGAGTGGGAGACGCTGAGGTGCTCCAGGGTAGGGGCTAAGTAGCCACCGAGGGCAGCGTCGACGGTGCCCGGGAACGACTCTGGCTCTGCCTCTGGTGGCGCGACGAGGAGGAGCTCCGGCATGTGCGCCCAGACGAGGCGCCAGCGGGGGGAGAGCACGCTGGTGCGCGCGGCGGCGTGGGCGGAGCGGAGGCGGACCAGGATCTCGTGCAGCAGCGCGTCGGGGAGGCCGCTGACGCGGCCTTCGTCGGAGCCGCGGTGGCGGCGCGCGGCTGTGGCGGCGAGGCTCATCCATATGAGTCGAACGCGATTGGAAATGGATTGGAAATCTGGAATTGCGTTTGCCGTGGTTAGGGTTTTGGTGGTGGTGGTGGTTGTGGGGAGGAGTTTCCGTTGACGACGCAGAAGGGGCTATTTTGGGCTCCCAATGCTTTTTGGGCTATCCGTTCGGCAGGACCAGAGCATATGTGGGTCCAAAATATGAGACAAAGAAATATATGGGTCCAAAATCAAGAGTCAATCAGAAACTTTTTTTAATATAAGATATTTTCTCTTTGGGCAAGTCTAGAAATCTCTCGTTTGTGCGAGGACCTGTCCATCGAAACCACTTGTGGAAACACAACAGGTTTTAAATTTTGGGGAGAAAAATTTATAAAAGGAAAGTCGAACTCCAAACACAGCTTGAAGTGGGTAAATTGATTTTTCCCCAGATTATACTATGCAAAAATTGAAGTGGGTAAATATATTTTTCCCCAAATTATCTTATGCAAAAATTGATATCTTCTTGATATGACAGATATTATTCTTTACTTAAATGTAAAAAAAGTGATAGACTCATTTTCTTTTTTTCTTAATACGCAAAAAATTTATGTATCGTTATATTAAGAAGAAGAGTTTAAACAAACATATACAATGCACATCTAACGAGCGCCAAAAGAGAGCAATGTAGCATAGCCGTAGACGGACCATCCTAGCAGGAGAATTTTATGTTGATATTACATAATAGAAACAATCAATACTGATGCAGCGATGTGACCTAGGATGTGGCCTTGCATCTTTACGGCCGAACAGACCGGAAGAGCTCATCCAGTGCTTCGCATAGTCCGCGGTCAGGTCTCTGCCGTAGAGCTTTGTCAAATGCCGCTAGCTCCGACGGGGATGATGGATCCTTGATGAAGCCCATATGATGCATGATCAACACCTCCCCTTGCTTGGAAGCGGGTACTCGAGAGAGGGGCTGAGCTGCCAACTGCATGCTCTGCCACGACAACTGCGGCTTAGTGTGAGACTGCTTTGGAGGCTCACGAATAAGAGGATGGTCCCTCTTACACCTCACTTCATTGAAGTTGTAAAGACGGTGTCTAGCAGTGTCGTCGTTGACCTCACTCGAGGGGGAGTCCACCAGCGGTGAACCAGGGGGAGGGGGAGGGGGCGCAGATGCGATATAGAGCCCGCCGCCTAGTGAATCATCTAGCTTGGTGGCTACTATGGCCAGGTCCTCACCTTGTAGCTTTGGTGCCACCGGTGGTGGCCCCCGTCGTTCAAGAGAAGCCCAGCGATGTGGTGCGAGGTGGGGTGAACTCCTCTAACATGGGGTCCATCGTGATGTCACAAACATGCGTGACATCCGAATAAAGTGTCAGCGTCAATGGGTCAGGTTGGGTGAAGCCTGTCTCGCTCGACAGCTCGTCAGGCCTAGGATGAGCTTCGGCAATTGAGGTTGGTGCTGTCTGCGTGGCCTCTACTGACCGCGCGCCCATGACGCCTTCGTGTATGGTGCTGCCTCGGCCTTCATCACCGGCAACCACCGATGGCAAGATCAGTGGTGCCCAACTTGGCCCCACCATGGTCGTGCGAACCGCTAAGTTCCGCCGGCCCTTTGGAGCGATCTGAGGTACGTGCATCGCGCGAGCGTCAAGAGCCCATGCGCCTTGGCTGCTTGGAGTCACGCACGATTTACCAAAAACCCCTACTTCGTAGACATCGTTGGGGCAGCTTGCGAGCTGCCACCCGATGTGCGAAGGAGAGCCAGTTGAGGCACCTACGGTGAAGATCTCGACCGGGATGTGCCTCAGTGGTTGACGACTTGCTGGTTGGCCCCTGCATGCTGGCCCTCGTGGCACAGCCGAGGCAGCCTCTGTCCGCTTCTCCTGTTGGTGGATTGTCTCCCACTACCCTTTGGCGTTGGGGGTGGAGACCTGTCCTCATTGTCCAAGGTGCTGGCATGCCAAGATGTGGCCCTCCACCAAGCCAAACTGGCATGCCGTGTACCAGTTGTGGGTGCGCTCGATAGTGCTTTCCCCTCCTTGGACCAGCACCATGGCGACCCACCATTGCACCGCGACAACTCGACTGAGGTTGGGTGCATGGCAAGGACATTGGCTATGTCGACGGCCTCGACTGATGCGGCTCCCGATGAACCACGTCTATGTAGGGTGCCATGGAGGTTGGTGTCGTTTCCGAATCAAAGTCGTCGAGGAGGTCATCATCCGCCCAACGTCGGGCCTTGGGCCGTCTCTCTGTGTCATCCCTAGTTGGAAAGGGCGGCATGGGGGACAGGGTGGACGGGCTTGAAGAAGAATAGAAATAGATGTCATAGACCGTTAAAATAAATTTAGGTGTCATATTTTAGGTAGTCTTGTTGGAGTTGGAAGTAAAATATAGGTAGAATAGAAATAACTAGCTACCAAAATAGAAATTTAGGTAGTGTGTTTTAGGTAATACTACTTAGTCATTTTCGTTCCATATCCGCCTTAGAATATGCGATCCGTAGCAGCTGCTGCAGCGGCGATGCTGACTTGTAGCAGCCTGTCCTCAACAACAGCAGCAAGCCAGCATACGTGACCACAAGTAGCAAGTCAGCAGCCCACAAACGTTTTCCTTTATCCCTTTTCTCTTCCCCAAACAGCCAGCAATCGCTCTCACTAATCCTCTATACCAAATTTTGCCCTTTTTTTTTTGGCAAAACTGCTAAATTGATAGCGACAGAAATTGCTTAGCCAGCGATTTTAAACAACGGTGATATGAACAGAAACAGAGGCTATATATATATTGGGGTACGGTTAATTCATCAAGGTCCAAATTTGAACTGATGATGAATCCTAAAAGCACATGAACAGTCCTGCACTTATTGTGCAAAAACTAGTAAAAAGCACAATAATACATTTGCCACAAGCCATTAGGAGTCAAGGGCACCTGTCTTCCCTTGCGAGAATAGCATTGAACTTTAACATTCACATGACATATGCTAGGGACCTTCTCACATAGGTCCTTCGGGCTATCCTTGATGAGCAACCTTTTCATATTTCGTGCATTGCAGGATATAGGAACTTCACACATTCCATTTCTTCAAGAGAACCTGAAAACTCGATGATTTCTACCTCTTCAAGTGAACTAAGATTAATATCATCAATCTTGCAGCTCTCTTCCAAACGACAAGCATAAGATGGCATGCAGGAATGCATCTGAAAATTGAAAGATAATGCAATATCATTGCAGTAGTGGAGACACTGATAATATTGATAAATCAACAAAGTGTGCTTTTGTTGGTGTGAGGTTCAGCTGGCTGTAATAAATAAAACGTATCTAAAGAACATTACACCACTACATAGTGACGAGCCCCACACCTGCCTATTTTGCTACCTAGGCAGTCACCCTTCCTTCACTAGCTAAAGCATATATATTTCTTCAAGTTGGTCCAACAATGGTTTATATAGCATATCAACATTAAAAAAATGCTAAGTAAACTTATCAAAAGCTTTATTAATGAGGAAACTCCCAATTAAAAAAAATAAGACAAAGTTTGCAAACAATTTAATGGCATATTATAAGGCTATATGAAGATCTCAGAAATTACCACTTCGGACCAACCACCAAACAATTGTACCCGCAACTTCTTTGTACCACTACCATTGCATCTGCTCAAGAGGTGCAACATTATAGGCATCAAGGTATGGTGTTTCCATGGTAAGAATATGCTGAAGCTCTTACATTTGGGAAGCTTATTTGTTTCATTCAAGAAGCTTCCCTGCAGGGTTGCTACATCTGTCACTAGTAGACAAAAACTAATCACTTTTTTTTGAAAAAAAAAAGAACTTTTGATAAAATTCGTTAATGGCAACACACCTGCAAAATGTAAACTGATGATTAGATCCAGCTCATAAACTTCATGAAACCGCTTAGTCAGGGACGATGACGCCCAATAAGAAGTTTTCAGTTGCCGGAGGGTATGGCCAACATCGACAAACCGATTGAGATGAGGATCATAGGCATCAGCCAGGATACCTTGACAAGTTTCTGAGCAGAGATATGAGACTTCGTTGGCTGATGAACTACAGTTAGCTCTTCAAGTCGTGGGGCTATGATCTCTAGTCGCCATATTCTTAAGACACGGAGGACCAGTTTGCCCAACGAGTAGGAGTGTATGGAGACATCAAAGTTCACAATCAGATCAATGGAAAGACTCAGGTCCCTCAAGCACGGGCACTGCGTCCACACGAGGGCTGTGATATCGCTGCCTTCCATGTAGACATAGCCGTCTATCTTCAGGCATGTCAGTGCCGTGAACAGACCGGATGCTTGGGGGCGGAGCCACGTTGCATGTGCATATGAAAGACTGAGGTGGATTTCCTTCGCTCATTGGCACACGGGAAGCTCGAGAACTACCTCATCCCCGAGGACTTTCGGTGACGAAACAAAGAGAAAGAGAATGAGCTTGCCCACCACATGCTCAGCCGCGAATTGTAGCCATGACGCAACTCGTCCGTCAGTGATGCACAGGTCACGATCTTGTTGGTTGGGGAAGATGGAGACGCTGAGGTGCTCGAGGGTAGGGGCTAAGTAGCCACCTAGGCCAGTGTCGGCGGTGTTGATGAACGAGGCCGGCGCTGCTTCTCCCGGTGCGTTGAGGTGAAGTTCCGGCAGGTGTACCCAGATGTGGCGCCAGCGGCGGGACAGCACGCTGGTGCGCGCGGCGGCGTCGGCAGAGACGAGGTGGACCAGGATCTCATGCAGCAGCTCGTCGGGGAGGCCGCTGATGCGGTCCTCGCTGGAGCGGCAGCGGCGCTGATCCTGATCCTCACCCATGGGAGTTGAAGGAGGATCGATTGGAAATTTGGAATACTTTTGCCACATATTTGGAGGTTAGGGTTTGCGTGGAGTTTCAATGTTAATCTCTGTAGAAGACGCGGCCACAAAACAGAAGAGCGGCTCTGCCATAGGGGTTTTCGGTGCTTTTGGGCCCTTCGTTTTCTTTTGACTGGCCCTTCGTTTTGCTAGGCGAGTGCATACTTATGTGGGTACAAAATCAACGGTGAGTAACCAGGATTTTTTTTCCATAAATTACTTTTCTTGTGTAACAATTTCTAGCAATCTCCCATTATATACTCTTCTCGGTTCTATCTTTTGCATGATTGTTGGTGTCAGTTGCACTCGCTGTGGCAATTCTTGTTGATAATCATAAATCCAAACAAGCAAAGCGAGGCCAAGGCGTATATGCATACATATATATGCACGTATTGTCACCAGAGCTCGGAGCGAGACCCTAGCATTACATTTACCACAAGCCCTGAATATATTATTCAGTCACGGAACCCATAGAATTCAACTCCAACATTTGAATGACACATGCTACGAATCTTTGCACGTGCTTCTTTGGGCCTACGGCAAAAATTGTCAATGATGACCAACCTTTTTAGGATTCCTGCATTGCTGGATATGAACTCTACAAGTTCCATTTGTTGATGAGAACCTGAGAAACCTGCGATTTCTAACACTTCAGGTGAATTAAGATCAATGCCGTCAATCTTGCGACTCTCTTCCAAACGACAAGGGCAACGTGGCTGGCAAGAGCGATTCTGGAAATAAAAAGAGAATGCATCATCATTGCAGTAGTGGACAATGTTAATAATATTAAATATTAATAAGTGAACAAGTTTGCTTTTGTTGGTGCGAGGTTCATCTAGGTGTAAAGAATCAAAAACATAATAACATATCTATTGAATATTGGAGTACATAGTGACCAGCTCCACACATGCCAATTTTGCTGCCTAGAAAGTCACCCTTCCTTCACAAAGCTAAGACAAATTCAGACAAGCTAAGCTACCGAAAAAATATTCACTACCTAAAGAATAAATCTTCAATTTTGGTCCATCTATGGTATCTATAGCATATTAACATTTAAAAAGCGCTTAATATACATATCTAGAACCTCAAGTACCCCACACCTTAAATAGATTGTGAAAATCTCAATTGTCAAATAACAAATCAAAATTCGCAATCGAACAATTTTATAGCATGTTATAAAGCTACAGAAAGATCTTAGAACTTACCTCTGTGGACCAAGACCAATCGCCAAATAATTCTACCCGAAACTTTTGTGTACAATTGCAGCCCCTCAAGAGTGGCAACATGATAGGCACCAAGGCATGGTAATCCCACGTTAAGAATACATTGAATCTCTTACATTTCGGCAGCTTATCTGTCTCATTCCAGAATCTTCCATATGTTTCTACCTCTGTCATGACTCATGAGTAGACAATTAATCACGTTTGTCTGAAAAAAGAATTTCTGGTAAAAGTTTGTTAATGCAAACACACCTGGGAAACATATATTGATCCTCATATCCAACACATCAACTTCATCAAACCTCTTAGTCAGGGAGGAAGCTTGATTGAAAGTTTGCAGCACCCGGAGGGTACGGTCAACATCAACAAACTGATGGAGATGAGGCTCATAGGCATCATGCCAGCCAACCTTGACAAGCTTCGGAGCAGAGATATGAGCATCCGTTGGCTTAGTAACTATAGTGAGCTCTTCAAGTGTTGGGGTCAAAATCTCTAGCCGCCTTGTTTCTAAGACACCGAACACCAGTGTGCGCAACGAGTTGGAGTTTATGGAGACATCAAAGTTCACAATCAGCTCAATGGAAAGATTGAGATCACTCAAGCATGGGCACTGCGTGTTCACAAGGGCTGTGATATCGCTGCCTTCCATGCGGATACTGCGGCCGCCTATGTTTAGGTACATGAGTGTCTTGAACAGGCCGGATGCCTGGAGGCGGAGCCACGTTGCACGTTCATATTCAAGAAAGAACACGATTCTTTTCGCTCCTTCACACACGGGAAGCTCGAGAAGTACCACCTCCCCGAGGCCTTCCTGTCTCGACGTCCGAGGCCCAAGGAGAGAGAGATAGAGCTCGCCCACCATGTGCTCCGCCGCGAAGTGGAGCCACCGTGCAATGCGTCCGGACCGGTCGTGGATGTCAAGGCCTAGTTGCTTGGTGGATATGGAGACGCCGAGGTGCTCGAGGTTTGGGGCTAAGTAGCCACCGAGGGCAGCGTCGAAACTGCGCATGAACGAGCGAGGCTGGCGCTGCTCTATATCTTTCTCTAGCGAAGAAGCGAAGCTCAGGCAGGTGCGCCCAGACGTGGCGCCAGCGGCGGGACAGCACGCTGGTGCGCGTGGCGGCGTGGGCGCAGCGGAGGCGTACCAGGATGTCGTGCAGCACCTCGTCGGGGAGGCCGCTGATGCGGTCCTCGCCGGAGCCGCCGTTTGAAGACGCCAGCGCCGGGAGGCGGCGGCTGCTGCTGCGTCGAGGCTCACCCATACGAGTCGAGTCGATTGGAAATCTGGAATCCTTTTTGCCGTACAGGTTAGGTGTAGGGTTTGAAGCCACGCGGTAGCCTCCCTCCGTTTCAAGACGTTGTCACAAAACAGAAGAGAGGCTCTGGCATATGGGATTTTGGGCCCTCTGTTACATTTTTTTTTCCTGTGGGTCCCAACTCCCAATACATCTGTGAACCAAGATTTGTTTCGGTATAAATTATTTTTCTTTTGACAATTTCAATAATCTCACTTTTATACTCTTTCGGTTCTAATCTTTGTAGCATGGACAAAATATAGGGTCTCTAAAACCTAAACTTGACTATAATTCTCTATTACAACATATATTAAAAATGAATAAATTAATACAATATTTTTTTTTCTTAAAGTGCTTGTTCACCCAAATGTGCTAGATGGAGAAAACCTGCTTCCCATCACGTTTTCTTCCCTACATGGCTACGTGGCCACCGCTTGACCCAAATGTATTTGCCACTATAGGCCATTTGCCCTTGCTCACGAGGGTGCATCAAAAAGGCCTCGTCATACCATGCAAGCGTGGAGGCGATATCCTTGCCACGCAGACCTGCAGTGCCATCATGGTCTCCATCAAGAGCACCGTCTCGTGCCGACAGGTGCGGCACGACTGAAGATCCATCGACTGGCCATGGAAGAAGACGAGCTGGCTCCAGGTGCCCGCGTTGGAAGCTGGCTCCAGGTCTGCGTGCAGGTTGCGCATGCCTTCAATGGGAAAAAAAAGTCATATGGTGATTAAGTTTGTACAAGGGTTGTTTAAAAAGTTGAACGGGTAACATTATGTTATTTTGTCATTTTATTTCATAAATTACAATCCGTTGTTTATCTGAATTTTCCCTCAATCTCACGCAATATGTTATATGAGCCTGGTGAATGCCTGCATCTCGGTGTGTTCTGAATCTGATGTCTTGGAGTTGTTCATGGACGTCGAAAGAGTGTTCTGAATATATCAGGTGCTGGTTTAGTTCAGATGACTTCATACTCAGCGGAGATGTTGGGCATGCCGATTTTAATAACTCATTTTGATCCATCTATGCTTGTTGTACAGAAATTTGGATGTGTAACCCCTTGCTGAGGGACTGAGGTGTGAGGCGGTCAGAGCAGTTAGGAAACACTGAAGACAGCATTTTTTTTGTATTGTGTTTCACAGACAGCAGTTGAATATATATGCAAAAATAGGCAAAACATTTATGTAATTGAATCTGCTTTATCTGAAACACGACCAAAGTTCTTCAAGCAAAGGAGAACACGATTCGTTGCAACTACAGTTGCAAATGTAGCATCTGCATCTCCTTGTGTTCTTCAGTTACATGTTCTTCAGGACAGTCCAATGTTTCTGAAACTGGTGTGACGGCCGGCTGTACCAATGAAAAAGGCTCCCGTCGGCGTCCATCTTCGCGCTGTCGGGCGCTCGGCATGATCGCCATCCGCAGCTGCCGGGGATGAGCTCGCCGGCCGTCAGCGTGCCGCCAAGATCAACGATTTGTAACCATCATGTTGCCAAGCTTTGAACACACTGATTCATTTTCACACTATCCCACCAATGGGAGAGTTCGCTTTTATGGTGCGGTAGGTTCAGATTCACCGTTCACAATAACTGAAATTTCAGAAAAATATGAGTTCACACTTCACATTAACGAAAAATGAGCTAGTTCCATCACTAATTTCAGCTAGCAGCACATAATTTTCACATAGGAGTCTGAATTCTCTTAACTGATAACAGATACACAAGTTTTGGTCCTGCAGTTCCGATCCAGCAGCATAGATACTGAAATTGCAAACTGACAGTTATAGGTCCCATAGAACAATAGCAACTGGTATCACAGATACAGAGGGCTATGGTAAATAGGTAATGATTCCTGATGACAACAGGTTGCTTATCCTGCGCTTTCTCATTTTGATCTTCTACTCCTGTAAGAACAGCAGGCCTTAATCCGGAGGAAAAGAGAAAGAGGGGAGGTGCTAGACAGACGCCGGGCGGCGGCGGTAGTTGTCGGCTCGTTGCGTGGTTGGATGGCGTTGTCCCGGGGAGGAAGCGCGTTGCGTTGTGGCTTGTCACCAGGCCTCCCCGACGACCGGCAGCACACCGAGCCGCCTCGCCGGCCTCCCAGTCCACCACGCAGAGCGCCGTCCCGACGTCGTCCCACACGTCGGGCAGGGCAGGGGCGCGGGAGCCCACCCCACCACGGCGCCACCGGCCACGCCGCGCCCGGAGATCACGCTCCGGCAGCCGTGGCTGCAAGCTTCACAGAAGCGCGCACCTGCTGCCATAGCTGTCGCAGGTACCGTGGCTTCCCATGGAAGGATAAAGAGACAACTTGAAGAGTAACGCCGTCACATTAGACTGGAAGGAGCAAAGGGAATGGCATGTGCTTTGAGATTGTTAACATGCACGTGTCGTGCAAGGAGCAAGGTCTCTCTAGACGAAGAAAAGACTGGGTCCTTCGCAATTTGCCTTCCTCGGTGTGGGCTTGGGCTGGCTCGGTTCTGCTGACATTTTTTAGTGGGCTATAGCTAGCTTACACAAACGCACCAATCAACCCCGCCCGCTGGGCCTATTGGCCTGTTCCCCAATACTCCCACCAACCACCGCCACGCCACCGCCACCGCCGCCGCGTGCTCTCACGACCGTCGAGAGGATGCAAACCCCCTCGCGCCCGATTGTTCGCCTCCTCTGACGCCCCTCCATGGCTTCTGGTCCGCCTCGCGGGCGGCTACCGACGCTTGCCCAACGAGCTGGTTCAGTCAAGGCGGCGCTCAACGCTCCTGTTCGTCATGTTTCCCGGTGCCGGTGCGTCACTTATTCTGATGCTAAAGTTCGCACCTTTTACCTGTTGCTAAAGATTTCCATGGTCAATTCGTTTGTACTGAGAGATACTCGTTGTTAATATTTGTTAAGAATGCTCGTAGGAGGTGGTGAAGATAATGCGTCTGAAGAGTTCGCTGATTGTGAAGATAGCTACTGCCCCCGACCCCCCGTGACGGTTCTGTCCGTTGGAGGGCACTTAGAAGGAGTAGTCACCGTGATGGTTCCATATACTGTACCAGGGGTACCATTGGATCTGGCTGGAAAAATGATTATCGCATTGCAGACCCTAATGAGAGTAAGCGACCAATATGTCTTTTCCTATCGTTATCTATTTCATTTATTATTTGTAGAACATTTGTCAAGTTATAGGGGGAGGTAATTAATATATTCTTTGTTGAAAGGTAGGATATAGTTTACTTCCTTTTATTTAGGATCAATTAGCTCAAGTTTGTTAGCAGCCATGGCCTATATATTCATGTATTCGGATCCATTATGAATTAAGCAAGATATTATATCCTAAACTCTCTCTCTCTCAACAAACTAAGCCTGCGGCACGGGGGAAAACCTCGCCGGAGAAGACGGATCGTGGCTACGAACTACGGAGCCGAGATCCAGCTATCCAAGGGTTCGAGGCCCTTGATAACTTGGTATCATGATCCCGGCGATCCTCCTCATCCCGCTCCACCTCCCCAACACCCACCGCGTCTTCTTCCCCACCACCAGCACCCACCACGTCTCCACCACCAACAGCCGCCGCCCCAACTTCTCAAGCAGCCTCGTGTGCAACCATCATGGGAGATCACAGCAACCTTAAGGCCACCGTCGAAGCCCTCGCCAAGGCCGTCCATGGCCCTACAGGTCACCGCTGAGGCCAACACCAAGGCCATCGCCGCCCTCTCCTCTGACCGCTCCTCGACGTCGAGCAGCAAGGCGCCCTCCAGGGACACCACCTGGACCGGCCGCGGCTGAAGCACCAGCGGATGGATTTCCCACGGTACAACGGCAAGACCGACCCGCTCATCTTCATCAACCATTGCGAGTCATATTTCCATCAGCAGTGGATTATGGAGGAGGAGAAGTATGGATGGCGTTCTACAACCTCGAGGATGGGGCGCAGATGTGGTACATGCCAGTCCAAATGGACGAGGGTACCCCGTCGTGGTGGCGCTTCAAGGAGCTCCTCAACCTCCGCAATGGGTCATCCCTATGCGCCGCCCATCTCTTCGAGCTCGCGGATTGTCGCCGCATGGGCACGATCGCGGAATACCAGGGCTGGTTCCAAGCCCTCCTCCCCCATGCTGGCCCCCTCGATGACGCGCAGTGAGTGCATCTGTTCACGGGCAGCCTCCTGCCACCGCTCAGCCTCGTCGTGCAGGTGCAGAATCTGCAATCCCTCGCGGCCGTGATGAGTCTAGCCCGGTAGATGGAGCTCATGGAGCAGTACACCCGTCATCCCACCCAAGGCTACTGCCCGGGCATCTAGTCGCCACCACCACCATGCACTGACCTACCCGCAAGTATCCAAGGCGGCCGTGCCCAACATTTCCGTCGAGGGCCGACCGGTGAAGCGGCTCAACTAGGAGGAGTAGGACGAGCACCGCCGTCTTGGTCTGTGCTTCAACTGCGACGAGAAGACAACCACGACCACAACAAGGTCTGCAAGCGCTGTTCCTCTTGGACTGCGCTGCGGACGATGACAACGACACCGTCGCGACCGCAGACACGCTGGACACGGAGTCCCCAGTGTTCTCCCTCCACGCCATCACGGGTGTGCCGATCTGCGACACGATGCAGATCACGGTGTCGCTGGGCGCCACCTCCTTTGTTGCGCTCCACGATTCAGGCTCCACCCACAACCTCATCGGGGAGGAGGTTGCGCATCGGTCTGGGCTGCCCGTCCAGCCCCGACCACCGCTTACGGCGACGGTGGCAAACGGCGAGAAGATCGCCTGCCCTGGGGTAATCCGTAACGCGCCGATCTCCATCAATAACATGTCGTTCCATGTAGACCTGTTTGTCATGCCGCTTGCATGGTACGACTTGGTCCTGGGCATGCAATGGATGGCGACGCTCGGGTCGATCGTGTGGGACTTCGCCGAGCGCACCCTCTCATTCCAGCGTTAGGGGTGCACCATCTGCTGGTCGGGCGTGGGCACGCCCAGTGCCCCGTCTCTCTGTGCAACAACGACAGCCGGCGACTCCCTCCTCGATGGGCTCCTGGCAACGTTCGATGACATCTTCGCCGAGCCAACCGGGCTGCCCCTAAAGCGTGGTCGTGACCACGCCATTATCCTTAAGCCCGATGCATCTCCGATGGCAGTCCACTCAGCGGCCCACAAGGACGTGCTCGAGCGGCAGTGCATCGCCATGATTGAGCAAGGCATAGTCTGTCGCAGCGACTCGATGTTCTCCTCGTCGATCCTCCTCATCAAGAAGGAGGATGGGTCATGGCGGTTCTTCGTCGAATATAGGGCGCTGGACACCCTCACCGTCAAGGATGCCTTCCCCGTCCCCATCGTCGACAAACTCCTCGATGAACTCCACGGCTTGCGTTTCTTCACCAAGCTGGACCTGTGGTCCTGGTACCACTAGGTGAGGATGAGTCCAGAGGACATCCACAAGGCCACCTTCCGCACCCACAATGGCCTCTACGAGTTTTTGGTGATGTCGTTCAGGCTGTGCAATGCCTCAGCGACATTCCAGGCCATCATGAACGATTTACATTCGCTCGTTCCTTTATCGGTTCATCCTTGTCTTTTTTGAAGATGTTTTGATCTATAGCAAGACATGGGCACATCCTCTCCAACCTGCGCCAGTACCAGCTCTTCGTCAAATGCACCAAGTGCACCTTTGGCTCCACCTCCTTTGCCTACCTCGGCCATGTGATCTTGGAAGCGGGTGTCGCCATGGACCCGACCAAGGTGCCGGCCATCCACAAGTGGCTGGTGCCATGATCGGCGTGGGCAGTGCATGGCTTCATTGGCCTAGCGGGCTACTACTACAAGTTCGTCCACAACTACGACACGATTGCCACCCTGCTCATAGCCCTCCTCAAGAAGGATGGCTTCTCCTAGACCAGGAGGTGGCCGCAACATTCAATGCCCTCAAGGCTGTAGTCACCTTGGCCCCGGTGCTCGCCATGCTGCACTTTGCCAAGCCCTTCATTGTAGAATGTGATGCCTCCACGCATGGGTTCGGCACAGTGCTGGTCCAGGAGGGCCACCCGGTCGTGTTCTTTAGCCGCCCCGTCACTCCACGTCACCGTGCTCTCGCCACATACGAGCGGGAACTGATCGGGCTGGTCCACATCATGAGGCATTGGAGGCCGTACCTGTGGGGTCCTTGATTCACCGTCAAGACGGACCACTACAGTCTCAAGTACTTGCTAGACCAGCGATTCGCCACCATCCCTCAACACCATCGGGTGGGGAAGCTGTTGGGCTTCGACTTCATCATGGACTACAAGCCGGGAGTCATGAACGTGGTGGTAGATGCACTATCATGCCACAACACTGAGGAGGGCGCCATCCTGGCACTATCGGCCCCCCGCTTTGACTTGATCAATTGTCTTCGCCAAGCATAGGACACTGACCTGGCCATCATCACCATCTGCGATGAAGTCAACAACGTGCTTCAGTTTGGCCAGCAGTTGTACATCCCCCCGTCCTCTTCCCTAGTCTAGGAGATCTTGGCAGCCACGCACGACGATGGACATGAGGGGGTTCAGCGCACACTGCATCGCTTGTGGTGCAATTTCCACATTCCCAACATGAAGCAGCTTGTGCAGGACTATGTGCGTGCCTGCGAGGTGTGCCAGTACTACAGGTCTGAGCACTTGACCCCGACGGGCCTGTTTCTTCCCCTGCCGGTATCTCAAGGCGTGTGGATGGACATAGCCCTCAACTTCATCAAAGCGCTGCCTCGCGTGTGTGGCAAGTCTGTCATCTTGATGATGGTGAACAGGTTCGGCAAGTATTACCACTTCATCCCCTTGGCACACCCGTAGTCCACCGGGTCCGTCGCCCAGGCCTTCTTCGCTGATATTGTCCGCCTACACGGTGTGCCGCAGTCCATGGTGTCAGACCACGACCCCATCTTCACCTTGACATTCTGGCACGAGCTCATGCGCTTGATGGGCACCAAGCTCCATATGACGATTGCATTCCATCCGCAATAGGATGGGCAATCGGAGGCGGCTAATAGGGTCATCATCATGTATTTGCGTTGTTTGACTGAGGACCGGCCACACCAGTGGTTCCGCTGGGTACCTTGGGCGGAGTTCATCTTTAACACCACCTACAGTCATCGCTTCGGGACAATCCATTCCGCGTCGTCTATGGGCATGACCCACCCTCCATCCGGTCATATGAACCATGGGACACCAGAGTCGCGGCCGCCGCCAAGAGCGTGGAGGAGCGGGAGAAGTTCCTCAATGACATATGCTACCATCTTGAGAAAGCTCAGGCGGTGCAGAAGCTCCACTATGACAAGCACCATCGCCACATCGCTTATCAAGTTGGCGACTGGGCTCTTCTTCAGCTCCAGCATCGTGCGGCATCCTTGCTGCCCCAGGCGGTCACCGGCAAGCTCAAGCCACGCTTCTACGGGCTATATCACGTCACCGAGCTGATCAACGACGTGGTTGTCTGCCTCGCCCTGCCTCCGCGCGCCTGCCTCCATGACGTCTTCCACATCGGGCTCTTGAAGAAGTACAACGGGCCAATTCCAGATGCACCACCGTTGCTACCGCCTGTTCAACATTGTGCTATGGCTCTGGAGTCGGAACGTGCTGTTCAGTTTCGCTTGGCTCACGGCATACGCCAAGTCTTGATCTAGTGGAAAGAAGAATCACCTGCGTCCGCAACCTGGGAAGACATCAAGCCGTTCCGTGCCAAGTATCCCGCCTTTCAGGTCAAGGACAAGCTGAATCTCGAGGATGGGAGAGACGTCATGGGGGGCGCATGTACGAAAGGAAACGACATGCCCGGGATGTGTGTCATGCCGCGGAGCGCGCTATGGCAGCTCAGGCTTCATCGGCAAGTGGCTGAGTCTGAGTCGGGCGAGCACCAGCATGCACGGACGAGGATGTGCCTGAGTCGGGGCCTGAGTCAAGTGCTCGGACGTTCTTGGGTCGGGTGAGTAGCAGTCAAGTGCACAGACGTGCTTGAGTCGGGCGAATGGCAAGCACATGCATGCATATGGCACGTACGCAAGTAGATGGTAGGATATAATTTACTTCCTTTTATTTAGGATCAATTAGCTCAAAGTTTGTTAGCAGCCAAGGGCTATATATTCATGTATTCGGATCCATTATGAATTAAGCAAGATATTATCTCCTAAACTCTCTCTCTCTTAACCCAAGGGTTCGAGGCCCTTGACACAATGCCTTTTCTTAAAAGAGTTTATAAAAGGATAAAATTACTCTTCATGGACCAATTAAGGGACAAGTTGTAGAAAACCACATGTATAAAAAAAGAAATAGTTATTCATGAATCGTGGCATAGCTGACTATATGATGGAGAAAGTAAGGTAATGACTAGGGGCAAAGGTAGATACAAGTGGTGTAATAGAAGGTACTTGTTTCCCCTGGCAATGACTAAATGGGCAACTTCCTTTTGTGAAGCATTTTGTCATAAAAAAATTAGGTACATGATACTTTTCAATACAGTGTGCATTGAGGTGGGTGGGTGGTGGGGTGTGTGTGTGTGGGGGGGGGGGGGGGGGGTGGGTGTTAATTTTTTTGGAATAAACTCACGCCAAGTGATATGGTACCTATTACAGAGAAAGGAACCTTACGTTACACCGGGGGGCAATCCTAGCATCCACCAACAATCCGAACCAATTCTGGAGTCTAGTACATTAGGAGCTTTCCTTTTAAATTGGAAAGTATCTCCCGTTTGAGTTGCTTTCCTTTTAAATTGGAATGTATCTCCCGTTTGAGTTGCGGAAGGGCAGCACAATAAATAAAATTTGTATCAAAGCCACAACCTTAAATATCGGAAGAATTTTTCTACTTGCCATTACAGAGTATCATAATCCCAGATCTGCTATTGGAAAAGATGCAATCTGGTCTATGGCACCAACATTATAAATTTCAAGACCTACCAAGATGTTGCAGAGGGGTATAGGAATTCTTTGATCCATGGTGCTTTGTTCCCCAATTTGTGGTCAGATCGATCTCCTTTTACTTTTTTTTTGTTTTCTCTTGTCTGGATTAAATTAGTTACTGGAAATTATGTTGGACAAAAGCTAGAATTTTTCTTTCTATTGTCCCGCATGAAGGACGAACAGACAACTCAAAAGTTGAGTGAGTACAGTGGATTTTCAAACTTTTACTTTTATTATACCATGTAGATTTATTTCTATTGTTAATTTACTGTTACATTTTTGCATGTAATTATTGATAAAGCTCGGTTGGAGGCAATGATGTTATCAGATCCCAACGAAGATTGCATCCTGGAGGGTGGAACTTGCATATGGCATAGTGCGCAGTCCATGTTGCAAATTTTCTCAGTAAAGTTGGCTAAAACTTTTGTGGCCAATGGCCCAGTACAGTTGTATGGATACATTGCGGCACGGGACCTTGTGGACCCATTACTTAATTATATTGTCAATATTGGCAGGGATGATCCCATTACTGTGGAGAAGGTACACTTCCATACTTTTTACTGTGAAAGTACATCCATACTTGTTTGTAGTTAGTTCGTATTACTTTATTTGTTTCATAGAGCGGCCAAGTTTATAACATGTATTATAGAACAAATGTGTGTAGAGCTTACCTTTTGTTGGTATCATACAGTGACTTAGTATCTGTTAAATTAGTGAAGTTAGGATAGAGTGGAGATGTTGGTATGTCAGTTTGCAATCTCCCTAATTATTTGAAATGACATTAGTCTATGCCTCTATGGTCGTGCCATGTAATTTTCATCATAAAAGAGGAGAGTTTCTATTTTAGTAGAAATGGATAACATATAACCCAAAGGGGCAGCTAAAATATGCTAGAGTTATATGAGTTGACAATTATATCAAGAACTGTATTGTGAATGATTACAATGAGACATCTACACAAATCTTAACCGTGGCGGGCAAAACCAACTAACCGAGGCGGTTTTTGCAACTGTCTCAGATCAAAGATCACGATTAATCGTGGCCTCTGCCAAGACGGTTGCCCTACCCACCACGGTTAATCTAATAAAAAAGAAAAAAAATCCATGGACAGGCTTCGCGAGCGCATCCACGGCGGACACCACGGATCAGGTCATCGGCTGCCAGATCCGGCCTTCGGCCACTAGATCCGCGAGCTGAATGGTAGGGAAGGGAGGAGCTCCGCCGGCTTGCTGGGTCCACTGCAGTAGGTGGAGGTGGAGGTTTCGAGGTGCCGGTTATGTAGCTGGGTCCCTGTGCTCAGAGTGCCGCTATGACATCCCACCACCGCAGCGCCACCACAAGATCCGATGATGGAGGTTCTCGCTGGTTCGCCATGCTCCGCGTGAGAGAGGGAGGGCGCAGACGGTCAGCCCCCATGTTCCAAGTGAGAGGTAGGGTGCCTGCCGTTGGACTTCATGCTCCACACGCGAGATAGAGGGCACCCAATGCTGGCCACCATGCGCCACGCGTGAGAGAGTCAGTCAGCGGAGAGCTGCTAGGTGGAGAGCTCGAGGTGCTGCTGCGTCAGGTGTATTGAGGCATGAGGCTACCACGAGAGGGAGCGGAGTGAAGGGGAGGCCTCGGTCAAGGGAGAATGGGAGAGGTAGAGATGAGTGCTGGCTCTCCCAAACCCTAAGTTCATTATATATACTATGAACCTATTACCAGGCCAATCTGGCCTCACCTGGGCCTCGGCCTTTTACCAAGGTGGCCATTTAGGACATTTGGCATCCGGAAACGATGGCATTTTTGGAGCGGGGCTATTTAAAAATAATCGCCTTGATTAAAGTATTTTGTGAGGCGGTTTTCTATAACTATCTTGGTTAATAGAAAGTGACTGCCTTGGTTGATTAACCGAGATGGTTTTTAGTTTTACCCGCCTCCGAAAAAAATCCAAAATGTCTCGCAAAAGATTTTCTGTGGTAGTGAGAACAAACCTAAATTAATAATGAAACGAAGCGCAAGAGTATACATGCACCAAAAAAAAAATGAATAGAATAGTTTTTTAATCCTTGGGTTTCTGGTTTGTATCACATAAAATTGATAATGTGGGCATACCATGATGACTTATGGTTCTATTGATCAATCACAAGAAAGTCCTTTTCTCTTTACATTTCAAATAAGCTCGCATAATTAATTTGTTGGAAATTTGGGATTCAGAATGAACTCATATATATAGCGTGGGGTAAACCTTTCCACTCTCACAGATACTCTCACACACTTCATAAGCATTACGTTTGATATGTGACAAACGTTTTGGATATCTACTGTAAATAATCCCTTCAACTAGATAATTTTACTACTACAACATCACAAGTGAACCATTTAGCTTTAGATACCCTTTACTTTTCTATAAAGAGCACTAACCAATAATCTTTTTGTAGGGCTCCTTCGTTGAAATGACTGGCCCTAAACGAGGGATTGATTTGTCTTAGGATGTTCTAATTGAATATGACATGAGGATCAAGACAGGAGAGCAGGAGAAAGGTGATCTACAGCTAATTGATGGTGTATCTATCGTTGATGGACTACTGACATCAAGTAACCTATGGACGAATCGCATTTTTGGGGATTGTGGCGCAATTGACATAACTCAAATGTGCATCGATTATGCATTTGAGGCGACTGTAGAAGTTGTCATATCAGAAGTGCAGAGTAATTTTGAGCTGCTTCTCAGCTGTTTTACCAGTGGGTTGTATGAGGAAATTCGTCTCTTTGATGGAGTGATTGGCGAGTCACGCGGGTTGAGGAAGCATGTGCTTGCTGTTAGGAAAGGGAAGTATATGGATTTGAAGTTCAAGGTAGGTTTTGGGTCTGACTGTTGCGCTGAACATTGTCGTTCCTTCGAAGCGACCAATCATGGATGTTCAAGTGAGCAAATAAAGATGGAGTTCGCCTTAGTGTCAGTGAAGGTGGCTTGGTCATCGTTGGAATATGCTCTAAATTGATTCCTCATATTTTATTTGGTATATCAATAGAAACTGCTGGGACAAATAAGTATTTTACTGTTGCGCTTGTCTGTTTGATTTGGGCAATGCATTCGAGCTTAATTTGTGACCTACATATGTACTAGTGTTAGAGTTCCGATTCTTGGTTAATTTGTGTTACAATTCTTCCACTCTTGCTTGTGCAATGTTTGTCTGCTGCTCAGCAGCAGCTAGTGTTACCATGTCGAAATAACTCTACACACAATATACTAGTGCAGTATCTTGACGATTACATATTCATTGAAACCCACCACTATCTCAACCCACATGGCCACATCAATAAGTCTACTAGCAGAATACCCCGTGCGTTGCCTAGGGTCATCTGTCTGGTCATATGCCCTGTCGTGGAAGTCCATGTGTAAATAAGAGAAGGGTTGAAGTGACAAAGCAGAGCCTTAGGGAACAATGAGCACACAAACGGAGAGATGTCGAATGAGAAGACTATATATAAATTTAAATACCACTGTTACTGTGTCTGAAATGATCCATTCTTGGGCGCTGCTAGTTCCACATGATCGACGACAACAGCGTATTTGCATGAAGCAACCAGATGGTACAATCACAAAACGATAGAGTAGGCAGCAAGCGCGCGTGTTTTGTATGCCAAGATGGTCCGGAATGATAATCGATCTGCTCCTTCATCCAAACCTAAAGTCGCTGGTTCGAGTCACCACGATGTAGTCCATTATCAGGTGAGGTCATTCCGTGAAGTATATAATCGTAAGCCAGCATGCTGAGCAGGAACATGTTCGATTGGGCTGCCCAACCACCTGAACATAGAACCTTTCGAGCCTCTCCCACGTTCTTAAGGGTCCTCTGCTAGGACTGTGATGCGATTTCGTGTTCCCATTTTATTTATGTCGAGTCTGAGCAGTGTTGTATGTGTTGGCCAACTGCTCATAAGTTAGCCGTATCTGTTTATCCGTATGATGGAGTCTGAGTTTTCGGCAGGTTGCAGTCCATATATCCTTAGGTGATTTGTTTTCTTTGTGTTTTTTTCCAATTCGGTAATGCTAGCTCTTAGACGTCCAAACGGACGCCAGCGTCTAGACAGTCGTGCGCTGCACCCGGTTTCGCATGCTCCACGTGTGGTACGTGGGACCCGAGCGACAAGAGGGGAAGGTTGTGTGGCGCCTTGGATTCGGAAGGACTATGCTATTCCATTGTATGGATGCTTTCCATCCTTAGGAGAATGACACGGCAAGATGATCCAACAAAAGTTGGGGGAGGAATGGTGCAACACCTGATCTACTTATGGAACATCAAAAAATGAAAGTTTCAACATACGTCTTAAGGCAGTTGAACATTTGAAACTTGGTTTCGAAACACTTGAAAAACACCTAAAAACTTGAAACCCATTAAGTATGAAACAATTGCTACACATGCAACATTACCAATCTATTTTGCAACATCCATACATAATAACAGTAACATATATGTGAAATGCATGAAAAACTTGAACAAATACATATACAACATTTGGGAAAAGCTTGGGCCAGTCAATTCCGGCAAAAGGTTTCGCCATGGGCCAACGGTGTCCTGCGCCGCTGCCGCCTCTTTGTCTGCGACGTCCTCTCCAGCAAAACTCATGGCAAAAGCTGGAGTGCTGCGGTGGTTTAGTTTCTTGGTGTTGAATCACGCGGGTGTATCTAGAAAGCGGGTGAGGGGTGGATGGGAGGACTTATATGAAGTGGCGGGAAGGGCAGTTGCCAATAGTGCACCGAACCGATGTGACACATGCAAAAGAGTTCAGGTCCCTTCAAGATGGAGAAGCGGAACTGACGTGGCACACTTCCGGTACACTACCACAGTAGGCTCGACCGCCCCGGTATAAGACGGGATATGGTTGTAGCTGTGGAGGCGGCGGCAATAATGTTGTACCCCAATCGGTTCGGCTTTTTAGGAGGTGGTGGTATGAAATGCCACTATCACAGCCACATGGATTTTTTAACCGTCTATGCAAAAGGTTTCCTCAGTCGGTTCATTTCTTTTCACCGCCCAATGTAAATCGAACAGGCCGCGTAGATACACCACCGCCGCTTTTTTAGCTTTCGGCTGTGAAGGGTTCGTCAATGATGAGTCAATCTGTAGTAGTGTTTACCGAGAACATGCTCATGTTCGATTCGCCATGCCACCTTGTTCTAATTTGCAATGCCGCCATGGTGTGGGAGAGGAATGTTGTGTTCTAATTTGCAAAGCCCTTGTACACCAAATTTATGAGATGTGCATTCTTTCACTAGATACCAACCACTAGCGTGGATCTAGGAGAGGAGCACGTCTAAAAATGGGAGGAAGAGAAAGAAAGTTGGGAGCAGCAAGGAGAATGTTAAAATACATAGAGGCGGTGTGGTGCCATGCTAAGACGGAGAGGTTGAACTGGCATGCACACTGATGCGGTGGGAGACTTGCGATGATGGTCTGATGGAGGGAGGGAGGATGAGAGAGAAAGGTGGGTGTGGTGATGGTTAAGGGTGTTGCGCTTGGTGGGTTTTGACATTTTTAGGGACAGACATCTTCGGTTTACACTAGCATTGATCTGGGAGGATTGCTACAAATTGTGGGTGGAGAGAAAGAGATGTCAAGGCAGGTGTTGGCATCATGCTTCCCGTACTCCCCTCTCCTTTCCCCAAGCAGCAGTGGTGGGGTGGAACGAGCCAAAGCCGCGCCTGCAGCCGTGATGCGAGTTGTAGAACCTACTAGGCGCCTAGGCCTCAAAAACAGCAACAAACCATCATGCGTGAGGACCAGTAGCAAGCCAGCAGCCAACAAAGCGCTCTCCTCCTCGTCCCCAAACAGCATGCTAGCACTCTCGCTGATATTCTCTATACCTAATTCTCCTAAATGGATAGCGGCAGCTACTGCTTGGGGTCATTTGTACTTCTCTATTCTAATGAATTTATTGCAGTCTCAACATTATTTAAATGATTGAAGATTAGGAAGAAAAACAACAACAAAGAGCCTTTTTGGGTGCGCTCCCTCATTGAGGTCCAAATTTGAACTGATGATGATGAATCCTAAAAAATGGCATTGCTGCACTTATTGTGCAAAAACTAGGAAAGACCACAATTTGCACTTAGCACAAGCCTTCAGGGATTCAGTCAAAGGATACCAATCCCCCGTCGTGAAACGCATAGTATTCAACTTTGACATTTGGATGAATACTACAGACCTTCTCGCGTGCATCCTTGGGGCTACGGGAAAACACGTCATCGATGAGCAACCTTTTCAGGTTTCCTGCATTGCAGGATATGAACTCCAAAAGTTCCATATGTTCATGAGAACCTGAAAAACCTCTGATTTCTACAACTTCAAGTGAATTGAGATCAGTGCCAGCAATCTTCCGACTCTCTTCCAAATGACAAGGGCATGAAAGCAGGCAGGAATCCATCGGGAAATAAAAAGAGATGCACCATCATTGGTGCAGTGGAGGCGCACCTGGATGGTCATGTTTCGTGTACAAGGCGTTCAAATTTTTGGGTGAGTTTATGGACACGGCCTCAAAATACACTGTCCAACATGAATATTATTTTTTGAATGGCTACGTTTTATTATTTTATGCACCTGCAGTTTAAATTTGGATTATACGGATAAATTTAAGTAAATGAAATAAATAAACAAAATATAGCAAAAATATTATAAAAAGGTCTTAAATTCGAACATGTGCTTATAAACAATATTCTTGGGTTACAGAAAAAGTTTGGATTCAAAATTCAAAAAAAATTAAAACTTTGCCGAGTGCCAAAACAGGCATTCAGCAAAGAGTCACTTTGCCGACTGCCACGTAAAGGGCAGTCGGCAAAGAAGCCGCCTACTGGGCAGTCGGCAAAGAAGCCGCCTTCCATTAAAAAAATAAAAAAACCAAACTGAAAAGGCCCACCGGCCCACCCCTAAAACCCTAACCACGCACACACTCAGCTCCATCCACCCCGCGCGCGCCCGCACCCCACCCCCATTTCTGCCACCGCCGCCGTCCCCCGCCGGCGGATCCGCCGCCGCCGACAAGCCTCGCCCCTGTAGCCTCTTCTCCCCGGTAAGCCCCCGCCCCAGAACCCCCTCCCCCCGCCGCCACCGCCGCTCCCACGCCCCGCACCGCGCCGCGCCACTCGCCCCGCCGCCGTAGCGCCGCCCCTCCTAAACGCCGGATCCGGCTCGCCACCGCCCGTGCGCCCCGCGCCCGCGCGCGCCTCCGCCGCAGCTTCCCATGCCGCGCCCGTGCGCGCCGCCCGCCACCACTGCGGCCGCCCACGTCGCCCTC